>JADRCH010000013.1:15870198-16111941 GCA_019843965.1 Rhynchomys soricoides
CTTCTTCTTCTTCTTCTTCTTCTTCTTCTTCTTCTTCTTCTTCTTCTATCAGTTACCAAATTCTCCCCTTATAGGGCAGGGATGAGATGGTTCTAAAACCAGAAATTAACATGGAGGCTTCTTAAATGCTGAAAACTTTAGCCCCAGAGAATGAGGATCATTATTAAATGTGGTGTGTGTGTGTGTGTGTGTGTGTGTGTGTGTGTGTGTGTGAACTCGTAAGACTAAACACTGTTCAAGATAAACTCCATCCTTGTATGGAGGAAAGGGAAGAGCACTTGTGACATGCTCTGTGAAGAGATTTGTGATGACTCTGGAGTCCCTTGCAGGGATGGTAGAGAGCAGTGGTGGTAATAATGACAATGATGGTGGAATAAAAGCAGTCTTGCTTTCCCAGCATGCTGCAGGTAGAGAAGAACCTTAAGGAGGTTGTGATACTCTGCAAGGAGGGAACTGTACTGAAGTTAGTCCATCCATAATTCACTTCTCACATTTTTCTGTTTCTGGCACTTCACTGTTCTTCTAACTAAATGCTGACCAGTCTTGGCCAAGCTTAGCTTCTGAGATCAGGTAAAATTAGGTACATTCAGGGTATCATGACTCTGGTCTCCATGCCTAGCAATCCCTCCTCTACCTTCTCTTAACCAAAATCCATTCTGTCTTTTCCATGCCATCACAAATGTAATCTATATCAAGAACTATCCTTATAATTTCCCTTATTTGAACTCATTGGCACATATAGCCCTTGGCCTGTGGGATAAGGAAGGCCGGGCATGGTACGTACATTCAGCTCTAATGTGGATCAACTAACTCTAGAATTGTATGTGTTTATCCTAACAGTAAACAGATGTCTTGTGTCATAGCCTTGCCCCTTTGATAATTAATGGTAACGAATAAAACTTGATGAGCCATATGGGAACCATTTGCAGTAGCCACTTGGAGTATGGATCCTGGCCTACTTAGTGGAGTACTTGAACATTGATGTATAACCCATACCACAAGGGCAGTGATGTTTTTGTGTCATAATCTAAGTCACCCTATGCGCAGATTCAGTGAGTCTTTAATACATCTGAATCTCAGTATCCCTTAGCATTTGCTGCTCTGTGTTCTCGACCAGTTTGGGGTTATTATAAAAACAGAAGAAATCTTCAT
The DNA here is from genome assembly GCA_019843965.1 of Rhynchomys soricoides. Lineage (NCBI taxonomy): Eukaryota > Metazoa > Chordata > Mammalia > Rodentia > Muridae > Rhynchomys > Rhynchomys soricoides. The sequence goes on from JADRCH010000013.1 coordinate 15,871,351, forward strand.
TCCCCAATTCTATTTGGGAAGACAGTTTCCCAAATGGGGGATCACAACTCTTGCTCACATCTGTCTGTTGCCATGATTGTTGGAGTACACCTTCTATTTCCTTTGTTCAGTCAGGAACAGCTGGAAGGTAGATTCTATTTGCTTATTGAAGTAAGTAGTAGTTTTGTTCTTTGCGATTGGTTTGTAGGTAAATTGTCCATATAAGCTTACTGAATTCAGTTTTCTCATAGCAGTTCTAGTAAATCTTTCTATGATACATTCATCTCTTTAAAAAAAAATCATTTTAAGGGCTAGAGAGATGGCTCAGAGATTAAGAGTGCTAACTGCTCTTCCAGAGGTCCAGAGTTCAAGTCCCAGCAACCAGCTCACAACCATCTGTAATGGGATCTGATGCCTTGTTCTGGGGTGTCTGAAGACAGCGACAGTGTACTCAAATAAAATAAATCTAAAAATTCATTTAAAAATGGGTTGAGATATTATTAATAGCATAATAATAGGAAATATATCAAGTTAGGTTCATTCTAAGTACATTCTTTTCAATCATAGAAATTCTATTTTCACATAGTCAAGTTTATGATTTAAAGAATGAATTAGGTGATATGTATTAATTTTTTCACTTAAAAATGAAGTTGCTGGTGTTTAGTAATGTTAGTTGATTCTGAACCAACTGTATTTGTGGAATGTATATCTTAAAATCAAAGCAGATTGGACAACATTCTCCTTTTCCACGAGATGTGGGGTTAAAGAAGGGTGATGGTACATTGTCTTATGTAAGCAGGGGCTCCAATTGGATGTGATACGCTTCTGATTGGTGCTTAGTCTGTGGCAAAAATGCAACAATTTCCTCATTTCTCCCTTGTTTACCAAAGAAATAACATAATTTATTTCAGGCACTGTTGGGTATGTGGAATGCTGCTTGGCTCAAGAAGGAAAGATCGATCCACAGGAGTAAATGCTAATGAAGGATTCTTGCTGACTCACCCTGGTCCCAGTAACCTATGAACCATTGAAATCTGTAGTTTTTAAACATACTCAATTTAGGGAGCTTTTAGTATTATCAGGCATTGATGAAGACAAAGATGTGGTCTTTCAGGCTAGAATATGGACATAGAAATAAACTTGCTTCCTCTGAGAATGGACCAAACTACTACTTAAATTTTTTTTAACATTTATTCCTGTGTGTGTGTGTGTGTGTGTGTGTGTGTGTGTGTGTGTGAGGGGGAGGGTGTCTGTAGGACAACCTGCATAGACAATTTTCTCCCTTCATCTTGCAGGTCCCTGGAACTGAACTCAGTTTGTCAGGCTTGGTGGAAAGCACATTACCCACTGAGCTGTGTTATGGGCCTTGAATTACTTCTTTGCTCGTATTTCCCGTGGCATTTGAGGATCAGGAATGTTGTGGGATATCTGAGGCACTCTATGGCAAGCAGCAGCTCTTCCAGATCCATTGTACATAAGTCTACATGGAGGAGGGACAGATAAGATGACAGCACTGACATGGCCCATTGGATTCACAAATGTCCAAGACACTGACCTATGGGTTAGCTGCAATTTAATGAGAGCAAGTCTTGGGCACATCTTATTTCTCCTTTGTTCTATGCTATCGAAAGATCAAAAGATTGAGGGCGAAAAATCTATTTACTTCATGAAAGAATTGTCTTTCTAAGGATCAGGCTCTGTGTGTATCACTAGGCCCCTTGAAACTCTGAGTAGATCACAGGTTCAAGAAATATTTGAAAGACTCACCACTTGTTAACTTTGACTGCTCATATGGCAATTGACTGGGCCAGAGGGTGCTCAGGTATTTGGTCAAATAGTATTCCATACGTTTGTGAAAGTGTTTTGGGACCCAATTAACATTTTAATGGTACTTTTCCTTGTATAAGATAGGCTAGCCTCATTAATCAGAACAACAACAGCAAAATCTCTCTCCCCAAGTACAATGAAGTTCTTTACCCATGGGCCTTGGGATTGAATTCATGCTATTGGCTCTCTTGGGTTTCAGTTTGCTTATTTGTAGAGTTAGACTTGCCAGTCTGTGAATTCCTTCCAACAAATCTTTCCCCTCTCCCTCTCCCTCTTTCCCCCTTTGCTTCCTCTTCCTCCATCTTTGTGTTTTTGTATGTTTTGAGTTTTGAGAGTACTGATCTAAATATTGCTAAAGTAGGTATAGGCAAGTCATCCAGTCTCTCTAGAGATCTTTCCTTATCTCTAAAAATGAAAAGGAGTGATAATACTGCTTTCCCTAATTAGGATTACATGTGATTGCACACATGAATAAGATGCTTTAAATTAATATACAGTTCTAAATCATTGAGCACAGTAATTCATTTAGCACTTACAACCATCCAGTGAGTAACATCCCCACTACAGATAAGCAAAAGGAAGCAAAAAAGTGTTCTGGGCTATGTGACTGTCCAATATGTCAGACAGCACTATGTAATCACTAACATCCATAGCCATTTTCCTGAGTATAATGGAAGGGAACATCCTGGCTTATCCTGTGGTTAAATAGGGACTTTTGGAGCTGATCTCAAGTTAAATGAGACATTGGTTGGCCATTCTCACAAGTTCTGTGCCACCACTGCTCAAGAACACTTTGCAATCTGTAAAGATTGTAGGTGGAAGGTTTTGTGATTGAGTTGCTGTGCAGGTTTTTCTTTCTGTAGCCTAAAGAGTACCTTCATGTTCCAAAGAGACTAGAATGTAGAGGTGAAGGCTCCAAACCTGCACCAGCTCTACCTCTCTAAGTTCAGTGAGTTGAGTGGAAGTATCCTCTGCAATGCTCCCCCTCCCTATACTGTGAGTTTTCAGAGGGAGCTTCTGTACTAGCATCAGCCTGGGTTGTTTAGGGATCTCTACAGGACCTCCTCTGCCAACAACTCAACTAAATGTAGCCCAATTCCTCCCCTCTTGGAGCTCAATGAATCCTGCAAAAAATGAAAAATAAAGATTGTACGAGTCAGAGAGGACAGAGGACAACAGGAGAACATGGCCCACTGAATCAACTAGGCAGGGTGCTTATGGGCTAAGTCTCATGCAATAGCCAACTTTATTCAGAGCATCAAACATTTATATTCTGACAGTTAAGACCATCATCTGAGTAAGTTGCTCATGCATTCAAGCTATAGATAATCACAAGGACAAGCGAAATGTGACAAAAACATGGTTTTTCCAAAGAGACATGTAAACAAATAACAGTAGCCAGTCTTAATTAATAATCTGAAGTAAATTAACTCCTATCCACTACACCTGGGAGAGGCAAGAAAGCACATGCCAAGAACAATTCATGTTTTGAAGAAACTGAGGTCATAAGACTTATTTCTTGGAGTGGTCTCACAAGCACTCAGAATTCCCCTCACAGGACTCTATTTTTAGACTGTGTTGCGACATTCAGGTTTGTCACATATCATTCAGTGCTTGTCAGAGGATTTTTAGAGAGATAGCAGATATAGACTAAGAATGCTCAGCTATGTTTACAGACATTTCCTCACTGTCTATAATATCATTATTTTTGAGGGCACTATTTTCCTCTCCCTTCCTTGTGGGGTTGGCAATAACAATCCATCTTTGTGCATATTGGCCCATTGATTTCCGAACCTCATAACTTACATCTTTAATGTGAATGCAGCTGATGGTCTGAAGACCAACACAGATTCTTAAAGAAAACAAGCACACCATGATCTACACCTGTAATTGTACATTGGGGGTTGAGGTAGGAGTTCAAAGCTAGCCTCACATACATTTTAAGACTGTAATTCAACAAAACAGCAAACAAAGAAATACTTCTAAGTAGTCATACCAGAGAAGAAACAGAAAGCTGGAATAAGGGTGCACACGTATCACACAGGGGAAAATCCAACACAATGTTTTCAAAGCATAATCCAGAAGAACATATGAGTGAACACCAGGTGAAATGGGAACTGGGTGTTGTCTTTCTAGGAGTAAAGCAGGCATCAGGGATGCTCAGACAGGTCTTACTGATGGTGTGTGATACATGATGTCACCTAAAAATCAAGTTAAGAGCTATTCCATCCACAACCATTTTTAAGCTTTACATTTACTGAAAATAATTAATAAGAAATTATTGAAAAATCAATGTTTCTTAAACTAAGGTCCCAAACTGATTTATAGGCATAAAATGCAAAGGGTAGAAATGCTCACATGTGTCATAAGGATATTGGAGAGTCTCTGACCTTTATGCTCAGGGTTAGAGTCATATAGAGTCATAGACTGGGTTACTTGATGTCTGGGAAGTCAGGGTTGTTGAGAGGATAGTGGAGAGGCCTGGCACAATCTTGTACTTGTGTGCCAGGGAGGACAATGTGGAGGCCTGGTATGATCTTGATATCCTTCCAGAACAATCCAAGAAAGATCCATTTTGTGAAAGCAGCTCCTTTGTCTGGAAAGGGCCAAATGGTTCTTTAAGGGGATAGCGAGCAAGTTCCACTCTGGATTTCTCACTTCCAGTGTGCTTCTGAGATCAGCAATTGGAACTAAATTGACAGAGCAGCAAGTAGCTCGTGGCGTGAATCCTTTCCAATTACTATCACTAAAGTCAGTTCCTAGGAGAAGAGTGGTTACTTCAACTTCCATAGACTTCTTATATGTTTTTCAGCACTGTTGCTAGGAACACCTTTTTAAATGCGCTACCTGTTTGATTCCTGAAGAGAAGTATGAAATTGGGCATTTATTTCTGTGTCTACAAAAAACTATTTTGATAGAGTATGTTTAGCTCATTCAAGATAAGTCTTAACTTAAATTCTAGTGATATATAAACTGTTCCTTTAAATTAGTATAGTTCACGAAGGAAATTTTAAATATTAAACGCAACAGTCTGTTAAAACAATGCACACACACACACACACACACGTGCGCACGCGCGTGCGAGAGAGAGAGAGAGAGAGAGAGAGAGAGAGAGAGAGAGAGAGAGATAGGGGTATATTTTTCATTCTTCCACATCCCTCTTCTCCCTAGGTAAGGTCTTCTTTAAATTAATTAATTAATTTTTATTATCTTTATATCCTGATCGCAGTCTCCCCTTCTCTCAGTCCTGCCCTCATATCTCCATCCCTATTCACCTCTTCCCTTCTCAGAGAAGAGGTGGCCCCACATAGGTTCTAATCCACGTTGGCACATCAACTCTCACCAGGACTCAGGGCATGCTCTCCTGCTAAGGCTAGACAAGGCAGCCCAGCTAGGGAAAAGGGATCCAAAGGTAGTGGGGAGTAGAGGTACTGCCTCTAACACCAGGTAAAATCTTCAATCTGCTGTTCTAGCTTAGTTATTTGTCTTTCTCTTGAGTTTTAAGTAAACCTGATTACCCAATACTCAATCACTCCGCAAATGATTTAGGATTCTACTTATTTGTCTATAAGTAGTATTTTTAGTTTTTTATTGTTAGTTTATATTCCCCAGTACATACATGAACACTTCTATCCATTTGATTATTGATGAGCAACTGGGTTATGTAACGTTTTGGATATTGAATGATTAGCTACTTTATTTTGTAACACATTCATGCACAAGTCTTTTACAATTAAAATTTGTGCCAGTCTATACAATTTAACATTTTAGAAAGTATTCAATGGTTTTTCTTACATTTCTATTGGCAATTAGTAAGAATAATTCTATTCCTTCATATGTTGTGTGGCACTTTGTTATGGTCAGCATGTTGGCTAGTTTGATATCATCTTGATGCAAGATAGAATCATCAGTGAGAAAGGAGGCTCAGTTGAGAAAATGCCTCAGGATCTGGCTTCAGGCAAGCCTGTGAGACATTTTCTTAATTAGTGATTGATGGAGGAGGACTCAGGCTTTTGTGGGTGCTGTTATCCCTGGACTGGTGGTCCTGGGTTCTATATGCAGGCTGAGCAAACCATTAGGAACAAGCAGCACCCCTCATGGCCTCTGTATCAGCTCTTCCTTCAGGTTCCTGACCTACTTGAGTTTCTGTCCTGCCTTCCTTCAGTGATGAACTATGATTTGGAAGTTTAAGTTAAATAAACCCTTTCTTCCCTAAGGTGCTTTTGGTCATACAGTTTCTTCACAGTAATTGTAACCCTAACAAGTACGGTCAGCCTTTTATCATTTCTATTTTAATAGATATGTGTTTGTGTTTTACTATTGTGTGACTCTGGATAGCCAGTGTATTGAGCACTTGTGTACATGTCTTTTTGTAAACTGTTTTAACATGTCCTCATTTTTTTCCTTGGGTTTAAAATGTGGCTACTGGTTTCTAAAAGTTCTTTCCATGTCTGGATAAATATCCTTTGTCTAATTAATACACAGTTTGAAAGCATTTTCTCTCAAGCCATGCTTACTTATTCTCTTAATGGATGTTCAAAGGATATTTGTTTAAGTTTTGGGTGACATTCTAGTCATTAGTTTGGTCTTTTGTGGATCATACTTTTTGTGTCTAATCAAGAATTAAAATTATTTTTTTATTCTGTTTTATATTAGGTTTTTTATTTTATTATTATTAGGTTTTCACTTTTGCATATAACTTTGTTTAAAAAATATTTTTCTAGTTCACTTTGTCTGGCTTTTATTGCTGACTGAATTCGCTGACATTTCCCCTTCTCTATATCCTATCTGCTGTGAATTATTTTCATTGTATTTTCACATCATTTTGTGATTTTCATTTTAGAATTTGATATGGGTCTTAAAATCATTTTGTAAATTTCTTCATATTTGGGGAATGTGTTCAATTATAATAACTAAAAAAATCTGCCTGCAGCATCTAACACCTGTATAAGTTCTGAGTTGCTTTTGATTAATGGTTTTTCTCTTCATTATGGATCCCAATTTTCTTGATTGTTCGCCTAACAATCTTTGATTAGTAGACAGATGTGAATCTTACCTTGTTAGTAAGGGAATATATTTTTTATTCTTAGAAATACTTTGGAGGTTTGTTCGTGGATGCAGTTCAAGTTCTACAAACCACATGATTCCTTCAGACTTTGATTTCTAAGATTTGCTAAGAAAATAAGAGCTGCCCACAGTGAAGGGCTAAATGTCCCCTACTGCTGAGGCAGGTCCTTCTGGCTTCTATAGTTCTCCCTCGGGCAAATCATGATGACTCCAGTCTAATTGTAAGCTAGGGAATGTAGTATCCCCAGCTCTTTGCAAACATGCTGACTATTGATACTTCTAACCACCTGGGAACCATTTTACTCAGCCTTGAGTGATTTTCTTACTTACTATAGCCAGTGATGACCATAGGAAGAGGAGTTTGTGGATATGAACACCCAAACGAGATTCTCTGAATGGCTATTCATTTCCTTCTGTGCTGATCACTCCTGTATGGAATTTTACTGTGTGAACTCCAATAGCTTGGCTGCATGCTTGGCTGCTGACTTCATCTCTTTGACTTTGGGACTGTGAAAGACTGAATCCCCCATGCCTCTGCTGTTGCTGGCAGTCTGCCAAGTACTCAGGACGGCAACAATAAGGCTCCCTGTGTCCTTGCTGCCTTCAGCAGTCACACCTTCCACCACCACCTCACATCCATGGCCTTGGAAACCTACTGTTTTGTGTAACCATTTGTTTGGGATGTTGATCCAAGAGGAACTGGAAATCACACACAAGTAGAAATTCCAGAATACTTTTAAACTACATAACACATAAAGTTAGTTGTCCCATCATTACTGAAGATTCATTTTAGAGTGATTTGGAGCCTTAGAGAGTATGAAATCCATGCTTTCAAATGGGGAAACAGGGCCAGGAAGGTTGAGCAGTGTATCCAGTACCACAGAGCTTCTGTTACAGAGCCAGGACCATATCATGGAGGCTTGCACAAGAGCAAATTCTACCAGGGGAAACTCACAATGGGGTGTTATTAATTATTCTCTCTCATTGAATCTGAATTCCACTTAAACTGTGCTTGATTTCAGGGAAAATAATCTTTATTTGTTTATTGGCCTAATATAGGACTACAACTTAGTAAAATTTTTATTTGATGGATATTTAAAATTTCTTCAGTTCCTCATGTTGTGATGACCCACAACCATAAAATTCTTTTCATTACTAGTTCATAACTGTAATTTTGCTACTGTTATGAATAATAATGTAAATATCTTTTTGTCTTTATGTCCTCAGATAAGCCAATACTTATCTTTAAAAAAAAACCAAACTGTAAGAAAGCAAGATACCTGGTACATAATTGGTAAACACACACACACACACACACACACACACACACACACACATTTTTGGCTTTGTCCTGGGACTAGCACTTATGCCACTTGACCGTGTATATTATTATTTTTCAGCCTTCCTAATGCTGGGACCTTTTCTTTAACACAGTTCCTCATGTTGTGGTGACCTAGAACCATAAAATTATTTTCATTACTAGTCATAACTGTAATTTTTGCTACTGTTATGAATAGTAATGTAAATATCTATGCTTTCTGATGGTCTTAGGTGACCCCAGTCACCTAAGGGTCATTTTATCTCCCAGAGGGGTCACCACACAAGTTGAGAACCACTGGTGTATACTTTCATCTTGCCATAAAGAGAACTGGTTTTTTTCAGAGTCATTTTAAGAATGACCTCAAATTTCTGAAAAACCTTGTATCCTTGAAGAGGACCATTTCTGTGAGGGTTGGTTTTAATTGTCAACTCCATAGTCTAGAATCACTGAGAAGAGTCTCAGCAAGGGAATGCCTAGGTTATGTTGGACTATGGATACACTTGTAAGGATTTTTGTTGATTTCGTTAGTTGAAGTTGGAAGACTCACCCTGAATGTAGGCAGCACCATTTCATCCCAGGGCCCTAAAATATGAAATAGTGAAAAGATACAACTGAGCAAGGAGGTTGCATAGGTGTATTCCTTTTGCTGTACGTTTGCCTGTGGATCTACTGTAACTAGCTGTTTGAGGTCCTACTTTGACTTCTCTGCAATGATGAACTGTAATTGTAGTTATAGTTGAAATTGTAAGTCGAGTAAACCCTTTCTTTCCTAAGCTGTTTTTTGTTGTTTGTTTGTTTGTTGGTCAGGATATTTTATCATAAGAACAGAAACAAAATCAGACAGCTACACTGCAGTTGTTTTTTTAACATATACAGAAATATGTACTAATGAACTTATGATGAGTTTTCTCTTTTAGGTGTGGGTCCATGGATTCTTCTCAACTTACAATGGAGCAACATCTCCATAAACCCATTGTAAATTGGAAATACATACCATCAATCAAAAACACATTTAATGCTTCTAATCCAATGAACATAAAGCTTAGTGAAGACTATCATCAACATGCTCTGAATACTTGTACTCTAGTTGGGCAGAATCATCTACACAAAGCGCAGCTCCCATAAAGAGTTGGATCTCTTGTGTACTTTACTATTATCCTTAAAGGAAATGTGGAATGGTGGTGTGGAGTTGCTCTCCTATTGTAAAATCAAATTAAGCCAAACTGTTTTAAATCGGGGCTGTTTATCCCTGAGAGAAAATCAGATAAAAAGTAGTATTACATTCAAGGTTGTCTGTATTCTGCTTAATCCTGATAATTCTGATGACTCAAATTTAGAGATTTGTCATCAGCTGGTGAAATAGTAGTGATAGTATTAGATATTCAGTGATTCTTCATGCGTGTATGTCCTCAGATAAGCCAATACTTATAATAACAAACACTATTTTGAGAATCTTAAGGAGATTTTATCAGAGATGCCAGCAGAACACTAGGAAAATCTATAAAGAAGATTATATAGCCAGAATCCTAGTACTTCGAACAGGCAAAGATAACTTAGAAAACTACTGAGAATAGCTTTTGCTTTGCTACACTTAGTGGTGCCAGGCTTTCAAAACAAATTCAGTAGAGCACGTGCTTAGCATGCACAAAGCCTGAGTTTAGGCCTTTGTATAGAAACAAACAAAACACAGATGTTAGAACAGAATATAGACATGTAGGGCAGAGTGTGGCTGAAGTCAAGTATGGTGCTTTTACTTCTCCATTCTGCACGACCCATACCCAAACAAAGTAGTATCTTTTAAATGCCTCTTATGTGCCTTTGTTAGCATTTCCACTTGCTGTTTCTAAAAGCAACGCTGCTCCGGTGTGCTATATTCCTTATGAGAGCTGGACCTTTGATTAATCAATCAAGTGTGAAATATAATGCCACAATTCTGCAGACTTATATTTCATCTGTGTAGACTTTTAGAATTTATTTTCGTCTGTCTCCCTCCTCTCTCTCTCTCTCTCTCTCTCTCTGTCTCTCTCTGTCTCTCTCTCTCTGTATGAATGTAGGTACATGTGTGTTATGCATGCATGTGTAAGTCAGAGGACAATGTTTGAGAGTTTGTTTGTTTCTTCTGTCTTGCTTAGACAGGATCTATCTAGTTTTCCGTTGCTGAATACTATACTCTAGGCTTGTTGGCCTAATGGCTTCCAGCAGAGTCTCCTGTCTTTACTTCTCATCTTACCATATGAGTGCTGGGATTGCAGGTGTATGCTAACACCTCTGGCTTTTTGTGTGAATTCCAGGGATCCAACTTAGGCTGTTAGGCTTGCCTCAAAAATGTTATCACAGGGCCATCTTTTAAATCTTTCCATAACTCAGTTTTGGAGACTGTCAAGTAAACAATAACATTATTAGTGTTTGCGTGTAGTAATTATGCTGTTACATCTTCTTAGGCAACTGTAGGGGAGCTGCGCTATACATACCTTTAATATGTGAAGACTCAACAGTACATTCTCAGCCAAAGTGCAAGGAGTTGAAAGAACCTACAAAGCCAAACAGGTTTTCTTGCTATGTAGACTTAAGTTCTTTTCTTTAAAGTGAATTTAAAGTGTTACTTCCACTGGCTGTACTCCTTAGCTCCCCAAGGCATCTCTCAGTGAAGACAATTTTTTTTTTTCTCTCCTTAAGATGTGGAAGAACCAAAGGATTTTTGGAAGACATTTTTAATCATGCTAAACTCTTCAGTATCCAGGTGGTATCTTTAGAACAAGAACATATGCTGGGTGGGATAATCAATGTACAATGAAGTCATGTTACCATCAGAATACTCCATACTCTTTAGGATCCTCATAAAGTAACATGACTTCTGACTCACAGGAAACAGAGCACACTGTAAGGGAAGCTTTTTACTTTTTGGCTAGGCAAGTGCTTTGCTTTCCTCCCACATGCGATGATGTTTGATCAGGTGATAGCTTTGCTTTAATTGCACAAACACATTGTGTTTTTAATGTTCACCAAAACAGTGCTAATTAACTGAGTTATGATTGACAAATTTCAGAACTAAGATTCTCATCCCTCCCCCTGGTTTTCCTGATTCAGCAAATGTATGGTTGAGACTGTTCAGTTAAAAATCTGTCTAGGACCTCTCACAGAGACTGTGAGCTCTGCATATGCAATCTGACTGCTCATTTGAGTCAGATTCAATTTATTGAATATCTATCATGTACAAACACAGGACTAGACCATTCACATTTGCATTCATATTGTGTTGTATTTGGAGTTTGCCAGTGGTTACTTTCTTTCTATTGTTTGTAATAATGAGACTTGCATGAGAGGCAGAGACTAAAGAACAGTAGGAAGAGAGAAAACGTCAGGCATCTTCCTAACCATTTTTGTCATTTTGTCTAGAAAACCTCAAGGATGTCTGTCAAGAGTGCTTCTAAATACCTGTATTTCTGGTGACAGCTGCATAAGGTGCTATCTGCTCTGCTCACATACTTGACCTGCTGCAGGTCAGAGACTGGAAGAGGATTTGGTATATGGAGACTGACTGAATCACCAAACCAACAAAATTAGGAGTTGTAGAAGAATTAGGCTCACAAGTTATTTTTAATTAAATATTTATTACATTTTTCTTTATTACATGTGTGCATGAGGACACACGTGTGCCATGATATGTGTGTGAATGCCAGAGGACAATTTACAGGAGTTAGTTCTCTTTTACTATGTGTGCTTGGGAATTGGACTCAAGTCAATTGGCTTGGTAGTAAGTGTTTTGGATCAAGTGAACTATCTTGCAGGTCCAGAATTAATCAATCTATCTATCTATCTATCTATCTATCTATCTATCTATCTATCTATCTATTGCTTGGTCTTTTGAGACAGGGTCTCTCTGTGTAGCTCTGGCTGTTCTGGAACTCCCTCTGTAGACTGGGCTGGACTCAAACTCAAAGATCCACCTGCCTTTGCCTCTGGGATTAAGGGTGTGGGCCACCACAGCTAGCTAGAAGTTACTTTTTCTTTTTTAGGGTGTTGTATCGATGACATGGGATAAAATGAAGATTTTATTGAACTTTAAACTGAACTGCCAAAATGTCTAACTCAGCAAAGGGAACCCCCAATTATGGGGAAAAGGTGCTATCAAAGGGAGTGAGCAGTGTGGTAGAAGGTGGTTCCCTGGTGCTATAGTCAGGACTAAGAACAAACTGTCCTTAGAGTGAAGTGGAAATTTCTGGTTTCTTTGGAAACTCAGCTGTGTCATGTGATATTTTTCTGGGAGCTGTCTTGTGAGAGGATGTTTTGCTAAAGCAGACATGTGAGACAGCATATGATATTTTGTTGGAGTGGTTTACCTTGCAATGCTTTGATGGTCTTCACTGATCTTCAGACTTCATAGAGAGAGACTTGCCAAAGAACTTCTGTTATTCAGGCTGCTTTCTGCCAACTCTCCAGACTAATGCCTATTTGGCAGAGTGATGAGGTTTCTTCTGGATCGAGCCACTGCTACTGTTTGGAGTTTGGTATTCGTTGATTGGACTGGATTGCTGCTACTGATTCATGTTTGATGTTTTGGACTGAACTGCTAATATTCTGGCAACAAAGATTAGCATCACCCTAAAGAACTAGTTCTAAACAGGTGCACATCTCCCTTGTCCTATTAACCATCTTTCTCCCCTACTCTTGGTCAGTGGGCTAGAAGGAAGGTTGAAACATTTAAGAACACTTAATTGAAGTAGGTTTTGAAAAATCTAAGCTGACATTAGAGCTTTGAAGAGAACACTTAAACTAAATAAACAATGTGCTTAATACAAACAATGGCTAATGAATAGAAACATGGTTAACTGTATAATATATGTTAATGCTTGCTTTACAATATTCATTTCTGCCACCACACAAGTGGGATACGTATCAGGCATGGGCATAAATTTGCTTTGAGATATACTTTGTGCAACTCTTGTAGTATGAAACATTAGCCTCTAGTGCTGATTCAGTGATCCCTTTCTTCCTACTACTGACTACTGACACATCCTAGCCCTAGAGTTAGAATGACAGAGGCCCAAGCCAACCAACTCTAAGGATGTAACATGAACAAAGGAGTGTCCACTGATTTCAACTAGCCTATTCTTACTAACCAGACTTCTACAGCAACCAGAAGCATGCACATTAAAATACCAGCAGATTCCTTTCTGGTATTTACAGAGGTTTGAAAGCCATTTAATAATCTTTTATTGCTGAAGCAAGACATATGTCATGTAGCTAATTATACATGTACTCAAACTTTAAAAAAAGACAATGAGAAAATTTAAAAGCTTTGAGACTATTGTCAAGACACTTCAGCAATAAGTCATCTGTTAGCCGACTAGTAAGTTAGTAAACACACTTCCTTATGCTTACTTTGTGGCTTCCTTTCAGTCTGTTTCATTGTACCATTACTTCTATTTGTTGGCACATTTTTGCAGGTTTTCTTTTCGGTTGAGTATAGACAACAATATGTTTTGTTTGGAGTTTGTTGATTTCAGTTTGCATGCATTGTTTTGTTTGGAATTGGTCTTGCAGGATATTTGATCACAATGTGAACCCTGAGATTGTGTTCTTTACTAGAAAAAAAAAAAAACTATTTCTAGATGTGGTGTGGCTCAGCCTTAGCACACACCTTTAATCCATCAGCTTTCTGCTGGAGTATTGTAAACAGGATTGAATGAAGTCACACACAGGTCAAAAGAGGGAGCAGCAAACAGTTGACAGGATGTGAACACAGGATTATTAAGGAAAAAAACATAGACAGTAAGAGGGAGTCAGAAGGATGGATAGAGAGATGCACAGGAAGTAGAAGGGACTGGCATTTGGTTTAAAGTAGGGTTTTTTGAAAAGGTATGAGAGGGGGATTCTTTCTGCGACACTGGCTGAGCAGGAAGGTCAGCTGTGTGCTCTCTCTGCCTCTCTGAGCTAGCCGGCTTTCACCCCAGCATCTGGCTCCTGAGCCTTCACTGTTAAATCAATTTTATTAGAAAACAACAGGTGAGGGTTGAGACAAAGTTTCACTATGTAGACCTGTCTATCCTAGAATTTTCTAGGTAGACCAGGCTGTTTACAAACTCACAGAGGTCTGCCTGCCTCTGCCTCTCAAGTACTGGGATTAAATTTTTGTGACACCAAGCCCAGCAAGGTTCATTGATTCTTTTATTTTTGCTTGTGAAAAAAAGAATCATATCTTTTGAATGTCTCTCCTGATTATCTCTTTCCCACTTCTGGAACTTCTTTGTCCCCTCTCTGGTTCTGTTCTCCAGGTATTCTTTCCTAATTTTTACTTCTTGTTTATTTATGCTGCTTTCCAGATTATTCCTTCTTGCTTTCTAATTTCTTATCTAGCTATGTCCAACCAGCCAGTTCACCTTGTTATCAAGTTTTTAAATCAAGTGATCATTTTCTTTATTTCTAGGAAATAGATTGGGATTAATTTTTTTTTCTGTTCATAGCTGTTGGCTCTTTAAGATTTGGTGTTAGATCCCCCAGTATAGGAGAATGACAAGGAGGGAAGACGAGAGTGGGTGGGTGGGTGGGAGGGTGGGTGGGAGAATATCCCCATAGTGGCAGGGGGAGGGCGGAGGGAATAGGGAGGTTCCAAAGGGGAGATCTGAAAAGGGGGAAACATTTGAAATGTAAATAAAATATGAAAATAAAAAAAATTAGTTCTTTCACCGTGTCTTTATAATTTTTAAGTTTATTTATTTTATAACTCACTTAGGATCAAGCTGTTCGATAATATTTACTGGAAATATGCTGCATTAAAGTCACTGCTCCTGGCACTAGGGATATCGCAATGAAAAATGGGTGAAAGTTTGTATGTTTTTCAGTGAAAACAAACACATAAAGCATAGATGGTGTCAGATGGTTGCATTCGTTATACTGTGGCTATGAGAAAATGCCACAAACAGGGCAGCTCACAGGAGGAATGGTTTATTTGACTTATGCTTCCAGAGAGATAAGAGTATATCACGGTGGAGAAATGTGTCACCATGCACAGACACTGTGACTGAAGCATAGAGCTCACATATTGAATAGAAAGCAGAGGAAGCAAACTCCAATTGGTCCTAGTCTTTAAGCTCTCCAAACGTACTTCTAGCGAGACCACACCTCAAAAATCTACCCATGCAACTTTACCAACTCGGCTCTAAGAATTCAAATGTGCAGCATATGGGGGAACATCTCATTCACACCATGGTAGACATTGCTATGGGAGACAAGAAGAGGAAGGGTATGTGACAGAATTGTAGATTGATCAGGCAAGCCCTCGGTGAGACAGGAATTTTGAAATGATGTTTGAAGGTAGTAAGTAATCAAGATTGGAAGATGGAGAATTACCTAGAAAGAAGAACATAAATTAAAAAAAATATCTCATGTGGAAAAAATGTCATGTTATAGGAACAGCAAAAGGGTCACTGGCTGAAGCTGGTGGGTCAGCAAGCAGCTTTGAGAACAAAAGTAAACAAGTGTTACTGCCTCAATAACATAGGATGATGATGATGATGATGATGATGATGATGATGATGATGATGATGTGTGTGTGTGTGTGTGTAGTTTTTGTTGTTATTTTCCTATGAAAGAAGCTGGAAGCCTTTGTAAGATTTGTGCCCTACCATGCTTAAGAGAACCACTTTCTCTGCTGCTGTGCTAAGAGAAAGGGGGTGAGGAAAGCTGAGTGACACTAGAGAGCCCTTGTTCTCTGTAGGCAGGGCCATGGATAAGTGAAGGGTGGTGGATGGATTCACTGCTTCTGGCCCTTCAGTGTGACTTACAAGGAGCTTCTGTACTTGTTACTGAAACCCTAAAGGCTGTGTGCTACTCCAATGCCCAGGCAACAAAGAAGTTAAGGAGCCGATTAAATGTATTGGTTTGTTTAGATTTTACTTTGTGAAGCTATGATTTAAAATTAGTTCTTATTTGTAAATGAAATCCATACGGATTATAGTATCAATATAAAGATAGTGATTCTTGAAAGAAAAATAAATTGCAACATGAAATTTGAATGTTGTCTTTGAGCAAACCATTAGGGTTTGTGTTCTGTATTGATTTTTTTTTAACCTGAGATCTTTAAATAATGAAAGTTCACATTTAAAGGAAATCAACAACTGACAATTTTCAAAGAAAATTCAGATAGAAAAATAATCAATACTCTAACCTAGCTTTGCTCTGGGACTTGAGATAAATTATTCTGACCATAAGGAAATTTAAAAACTGATTTGTCATTTCTCTGGATAAATATGAAGAGCCAAGACTTTGGAAGAGAACTATTGATTCAGGTTTGAGGAGCTTTGTAGGTCAATATTTCTTTCTTTGTAAAATGAGAAGGTTAAGTTGTCAGGCCCTTCCAGCTCTAAGTCCACTGACCTAATTTTCTTTCACAGACCGCTACTCTCTGATCTCGACTGTGTGTACTGCATTCTCTTGCCCATCCTCACTCAGTCTAGGAATTCTCCAGAAGAGTTTTGGTAGATCCGTTCAATATACCCTCTAAATGGTTCTATAAAGTTCAAAGTCTAACTACAGTTGTAGGAAAAATGTAGAAATGCCCAGCACAGGCTTCAAATAGAGTCTTTAGGCCATAGTAAAAGATTTCATTTTTCAAACACAGGATACATAATAGTTCAGAAATTATTAAATTTACACAGTATTTTAATGGGGAAAAATGCTTTCCCACTTTAATTTTAGTTTTAGGATAGGCAATATTTATCTTTTCTTGCTTGAGAAAGAATGTGGTAAAGAAAATTGAAATCATCTCTTTTAGCTTATTGCAAAATTCAAGGTGAATGTAGGAGACACTAGCCTGTCTACCTCCTGTTAGTGGGTAAATTTCTTGAAAGAGGAGACATGAATTTTCTAGAAATTCTGTTTAGCTTTAAATAATTCATTCCTTTAACTGTAGAAATTCCTTTTACTGGTTTGTTGCAGAAAAGATTCTCTTTTTTGTTTTATAAATTCTGATTTTTTTCTTACACTTTTCAATGGAGAATGTGAAATGCTTGTTTGTGGATAGTGACTTTGCCTTCAAATGTCCTGAACAGGACAAAGTCTCAACATGCACAGCTGTCCCCAGTAGTCCAGTTGTCCTAGAAATGCTAGAGACTCAGGCTAGCTGCCAAGGTGCTCCTGTTTCTCCCAGCTGACACTTGCCACTTCTAGGAGGACCATATTGTTCTACTTGTACCAGACATGATGATTCTGGAGAGTTTGTTTGTTGGATGTACCCAAGACTCCTGCAGGGACCAACCCAATCCATGCTGTCCCTTCAACTTCCAGATGACTTCAACCTGTTTTCAATGACATCTGCCACACATAGATCAGCATAAGTAAGGGTATGACTTCTTTTCCAACTGGTAAGGAATTTGGGATCATGGCATGGTTTTTGAGACCCCTGTCAAAAGGAGTTTCTCTGGAAAACTTTACAGCCTGTCTATAACAGATAGATGGATAAAGGCTGGAAAGATGGCTCAGTTTGTAATGTACTGGCCAGGCAAGCATGATGACCTGGGTTACACTCAATGTAAAAGCCAGACATGGAGGCATATGCCTCTAATCCCAGTGCTGGAGAGGCATAGGCAAGATGCTGGCTAGTCTTGCTTAATCTATTAGCTACATATTTATTGAGAAATGCTGTTTCAAAAACTAAGGTGCATAGAAGAAAATACCTGCCACAGACCTTGGCCTTCCATGGAAGAGCACAAATGTGCATGCGTACCTGTAGGCACACATGCTCATAAACACACACACACACACACACACACACACAGAGGAATACACAAACACACAATATTGACATATGGCAGACAGGTAGACAATAGTTGGTAAATAAATAGATAGATCTGTGATAGTTAGATAATGGAAGATGGGTAAATGGTTAGATGATAGATGAGCAAATCGACAGTTATGAAAGGTAAGCTACGACATGAGAGTATTCTCAGTTTATGATGAGTCAGGATCCAATGAGCAATACACTAACCTAAATAAGATATAAACGTATCTCATATATTCTACCCCTAGGACCACAGTGTGGGATAATGGAAGTATGCTGAGAGATACCACAGGCAAATGGACTAGACAGTGATTCAGAACAGTGAATAAAATTGGGAGTCACTGTTTGGTAACCAGAACCTCTTGAATGTTGGAGCTTTGGTTTTGGTGTATGTGGACTGCCTGTCCCTGTTACAGAATGTAGAGATTAGGGCTGGCAATGACCTTCTACTAATCTGCTCTTGAAGTTTACCTTGCTATCTCTGTATGTTTACTGTATCATGCCATACTAGTTATTATTTATGCTCTTTAAAAAAATAGTAGTTCTTGGTTTTGGATAAGGGAGACATTTATAAATATAACCACTTATTATCACTGTACTTTGACTCATTTGTTTGAGGCAATAATAAACCAAAGGATCATAGCTATGCAATTATAGGATCTCAAAGCTATTCTTATCCTTAAAAATTAAACATTAAGATAAGAAGTGTAAAACTTCTATTACACAAATCATGATCACCAAATATAATCTGGATATTTCTTAAAGGACCACTGATATTATCTGATATTATCTGATATGATAGCAGTCTGTGAATGATTGAAGAAATGTTTGAAAAAAATTACTGTCTCTTCCTGGATAATTTGATTTAGTGACTAGACAATTTTAGTATCCTATAAAATTTGCCAAATTCATTTTTATTCTTTATCTTTAATTCTGTTATATTTGACCTTTCTCTATTTCCTGATCATTTATCTTACTTTATTACGTTTACTTTTCTGTTGGTTTAAGTTTCCAACTCCTTTTTTGCCATTTATACACATTATATTTTATGGTACTTTGCTCATTTTATTCCCCTTCCACCAAACAAATTTCCTAATTTTCCTTCTAGTCCAACAAGCTTTAGGCATCTAAGACGCTTTGGCTTCAAGTAACACTCTATTGTCTACTTCTCCCAGACTCACTGGCTGAAACAACACTTCACTTTATAATGCTGTATATGCTGATAGCTATGGGTATGGCAAGTCTCTGAATGACTAAGTTAGAACCCACAGAACCCATCAGAGACACAGATGCTTCTCTCTCCTCTCTGTTCCACTGTAGCCTGTTAGGTTTGTATTGAAGACGTCATCTCCTGTGATGTGGATGGTGCTACTTTCCTGTTCACATATCTTGAGACAATATCCTGCCAGGAAGGATGTCTTCTCTTCACCTGTGTCTTTTTTGCTTGTCAACCATTTCCTTCCAAGAAGTCCCGAGAGACAAATTTCTTGTCCCATTGGGAATAATTGTATGTATGACATGACAATTCTAAAACTAATTGTTAGCCACTGGAATGGGATGAATGCTCCTGGTTTCAGAAATAAAATGCAGGATTTTACATTGATGAAAATTGACCCAACCTCACTGGGGGCCCTGTAGCAATGCAGTGGAGGGGGCATGGTTGATCAGTATGCTGGGACACTGGCCCAGGGCTCTTAGTTTGTCCCTGGGTGTTTAGATGTGAATGTGTTTCTTTGGGCTTGGGTTAAAACCTAGCTAAGCCAATTGTTACTTTGTAATATGAGTAATTAACTTAGAGTTCATTAATTCCTTATGTGGGACTAAGGATAAAATGCAATCAAGTCCCAAAACCATTTTTGGATTGATGATGGTATTGACATGTAGAAAATAATTGACACACAAATACAGGCATTCACATTTATTTAATTAAAAAACAGGAATCAATATGCTGCCAGAGTATTATTACATTACCACTGAATTTGCATTTAGAACTCCTTTGTCTTGGGTCTAGTTCCCTAGAGCAGACTCTGACATCTGTCTGCAGGATGTGTCCTCTGAGAAGTGGTCTGGGAAAACAGTCTTGTGGGGTACTAGTGGGGACAGGGCTGGGCAGAGCAGAAGCTGGGGTGCATTAACAATGCCTTGAGGTTTCTGTGGTTCCATGAGGGCTTCATCGTTCAGCTAGGCCTTCTGGGTCTTACAAGACTGAAACAAAGGGACTGGGCCTTTGTACTCCTCAGAGTGCCCAGTCCTTCACAGACACATCCGACAGGATCTCCCTGGGAGTGTGGCTTTCCTGATTGGGGAAATATTTTGAGAAGACAACAGCAGTTGAGTCCTTGTTTGCAGCTTTAGGGGCTCCAAAGGAATCTCAGATATAAGCATCATAATTTTTCATGGAGTACCACATGATCTTTATCTCCTATCAACTCTGAGAAATAGTGGCTATTGCTCCTGTGGATAGCAGAGTAGATTGCACACAAAACTAACACACAAATAGCTTAGTTTCTAATGCTGTGGCTTCCAGCTGTGGGGAACATCAGCCACAGGTCAACAAGGTCATTTAGGAGCTTGGAAATTTCTGAGCTGAGGGTTTGTTGAGGACACTGAAGTTATCATCTGCCTGGTACATAACCCAGGACAGGAAAACTTAAGAGAGTCAGAATGTTTTGGGTTGGATAAAGGGAAGCTTTAGTAATTTTGGAAAACATTAATTCACCAAGAGAGGCTATACATGAAGAGATGTCAGAGTGTAAAAGTTATAGCTCCCCAAGTTCAAAATGTAGATGATTCCATGTTGGTTAACTGTGGAGATTTCCTTGTCTCCTAGCTAGAATGATTGAACATAGCGTTAAAACTCAGTTATAGTTATTTCTTACATGTGTGCACAGCACCATGACCATTTCACTCTTCCATCTCCTCTGTCTCCTGCCCACTCCCATCCTACTTCCATGTCTTTTTGTGGGTACAGACCTTGGGTCCACAGCCACTGCTACTATGTGTTAAACCCAGCATTTAAATCAAATTCTTATTCCTGCTTAGTTCTCAGAGAACTTCTTTTTGGAGCATGCAGATAGAACTATGTACAGATTGAACCTACAAAAGGGTTCTTTCCATGTTGATAAATACATCCAATTTGGTACTTGCTGTTGGCTTCCTGCTGGCAGGTCCAAGTGAGAGGAGAGAACCCGGTTCAGCCAGGTCTGTCGGGGCTGAGTGGGATGGCAAGTGTCAATGGCCCAAAAGAAACACACCAGGCCCAGAGTCTTGTCAACTTTATTGTATTAGCCCCTTGATTATATAAGTTTGGGGTATAGGGTGGGGGATTTTTGGTGGGGTAAAATGATGTAGGAGGCAGGGAAGGGTGATGGAGGGTAAGGGGTAACTGACAGGGCCAATAAGTTCGTTTTATGTCAGCGGTAGCTAGGCAGGCAAGGGCTGGTGCAGGTCGTCCTGAGTCATCCCGGGCAGAAGCGAGAGAGACAGGTCTCAAAAATCAAGTCAGGCAGAAGCAGGCGGATTTCTGAGTTCGAGGCCAGCCAGGTCTACAGAGTGAGTTTCAGGACAGCCAGGGCTACACAGAGAAACCCTGTCTCAAAAAAACAAAACAAAACAAAACAAAACAAAGCAAAACAAAACAAAATAAAACAAAATAAAATAAAATCAAGCCGGGCTTAGGCTTTCCTACAAGGCCAGAGAGCCAGGCTCAGATTTGTCTTCAAGGCCCAAACCAGAGCCAAAATGGAGCCCAACAATGTGCCACAGATGGTCTCCATTGGGTAGGTAATAAATATTTGCAGTACTTAAGGAAAGTGGTGGGAAATAGCTCCCCTGTTGCTGCACATGTGACTTCGGAGTTAATTAGAAGACAGCCACAGCACAGGACAAATAGGCAAAATGCAAGGCTGATACCACACTCAAAGTTCTTACTCGTTATCTCTGGTTTTCCATATTGAGAGTTGGAGAAGAAGCCAGTAGGATAGTCACGAGAAGGAGAAATGGAAGAAAATTCACTGTGTTGTAGTAAAACTCAGAAAAGAGAGAAAATTTATTTATGGGGAGCCAAGGTGAAGAAAGGAAGGTAGTAAGTGCTTAGACTATTGTTTGTTTTGTGAATTCTCTTCCTTTGCAAATTTGAAGAAGCAATGTGGTGTGGGGAGATAGGCTGGTGTCTACTGCTAGAAAACATGGAGTCCTCTGATCTGCTAGTAATGTGCGCTCACGTAACTAATGCTGTTTCGAAACTATGGTTTGCTAACTGACAAAATGAAGTGACCAGTGTAGAGACTGTATATTCACTACCATGCCTTCCTTTGCATAGTTATGTGAAGTAGTAAAAGGATCAAATGTTTACATATCAGAGTGCTTCACTTCCGGTGCAGATTCTCCATTGATAATACAGATTCTCTATGTCTGACACATGTCCCATGGGTTGAATGTGGCTCTGGCTAATTTAGGTCACTGAATATTTTTAGTAGGAAATATATCAATGAATTGGTATGTTCTTTTGGAAGTCTAGAGACATGAAAGACATAAACATATAATTAAATGATTGAAAAATCATTGATTAAAAAATGCATCCAATAAAATTCAGACACAGCTCTCATGTAATACTTCCATAGATAGTTGTACAGAACATTTTTATTTTTATGAAAGAAGGATGCCAAGTGGAGTCAAATCAAATTAATGGGTGGATCCGAGGATCAAGACATAGTGTGAGCTTTCTAGGTAAATAGTTTGCACAAGAAAGCAAGGTGTTTCATAGGAAAGAACAAATATAAGGAAATTAAATTAGCTAAGGTTAGCTCTGCCCAGAACCTGAAAAGTTAGAAGGATGAAGAACCTGAAATCTAGATTTACTTCCTTATATCGTTTGAATCCTAGAGGATAACAGAGGGGCTCCCTAACAGTTAATAAAATTCAAACAACTTAAGTTGTGGCTATAGAAACCTCTTCTCCGAAGTGTATCTTGTAGAAGCAATCAAAAGGAACACACTGTTGGATACTGAAACCCCATGCCTCCTCAGGACTAAGATAACAAGGTATCATGCCAAACTGTAATATCACAGTATCAATACTGGAAAGCACTACTTGTTTGCTTTTAAAAATTTATTACTTTATGTGAATCCCTTTTAATTTCTAGGGAGTGCCTAAGAATGAAGCTCTTTAATGGACCAAGCTTTGGGCTTCTGTTTGTTTGTTTAGTTCATATAGCAATTAAATATTACATTGATACATTGTCAGTACACACGAATAAATATAGATTTTTTGTTTGTTTAGCTTATATGGTAATTAAATATCACTTTGATACATTATCAACACACATAAATAAATATAAACAGTTTCTTTATAGATGATAATCTATGATAGCCAGGCTTCTGGGTTTGATTGAATAGGTTTATTAAGTATATAGCAAGCAAAAGTAAATGAACAAATAGCAGACTGAAACAGCAGGCAGTGAACCACCATGAAATCAAGCAATTACAACATCCAACAGACAACTGGAAAGTCCTGATGGAAAGTGCAAACAACACCAAGTTTGGTGCTTACATTGTCCAACAGAAATGATTGGGAAAGCCGGGCAGTGGTGGCACATGCCTTTAATCCCAGCACTCAAGAGGCAGAGGCAGGTGGATTTCTGAGTTTGAGGCCAGCCTGGTCTACAGAGTGAGTTCCAGGACAGCCAGGGCTACACAGAGAAACCCTGTCTTGAAAAACCAGAAAAAAAAAAAAAAAAGAAAGAAAGAAAGAAAGAAAAGAAAAGAAATGGTCAGGAAAGACCTGCTGGCAGAGCTGTGCTGGAGGTCTCCACTGAGGGTCCTGCGCAGGATAGAGAGCTCTCTCTACAGATGAGCTTCCAGAGTCTTGTTCTCACCGAGGCATCATTATACCATGGAATAAACAGTGGTGACCTCTGTTGGAAATGCTTGACCTTCTAGGGATTGTTAGCAGTTTTGTTTTTTTGTTTTTTGTTTTTTTAAATACACAGTCATATTTACTGTTTTCCTCAGAACTAGGGGACCAGGTGAAGTCAGCACAGGGAGTTTGGAAGGACCCTTGAGATAAATACGCTTGAGTCTGACACCAGGTAGTCTGGTCCTTAGAGTCAGTTCTCAACAAGCACAAAAAACACCCAGTAATTTGCTACTTATATCAGATTATATTATATCACATATGTATGGATACATGCACATACATATATACATACCTCTCCACTTATATTTGGCTTATATATATTTGGCTTTTCTGAAAACAACAAAAACAACAAAATAGTACAAAATCCCTTATTAATTCTAATTTTGTGCTACTCTAACATAATACTCGAAACTGGGGAATTAATAAAGAAGCGATTTAGTTTTATAGTTTTGAGTGGTAAGAAGTCCATAATCAAAGATCCTACACGTGGCAGTTCCTTGGAGCTGTATCTCTTCCTAATGAAGGGTGGAGGGTGGAGAGAGCATCAAGAGCCTGAAGCCTGCCTTTGTAGCCGTGACCCTTTTATAATCGGCATTAATCTGTTCATGAGAGTGGAGACATGATGCTGTAAGCATTTCCCATTAAACAGCATCTCTCAGTCCTATTGGACTAGAGCTTGACTTTTAAACACATACTGTTGGAGGAACTCATTCAAACCACGGGAGTTTCCTAACGCTGGAAGGCAGCACTAAGCAGGTGGAGCTGAAGCCACACCTACTTGTAGAGCAAACAGGTGTTCTCCATGTGTTACCCATCTCCTCTCTTCATTGTACCGCAGCCAGCCTATCTTCTTTGTTCATGTTTTCTGACAGAATCCTGGAACCCTCAGGATACCTTAGGTCTTGTAATATTTTTGAATAGGTATTTTGGGTTGATTCTCCCAAAGACACTTCAAATGTCACCTAAGCTCTGAATGACAAGACATCTTTCTCTTCTTGCGCTTTCTGTTTAAGCCTATGCCATGCTCTTGGTACAGAAAATAGACATTGTATCCACATCTGAAATCTTTTGTCCTGGGCGTCTTCATAGAGGGGTTTGTCATCTAGAATATCCACAGTGCAGGGTTCCTGCTGAGTTCCCTCTCAACTATCAGAAGTTCACACATCTGAGCCCTTGTTCTCTGAGGCAGTATGCAAGACAGTGAGCATCAAAAACTACCAGCTGACAAGAACTGCCACTAGCTCTTCATTGAGGGATGTGGAAGTATCAATTACTGTAGACCCCTCTGTGCTAACACTGGGAGCAGCTACAATGGAATCCTGATGAGAAGGCAGAGACAGAGTACGCTGTCATTAACTCTTCACACACAGGTCAGAGTGGCAGGGAAGAGCAGGATGTGCAGTAGTTTCCTTCATGAATGACTGGAATAATAAAGAATTCTGTTTGCTTATGGACTTTTTCTTTTCTGGGAGGAAAATAAAGCCTTTGTCCAATAGAAACACTTGAAGTGCTTCTCAGATTTAGGGTTGTGTAAGTGATATGCTTTATAGCAACAGTGCATGGAAATGACAGGAGATCCAGTATGGGCTTAGAAATCTGAGGAAATGGTTTAACTTCAACTATTATCAAGTCTGCTTAGTTTTTAGAGTCATAAAATGTTAGATCTTTTCCTCAGAGCTCTCTTTTAATGACTTTATTCAAGTCTATGTTTTTTTCCCCCAGAGTCTAAATGAATGAATCAGACTCACATTAAGTCAGGGCCAGCAAGAGAAATGGGCCCTATTTAATGAAAGTAATTGCATATTCCCGAAAAACCTTGCTTGAGGTTTTCCATTTTCTTTTAGCATGTTAATTCCTAGGTGGCTTCAGAATCAGCACCCACCTTCCTGATGACCTTTCTTCCTCAAAGCTAGGGTTGTCTTCTCAACTATATTTGCGGTTGGCCCTCTCCTATGCCATCTTCCCAGTTGATACACTATTGTGAGCAATATGGTAATTTACCTATTTTTCTTTGCAATTGTCTATATAATTCCAGCTTAAAAAGTCTGTAGTCAATGAGATGTTGTTTCCCAGTATCTGACAAGGATCTTAGATCTGCATCATCCCCCAGTGGAAGGTGAAGTGTTCAGAGAGCATCTATCTTTTCACCCTCAAGACCCTTTATAAATGGCATTAATCCATTCCCAAGAGTGGAGACTTAGAGGCGTAAACATTTCTCATTAGAGACCATCTCTCAACAGTATTAGACTAGAGTTTAAGTTTCTAACACATAACTTTGGAAGGACACATTCAACTCAAAACAGTTTCCTTGCCCTTGTAGGCAGAGTGTGGCAGGTTGACCAGCCGTATGTATTCATGTAGTAAACTGCATCCTCCATGCATTGCGTATCTGTCTTCCCTCCCAGGCACATCATGATCCATCTCCCTCTTCCATCATCGTTCTGAAAATTTATCTTTTTTTTTTTTTTTTTTTTTTTTTTTAAAGATAGGCTTTCACTGGGCAGTCCTGGCTGGCCTCAAACTCACTGTGTAGTT
The DNA here is from genome assembly GCA_019843965.1 of Rhynchomys soricoides. Taxonomy (NCBI): domain Eukaryota; kingdom Metazoa; phylum Chordata; class Mammalia; order Rodentia; family Muridae; genus Rhynchomys; species Rhynchomys soricoides. The sequence continues at coordinate 15,897,774 of JADRCH010000013.1, forward strand.
GATGCTAATTTCTGTTCTTTCTTTCTTTTTTAATTTTATTTATTTATTTATGATACTTTATTTACATTTCAAATGTTTTCCCCTTTCTAGGGCTCTGCTTTGGAAACCCCCTATCCCATCCTCTCTTCCCCTGCCTCTATGAGGGTATTCCCCCACCCACTCACCCACTCCGTTCTTCCTTCCCTGGAGTTTCCCTATACTGGGGCATCTAACACCCTCAGACCCAAGGGCCTCTTCTCCCACTGATGTCCAACAAGGCCATCTGCTGCCACATATGCGGCCAGCACCATAGGTCCCTCCATGTGTATTCTTTAGTTGGTGGTCCTGTTTCCAGGAGCTCTGGGGAGAGCTGGCCAGTTGACACTGTTGCTCCCTCCATGGGGCTGCAAACTCCCTCAGCTCCTTCAGTCCCTTCTCCAACTCCTCCATCTGGGACCCCACGCTCAGTCCAACGGTTGCTGTGAATTGAATCTTGGGTATTCCTAACTTTTGGGCTAATATCCACTTATCAGTGAGTACATACCATGTTCATTCTTTTGTGACTGTGTTACCTCGCTCAGGATGATATTTTCAAGATCCATCCATTTGTCTTCAAATTTCATGAAGTCATTGTTTTTAATAGCTGAGTAGTATTCCATTGTGTAAATGTACCACATTTTCTGTATCCATTCCCCTGTTGAGGGACATCTGGGTTGTTTCCAGCTTCTGGCTATTATAAATATGGCTGCTATAAACATAATGGAGCATGTATCTTGGAGCATCTTCTGGGTATATGCCCAGGAGTGGTATAGCTGGGTCCTCAGGTAGTATTATGTTCATTTTTCTGAGGGTCTGCCAAACTGATTTCCAGAGTGGTTGTACCAGCTTGCAATCCCACCAGCAATGGAGGAGTGTTCCTCTTTCCCACATCCTCCTAGACTCCAGAGAACCAAATAACCCGATCAAAAAATGGGGAACAGAGCTAAACAGAGAATTCTAAACTGAGGAAACTCGAAGGGCTAAGAAGCACCTAAAGAAATGTTCAACATCCTTAATCATCAGGGAAATGCAAATCAAAACAACCCTGAGATTCCACCTCACACCAGTCAGAATGGCTAAGATCAAAAACTCAGGTGACAGCAGTTGATGCTAATTTCACATTTTCAATGATATCTCCTTTCTTTCTTCCAAGTGCTGGGATCACAAGAGTGTGCCTCTGTGTTCACACATCACATTCTTGGATACTAAAAGTTGAATCTGTAGGATATTTTCAGCCACTCAATCACTGTTGAGGACAATTCTTAAGTAGGCTATTTGTAGAATTGGGTTTTTGAGCTCTAGCCTGCACACTCCTTTGCTGTAAGTGGAATTTTTCCCAGCCAGAGTAATTCTTACAGCATATAGAAAACACGACAGATTAGTCTCATGGTCTGCCAAGACTTTTCTCAGGCCCAATTAATTGGTTACTGATTGGGACTTTTGCTGTATCTCTTGTATCAATAACTGGATACTTCTCAAGTTTTAACCAAACCAATTCTGGGACATTTCAATATCATTTTTCCTTTTCTAATCATTTGCAGAAATACAACAGATGCCTATTTCAGAGGCAGAATAATGTGATTCCAAGAAACTGGATAATTCTCTTAAATCTCAGCAATTGGATGGTATGCTTCCACTGTTGGATGTAACAAGTGACAGGAGGGGGGAGTTAAGAAGAACTTAGACCACATTCCTTGTGCTGTTTTTGGTAATAAACAAATGTGAATTTTGGATGCAAGTTAATGTGTGTGTGTGTGTGTGTGTGTGTGTGTGTGTGTGTGTGTAGAGAGAGAGAGAGAGAGAGAGAGATGTACATATGTTCCCTTTTGTGTACATATGTTTTAAGGAATATGCCTCATTATTTTGTAATTACATATGCATACCCATAACACAAAGCCTGCAGTAGATTGACAAGTGAAACTCTATATGAGGCAAACAAATTTAACGTTCCATCCAGTGTGTACCATATGATCACCTACACAATCTGTTTGTCTGTGAATTTGGATTTGCATACTCTTTTCTTTGGAAAAAAAATGAAAGTCTCCTATTTTAAACATTTCTTTGCATTTCTTTCCTGATCAGGATTTCTAATTATTAGTGAAATTAAAGTAGTTGAAATGACTAGAATGTTTCTAATTTTTAATAGGAAGAATAGATACTGCATAAAGAAGAAATTGAATTATTTATAATAACCAAAGAGAACAAAACCCATCATTTCCTGGTTTCTGTAATCAATATGGATATAAGTAGTCACATCACAGAGGTGTCTAGAGATGGGTAGCATTGTGAAGAGAAATTTTCCCTCTTCCTTCAAAGCAGCTGCGCCTGGTGACTGCTGTGCTCTGAATAATTGAGAGTTAAAATCCAGCTGCTAGTGTGATGGTATCTAGAGGGAAAACCTCTGGAGTTGGTCCTAGGGATGGGGCCCTTACAAAAGGAGATTGGTGTCCTCTGAAAGGCAACACACACACATTAAAGTGAGGAGATACTATCTAGTCAGGAAATGTTCCTTACTTGCATTCAACTTGTTGGTGCCTTGATACTAGACTTGCCAACCTGCAGAACTGCAAAAGTAATTTCATGTTGTTCAGAAGTTATCAAGTTTAAGGCATTTTTAAAAAGCAGCCTGAAGAGATCGTTATAGTAACTCTGTTTCTTAAAGCAATGATAGGGCTGTGCAGCATGATAACATCCACGTACCCCTGAGGTATGCTTTGGTAAAAAATTTCTTACAATTATGGTAAAAGGATTTGAACTTATAGCCTAGAAAAACTAAACTACATTCTTATTTTGAAGTTGACTCAATTATTAGCGTGTATAAATGGCATGAAAATCTCATTGATAATTTTAATTGAATAATTATATCACCCTTCTCAGCTACCTTCTCTTGAACCCCACCCATATCCCTCCATACTCAGTTGATAGTCTATTTTTATTTAATTATTGTTGCTTCATATATACATATATATGTATGTATATGTGTATGTATATGCACAAATGTATAGAGATATAATCTATTGAGTCTGTATGATTTCAAGGCTGACCATTCTGCATTGACCAACAAATAAGGGCTCTTAGTTTTTGGAGAGGATAGATCCCCATCTTTCAGCAGTCAATAGACACCTGTAGTTCTCTGTCTAGGAGTGAGACACCACAAAAATTTCCCCCTCCCATGTTACCATGTCTACTGATATTGTCATGTTTGTTGATATTGCCACTGTCTGGTCCTGTTCATGCAGCCACTCATAGGCAATTTTCTTGGTATTCTGGTTTTTATAATCTTTCTGTCAAAACTTCCATGATGTTTCCTAAACCATAAATGCATGAGTCATGAGGTAGATATATCTGTTGGGGCTGGGCTCACCACAATCTGTTGATCTGTGTACTATGTTCAGTTGTAGTTTCTGTGATTGCCTCCATTCTCTGTAAAGTGAGATTTCTTTCTTTAACTTGGATTTTCCTCAAAGCATATAATGAAAGCGATATTTGGTTAAAATATATATGTAATAAAGTTTAAAAGTACTCTTTCATTAATTTTGGTATAAAATGTTCAGTTGATAAAAAGTGATATGTTGGTGGTTTAGTCCCTGGGAGCTCTGGGGGGTCTGGTTGGTTGATAATGTTGTTCTTCCTGTGGGGTTGCAAATCCCTTCAGCTCCTTCAGTCCTTCCCCTAACTCCTCCATTAGGGCCCCCAAGTTCAGTCCATTGGTTGGCTGCGAGCATCCACATCTGTATTGATAAGGCTCTGGCAGAGCCTCTCAAGGAACAGCCATACTAGGCTCCTGTCAGCAAGTGCTTCTTGGCATCAATGGTGAGGTGAGGCAGGAGTGGGTCGGTAGGTGGGGGGAGCTCCCTCACAGAAGTAGGGGGGGGAGGATGGGATAGGGGATTTGAGGAGGGGAAACCGGGAGGGGGGGATAACATTTGAAATGTAAATAAATAAAATAACCAGTGAAAAGTGATATGTTATAGTCTGCAACCACTAATCCTTAAATTTGTTGGGCAAATGTCTAGGAACAGAGAGAGAAAGGTTTGTCTTTCTCCAGTGACTGCTCTGCTTGTTAGTGTGTACTGCATAGTGTTTTCATGTTATTGCTTTAAATTTCTTTCTTGAGACAAACAGGATAAGAACACTACATTCACCTGTTTCTATAACTAGATCCTGAATCAGCAATACAATATTATTATTATCATCTTAACATTATGATGCTAAATTTATGTTGCATTAAATTGTTTGCACTGGCTTTTAATTGATTTAACTTGATACAACAATCCTTTGAAACAATAACTGTTATTACATGTTCATTACTTGTAAAAGAAGTTATAGGTGAATCCTCACATACATGTTTATTTATGTGGAGAAAGATGGAGCTACCTTGTGGGTGTCCTGAGTCACTGCACCCCTTGGAGCTGAGATTGAGCATGGCCAGGAAAAGGAGATTAAGCTGCAGTGAGCTGGCAACAGAGGCCTCCTGTGACCCCCGTAAAGAACTCTGGAATTGGTATGACTATTCCAGCTGTCCTTGAATAAGGCAAGAGGTCAGGATTACAGTGTCTCCCCAGGAAAAGTTTGTCACATAACAGGGTCTACTTGCCCATGTAGGAACAAGTTCTTTGTGATTCCCGATTGTCTTTTGGCCTGAGAAGAATGAGGAAGGGGCTAGTCATATGAAATTACCTCCCATCCATTTCTTGGCTAGATTTGGATAACATTATATATTTAAGGAGGCCAGGGAAAGAACCTCCTGACCCGGACAGCAAGTGCCTAGGCCAAAAGAACAGCCTCCCCCTGGCTTGATCCCGAGCTCTAAGGAATCCCTGCCCTGCCCCTCACCCCCCACTCAGTGTTACGGTCAAACAATGTTTCCTACCCTACCGTGCTTTCCCTCTAAGTGCACTGCGCATGCTCTAAAACCCCACTAACGCCTTCCCCTCTGTCCAGCTCTCTGTTGTCTCTCTTTCAACTCAAGGGGCAGCCGCCATTCTGTCTTCTCCCTGAAATATCTGTTGCATGAGACTTGTTGCATGGTGTGACTTTCTGGTATTCCACTGCAAAGATGTCCTTGTGATGGAAAAATGTTTACATCTACTTTACTTTCTAGGACTCTCATTCTTGACTATGGCCTGTGCTGGTCTATGTGACTTCCCTGGTTGGGCAGCACAGAACTTTATCCATTAGAAATCAGAAACTCTGGCATCCTAACTTTTGCTAACCACAGTTACTGAATTTGTCTATTTTTCCCCAGGTGGCACTGGGAAGTCAAGACTAGGAAACATCTCATACTACACACTTGCTCCTTGTGTACAGTAGCTCTGTCCCTTCCTTTGATTATGGACAAGGAAAGCAACTCCTTCCAAAATAGTGGAAGGAGTCTACCACAGTGGCTCTTTTTCTTGCCTATTTTTCTCTTGGTTTTAGGTGCACAAAGCAATAGGATGGCAGACAGAACTGAGTCTTCAATGGGGCACTTGCCGTATCTCCTGGTAGAAGGAGACATCATCTGGTAACTTGTATTTAAATTAACAGAGCTTTGAAGAAGATAAAGAAAACTCCTCTAAATTAGGTAATTGGAGTGATGATAAACTAGGGTAGTCCCTAGTTCAGCTCTGTGTGGCCAGATGTATATCCTGTGTACTAGTGTGCAATGCACCCAAGTATACAGAAAAGATTGTTACCCCTCAGCTTCTCAATGGTGCTGTCACATCCATTGCTAAGATGTCATATTTTCTGTGAAATAGGCCTCAAAAAAGTGGCCTCTTCAAAATTTCTTCAGGTTAGGAAGCTATAGAAAGCATGGAGAATTTGTTGTTGTTGTTTGTTTGTTTGTTTGCTTTGCTTGCTTGCTGGGGACTAAACTCAGGGCAAGGTATATATTAGGCAATATTCTATCATTAAGTGATAGTCCCTATTTTCTCTAATTTTCTAGAATTCTGTAGGCACAACATGGTTGTGAAATGGCCTCTAGAGTTCAGTGCTTAAAGTGCTTGCTTCATATGTCTGGACACCAGAGTCCAGAATCTCAGCACCCATATAGAAAGCTAGATGCAGCGGCATGAGCAGGTAACCTCAGATAGGAGGATCCTGGATCTTATAGGCCAGGCAGTCTAGCCAGATGGTGAGCTCCAGATTTGGTGAGACGTCTTGTCTGAAAAACAAGATAGAAAAGAAACACAGAAAACACTGGACATTGACTTCTGGCCTCCACACATGTATGCAGTCTTGTACAAACTCCTCTGTCCTTTCTAACACTCACACTCCAGCATGCCATATTTACACTTACACACACACACACACACACACACACACACACACACACATGTACGCACACATGCCTCTGGCTTCACTGTATAATTATTTTTCTCTTACAGTACTAGTGAAGCTGTTGGGATGTGGCTGGTCACTTTCTGTACATTCTTGGTGAGAAGCATCCACAGTCTATAATCAGAGCCATAGCTCTTTCCTGCTATGCCCCATCTAAGTCAAGTGAAAACAGATATTTTAAATAGCTTTTGAGAGCTTTGCTGAACTTTCAAATGTCCCTATTGAGAAGAATGATATCAGGACAGTCATACTCTTCAAGTGAGAATTAAATCAAAGAAACTTCTGTCATTTCTCATAATGAAACAGCTGTAGCTCAATCCTTATGACTTTGAACTTTGGATATGTTTAGACTCACCTTCTGACCATAGAGAAGAAAGGAAATCAAAGGGGTGAATATTGTATACTTTTTTAAAAAAAATATTTAAACCCAAACAACCCAATCAAAAATTGGGGTATAGAACTTAAACAAGAATTCACAACAGAGGAATCTCGAATGGCTGAGAAACACCTAAAGAAATGATCAAAGTCAGTCAGGCAGTAGTGGCACATGTCTTTAATCCCAGCACTTGGGAGGCAGAGGCAGGTGGATTTCTGAGATCGAGTCCAGCCTGGTCTACAGAGTGAGTTCCAGGACAGCCAGGGCTACACAGAGAAACCCTGTCTGGAACCAAAAAGAAAGAAAGAAAGAAAGAAAGAAAGAAAGAAAGAAAGAAAGAAAGAAAGAAATGTTCAAAGTCCTTGGTGATCATAGAAATGCAAATTAAAACAACCCTGAGATTCCACCTTACACCAATCAGAATGGCTAAGATCAGAATCTCAGGTGACAGCACATGTTGTGGAGGATGTGGAGAAAGAGGAACATTCTTCCATTGCTGGTGGGATTGCAAACTGGTACAACCACTCTGGAAATCAATCTGGAGGTTTTTTTGAAAATTGGAAATAGATCTACCTGAAGACCCAGCAATACCACTCTTGGGAATATACCCAAAAGATACCCCACCATGCCATAGGGACACGTGTTTCACTATGTTCATAGTGGTCTTGTTTGTGATAGCCAGAAGTTGGAAACAGCCCAGATGCCCCATGAAAGAAGAATGGATACAGAAAATGTGGTTCATTTACACAATGGAATACTACTCAGCTATTAAGAATGAGGACATCGTGAGTTTTGCAGGCAAATGGATGGAACTAGAAAATATCATCCTGAGTGAGGTAACTTAGATCCAAAAGGTCAAGGATGGTATGTACTCACTAATAAGTGGATATTAGCCAAAAAATGCCAAATATCCAAGATACAGCCCACAGAACTTATAAATGTCAACAAGCTGAAGGGCCCAAGTGAGGATGCTTCAGTCCCACTTGGGAGGGAGAAGAAACCAACCATAAGGGGGAAAGGAGGGACCTGGGAGGGAAAAGGGATGAGAGGTGTGGAGAGGGGAACATGATTAGGTATTACTAGGTAGAGGAAAAGGACTGAAATTCCTGAGGGCCAGCAGAAAGAAGGGAAACATGCAACTCAGGAGGTAGGAGGTTGGGGGGGATCCTCCAGAATATACCAGAGACTTGGGAGGTTAGAGATCCTCAGGACGCAAAGAGAGGGACCTTAGATGAAATGCCCTACAGCGGGGAGAGGGAACTTGTAGAGCCCACCTCCAACCGAAAGACAGGGAATCAAGTTGCCATCCCACAGTCAAAACTCAGACCCATAATTGTTCCTGTCTGAAAGAACTGCAGGGATAGAAATGGAGAGGAACCTGAGGAAAAGAAGGTCCAGCGACAGACTCAAAGTGGCATCCAGCTCAAGGGGAGGCCCCAAGGCCTGACACTATCACTGAGGCTATGAAGCCCTCACAAAAAGGGACCTAGCACGACTGCCACTCAACAAGCAGCTGAAAGAGTCAGATGCAGATGTTTGCACCCAACCAATGGACAGAAGCTGCTGACCCCAGTGGTTGAATTAGGGAAAAGCTGGAAGAAGCTGAGGAGGAGAATGACCCTGTAGAAGGACAGTCTCAATTAACCTGGACCTTTGAGATCTCTCAGACACTGGACCACAAACCAGGCAGCATGCACCAGCTTATATGAAGCCCCCAACACATATACAGCAGAGGACTGCTGGGTCTGGGTTTAGCCAGAGAGAATACACCTAACTTTCAAGAGACTGGGAGGCTCCAGGGAGTTTAGAGGTCTGGTGGGGTGGGGGTGGAGGTGGGGGTGGGGATGGGAGTGGGGACATCCTTGTGGAGACAGGAGGGTGGGGAGGGATGTGGAACAGTCAGAGGGTGGACCAGGAGGGGAATAAAATCTGGAGTTTAAAATAAATAAATAAATAAATAAAATAAATAAATAAATAAAAATATTTAAAAACTTGAGAGGTACATTTGTCTACATTAATTTTATACAACATAATGTTTCCAAGACCATAAACCTTGTGGAGAGGTTAAATCTGATTATCAATAGAATTATTTTATATCATTAGCATGTACGGATAAGAGCAGATAAGTCCACCATCTGCATATTTCCAGGCTGCAATAACATCATCTTGGATTCCACAGGAATGAAGAATCCATTACTAAACTCACACAGTTATGTGTATGAGGTCTTCCTTCTGCTCATCAAAGCCCTTTATGGCAGAGAGGTTGTATCTGAAAAGAACAAAGAAATTGATGCTGATTAAAACAAAGCAAGCATTCTGTAGGTGCCACTGGACCTCTGAGCCCCTCTGTGCTACCAACCACCTGCATCTCTTTATCCCCCAAACTGCTTGTACTTGGCAGCAAGAAGGTAGTGCCAAAGTTTCTGGAGCCTGGAGGCGCCTCACAGACTCAACACAGCACATCTCCAGCGTTCCCTCCTATGCTAAGTCTTTTCTATCAGAAGGAAATCACTCAGCAAACCAAGTCTTGCTGTAGGGCAACTTGTTACCAGTGACAATTCAATTTTATTCTAAATACTTTCCTGTCAAATACATCATAGCTAAAACTCTTAAATAGTTCAGCTTTTCAAAAATTCCACCTAGAAGAAGAAATCCTAAAAACACCCTAGTATATACTAAGTACTTAGTAAGCACCTGGTTATTATGCCAAAGCCTGTAGAATTTGTGAGTTGTGCAGGTATTTTAGTTTTTGAAAGAGTTTTTTTTTGTTGTTTGTTTGTTTGTTTGTTTTAGTGCAGGCTGGTCTTGTACTCTTTATGTACCCAAGGAGGACCTTCAAATTCTGATCCTCTTTCCTCTCCCTTCCATGTTCTGAGATTACAGGTATATAGCACCATACCCAGGTGGTACAGTACAGGGGATCAAACCCTGGCTTCATGCCTACTAAGCAAACACTTTATCAAGTGTCAGTGTCTTCAGACCATTGTTTTTTATTTACACCTTGCTGAAGTTGGCTGATATCTAGAGCATAGCAAGGATCCCTGCAGCTTGAGGCTAGAGCTAGAGTCCAGAGTATTTCTGCGGAGAGGAGTGGCCTCTGGGATGGCTAAATTCCTTCTTGGCTCAAACTGAAGGCAGAAGCCCAGCATCCTCAATTCTTGTGTTTTAACCAATACACAAGTGCTGAAGAGCTTGAAAGAAAGAGAAATGAGATATTTTCCAATAAAAGGTCATCTTTTCTGGTTCTCAAACCAGTATAGAAAAGTGGAGGCTTCTGGCCACTTGGGGAAGATAGGTGATATTTTGAGTGGGTACAAAGTCCTGTAGGAAGGTAGTAAGTCACAGTCACATTGATGGCTAGTGTTATTTGAGAATCTTTTTTTCTGAACTCTTTCTGTGTGTCAGGCTGTGCAGAGATTCAGCTCCTCATCTTTAGGCGAGGGTAATCTAGACAGAACCTCTCATACATCATGCCACGGTGATAAAAGTGCCCAACTTTTTGCTCATCTTTATTCAGCTAAAAGATAGGAAAGTTGGTCCTGTAGTATTTTGAGTTTACATAATGAGTTGTATTTGGAGTGTTGGGCATCCATCTCAGGTCAGATTTACTAGTGATCTAATCTGCAGTGTTGGGGCAGATCACAGATGAACGGTGGTAGAAAATGGTCAGTCTACACGGTTTCCAGGGATTCTGCTCCATGCTCAATGAACAAGTGTGTGGACATGTGATACAGCTGCAAACGGGCATAGCCCTGATCCCAGGGGACACTCAGCTGCATTCTAGATTGTTCTGCTTCTCAGTAATCTTGTGAGTCTTCAGGATGCTAAACATAAATTTGAAACACCTCTCCAGGGATAGAAATTCTGAATTACAGATGAGAGAAAGATCACTTATGCAGGGAGAGTTTCCATTTCAAAACTGAAGACAGAAGCAGTATCTGGAGGTAAAGCTTGGCTGCATCTTTACTTGAGCACATGCATTTCCTGGAAAATTAAAAAATCAATGTATTAAAATGAGCTCTTCTAAAAGTCAGGCTAATGCTTTTTTCATTTCAAGTATTTTATTAGCATAAATTTACTATACATAGTTTTGGGTTTCATAAGGATAATTTATTTTAATCGTCTGTTGATCATATTTATCTCACCCCTGCTACCTCTTCCTAATACTCTGTCCTCCATTCTCCATCCCACCACTCTCCTTTCTTTTATTTTCTTTGGCTTTAGGTCATATACAGCATGTACACACACACTCACACATACACACACACACATACACACACACTCACACATACACACACGCATACACACTCACATACACACATAGACACAGACACAGACACACACACACAGATCTACAAATAAGAGGAAACACTTTCTGAGTTTAGTTTATTTTGCTTAAATAAGCAAAATATCTATTTTCTAGAAATGTCATATCTATTTTCTAGAAAATTACATAACTTTATTCTTCATATTTGAACAAATAAAACTCCTTGTGTATACTATTGCACATTTGTTTTATAATTCATTTCTTAACAGATAATTAAGTTGATTATATAACTTAGCTATTATGATAATGCTACACAAAATTTGAATGTGCAGGTTTTCTACGGCATGCTGACTAAGAGCCTTCATAGTATATTTTCAGAAGTGATATAGTTGGATTATAATGGGGATTGATTTCTTGAGGAACTTTCATACCAATTGGTTAGACCAACGTGCATTCCATCAGCAGTATTTAAGCGTTTACTTTCTTCTATATTATTTGTAGCATTTGTTTGCTTTCTTAATGATAGCCATTCAGAATTGGGGGAGATGAGTTTTAGTGTGATTTTAAGCTCTATTTCTCTGATAACTAAGAATGTTGAGCATTTTCTCACCCACCTGTTTATTTATTGGCCATTTGAATTTCATTTTGGAGAACTGTCCATTTCATTAACTGGTTTATTATGGTTTTTGATATTTTTAATATTTACTCTTTTGAAATATTTATGTGTTCTAGATATTAATCTCCTTACAGAGGAATAGTTAGTGGAAGTTTTCTCCCATTCTGTAGTTTGCATATACTGATTGGTTCTTTTGCTGGGTAGAAGATTCTGAACTTCATGTAAACTCATTTGCTAATTCTTCCTATTGTTTTCCAGTCCTTTGAACAGAATTGTTGCCTATGCCTATATCTTGAAGTAATTTGCCTGCAGTTTTCTCTAATACTTCCAGAGTTCTAGGCTGTATATTACTGTCTCTAACTCATTTGTTGGGGACCAGCCTGGCACCAGTTCTTTGAGGAAGGCAGCAATTCTGGTGAGGCCAAAGTTAATTCATCCTTGGCAATTCTTCTGTCTTTAACTCTTTGATATTCTAAGACAAAAAACCATTGGCTTCTGGTAATTAACTCCTGCTACTCAGCAGGAGGGGATAAAGAAGAAAAGAGGGTTAATTCTTAGGGGACTTTTATCTCTGGCTCAAAGACCTCTTGCTGGTTAGGGAGAGGCTTGGAAACTTTTTAACTCTTTCTGAACCAGAGAAAATAAAAGAAAAGAGAAAAAACCCATCATTTACACAGACAAGATGCATAGATGTACACATACTCATATGTACACACACTCTGGTCAGGCCCGGCCACCTGCTTCATCAACTTCACAACTATTTATGTACACTTACATAATATACACATACCTACACATATATGTATAGACAAATAAACATGTACATATGTACATTTTGTAGATGGGGCAGAGCCCCCAAGCCACACTTTATTCATTCTCTCTGGCCTTCTTATAACTTCTTAGACCAAAGTTCTTTAGAAAATTAACTCATAAATAAATGTTACACAAAAGGGAGGTTACAGAAGGATTTGGGTAGTAAATTCAAAGCAGTGTTTTATTCAATAAGCTCAGTATAAGTTCAAAGCAACAGTTTCAAATGGGCTTGCTTTATCACAGTGCATACCTGTGGCTTTATCCTTGGATCTTGTCAATGTCCAGTGTGTTAGGGTCCCAACGGTAGAGCCACATTAACAGGACACAGGAGCACACAGCCAAGTCAGCCAATGCACAGTGTACTCAAAGTTTCAGCTTCTTTTAAAGCCAAAGCACAATAAAGATTTCCTAGAGTTTCTAGTTCTCACCAGGTACAGTTTCCTTAACAATAGGTTATCTTGGTTCAAAGTGAACCAAACCTTGCAACTGAGAAATCTGTCTTCAATCCAACTCCTTGGTGTGATATCTAATTAAAATATAAAAAAATTAGTTTCTCATGAGAAAAGGATCATAAAGGCGACTTCCTCAGACATGCAGCTTACTTGGAAAAACATCAGGATTCTCTGAAGAGAAAGTATGCTTACTCTTCATCTCAGTATGCTGGGATTCTCAGATATTCTTCAGTCACCTTGCAGCTAGCAGGGTGGGTACAGTATCCTCATGCCATTTCTCTATAGGATCTGACCTAGAATTAAAGTATTTCCTTGATTACAAATTTGTCCCAAGCCTATTTCTCTTTTTAGTGTAATTATCCTATGACATATGAGGGTTTACAGATCTCTATGTACAGCTTTCATACTGTAGAGTGCTTGAAATTATTTGTATAAATTTGGGAATTCTATCAAATCATTTTTAGGAATTAAAAAATCGTTCATTTGTCTACACAGCTTTACTATGTGAGAGTGTATCTGTGGAAAATCTGCCCAAATAGTGTAAACTGATGCCCAGGAAATATTAGGTCATATAATAGTGACAGAAAAGGCATATTAGCAGTAAGAAGCAACCCTGGGACAAAGTTTCTTTTCCCTAGAGCTCATCCATCCCAGGCCATGCAAATAGTGGGCCTTCTCCAGAACTTCTCCAGGAAAGTCACTTGCATGCCTTTAGCCTTTTCTAAATGGTTTCTGATACTATTCACAGTTGGCTTTTGTACAAGGTCAGAGATGTGGATCGAGGTTTGTTCTTCTGCATGTGATGCTTATTTTCCTAGCATTATTTGAAGAGGCTGTCTTTTCTCCAAATATGATTTTCAGCATCTTTGTTGAAAAATATGTAGTAGAAGCTATAGGAGTATGTACCTGAGTCTTCCTTTCTATTCTTTTGATCTGTTTGTCTGTGCATGTATGTCAGTACCATGTTCTTTTTGTCACTATGGATTTATAGTGTATCATGACATTAAGGATTGTGATACCTTCTGCCTTGTTCTTTTTGTTGAGGATCTACTACTACTATCTATGATATGAGGACCTATCTACAGTCTTTTGTGTGTTTGTGAATTTGAAGATGATTTTTCTATTTTTATGCACAATGACATGGGAATTTTGATAGGATTACACTGACCCTCAGATTGTGCATGGTAGATAGCCATTCTCTGAATGTGTACAGGAGTCCTTTCTATCATCTAATTCCTTCTGTAATTTCTTTCTTTGTTGTTTTTAGGATTTCACTGTAGAGGTCTTTTACAGCTATGGTTAAATCTATTCCAAGGGCTTTTGAAGCAGTTGTAAATTGTATTGTTTCCTTTGATTTCTTTTCCAATACAGTTGCTGTTGGCATATGGGGGATTTATTAAAGATTTTTAGGTCAGCTTGTATCCAGTCATATCGCCATAAGTTTTTATCATGTCTGCATATATTTTGGCAGATTCATTAGGGTCTATGTATAGAATAAGAATGCTTTGATTTCTTTTTTTCCCCATTCTATCTGAATCATTTTAATTCCCTTGATTTTACTTATAGTTCTAGCTAAAACTTCCAGTACTACACAGAATAAGAGCAGAGGAAGGGCAATTTTCTTCTTACTGATTTTGGTGACAAGGCTTGGAATTTTCTTCCATTTAACATAATGCTAGCTATAGGTTTGTTATTGGTAGTTGTTGCTATATTGATATATGCTCCTCTGAATCATAGTTACTTTTTACCGAAAGATTTTGTAGTGAAAGAGTGATAGGTTTTGTAAATAGACTTTTTTGCACCTATTGAAGTAATCAAGTACTTTCTATCTTTTAGTTTGTTTATGTAATTGATTATGTTACTGATTTGTACATGTTGAGTTCTTGTGTCTCTGAAATGAAGCAAACCTGATAGGGAGAATAATCATTTAGATATGTTCTTGAACTGAGTTTGCAAGTATTTTCCATTTGCATCAGCAAGATTAGCCTGTGAGTTCTGTTGCTTATGTCTTTGTCTGGTTTTGATTATATAGCAACTGGCTTAATCAAATGAATTAGACAGTATTACATCCTTTTCTATCTGTGTTAGTCTTTAAAGGCTTGGTAGAATTAAGGCAAGATTCCATTTGGGTCCGGACTTCCCTTAGTTGGAAGACACTGTATTACTATTTCAACTTCATTACAGATCTATTTAAGTCATTTATGCATAAACATCTAGGAGCTGGGAAGATGACTTGGAAGCACAAGTACTGAGTTCAAATCCTTAGCACCTATGTAAAAGCTGGGCATGGCAGTGTGTATCTGGCATTGGGCAGGGGTTTCATTGGCAATAAACTGAGATTAGAGACTTGCTCATCTAGCTAAAATGACGAGCTACAGGTTTATTTAGAAATCTTATCTAAAAACAATAATGTGAAGAGTGGTAGAGGGTGACACTTGACATTGGCCTCTGTCCTCCACACACTTATGCCTTGGTAAATGTGTCCACACATCCACACACCACACACCCTTCTCTCCTAATAAAAACGAAAAGAAAAAAGAGAATACCTGCAGACACATCACATGTATCTAGAAATTTGTCCATTCTTATAGAGTTCCTTATTTATTACTGTGTAGGTTCTCAACATATGCCTTGATAATCCTTCTAATTTTCATTTGTTGCAATGTTTCCCCCCACCTCTAATTTTATTAATTTAAATCATGTCTTTCTTTGAGCAGTTACCTGAAAAAGTTTGTCAATTTTTTATCTTTTTAAAAAACCAACTCTTTCTTCCGTTGATTTTCTTCATATTGTCTTTTACATTTTTATCTCATTAACTTCTGTGCCGGTCTATATTATTTTGTTGTTTGTGTTCATCCCTGACCTTTTGATCTTTTCTAATACTTAGTACATTTCTAATTATAATGTATTTGTAGTTATAGCATGGGTTTATTCTTTCCTGTGTCCTCATAGATCTATCACTTCCTCATCTGTATAGGATTTACTTGAGTCTCTTCAGTAGGAAGATAGACATGAAGATACAAAAGAGATTTAGACCACTAAGTAGATGAGACCGAAAAAGAACCTCATCACACCATAGTGTAGCTAAAACATTAAAACAGAATTAAAAAGTACATTGTAACATGCATGAGGGAAACAGTAAGTCATGTAAAGTCAGTCTGATTAAAAAAACAGATGTCTCAACAGAAACTCGAAGGCAGAAGAGCATGAAACAATGCATTTCAATTTTTGAAAGATAATAACTGTCAACCCAGATTAATATATTCAGCAAAGCTATCCTTCAAAATTAAAGGAAAAAGAAAAGGTTTACATGATAGACACAAACAAAAGAAATTTATGACTGCAAAGTCCTCACTACAGAAGCTTTGTAGCTCTCTTAGTAGAGAGTAGGCATTTTTATATAATGAGATAAACAATAGAAGCAAACAGCTGTTGTCAAGGACACAGAGTTTTTACTATTAGACTGTTTTGCTCTACATTCTTGTCATGGAGTTGGGGACAGGCAGCCAGAAAAACATGTGTGACTCTGAAATAGGGTTTGGGAAGTATAACCCTGCTTCCAGAGTCGGTGCCTCTGTGAGCTCAAGTAAACACATAGCAATTTACCAGCATAATGCATATTATACCCACCTATTAGGACAGCTGCACTAAGAATACTACAAAACAGAAGTCGAAGGGGAAAAATACCAAACTCAAACAAACAAACAACTGACATCAGAGCTCGGGCAGGCTGGTTGCAGATGATCACCCTCAGTAGGCCAAATGGAGAAAGAAATAATTGTAAAAAGAAGAAAAAAGAGATTTAATTCAATGTATCCACATCATGAAGAGGACCAAAGAGGTTTAATGGGCTATGTTTACTTTGGGCATTCTTATATGAAGTTTAGGTTTTAATAGAGGGCCAGTCAGGAGATCTAATCAAGGTGTGGTCTTGACTCTTGTCAGCTCCAGTCTTTCTTTCAAGAGTTCTGACATGATGTTAGCACTGTGTGAATTCTCTTTCCAGAAGGCACACCACTGTCACTTCATTTTAGCTATTAATAAAATGTATAAAAGAAACTTTCTCATCTGTATAGCGTTTATTTGAGTATCCTCTATAGGAAGATGGCCATGAAGATACAAAAGAGATTTAGAACATCAAACAGATAAGAACAAAAAGTACCTTCAGAGAACTGTAAACTTCTCTGGGCCAAAGCTACAATACGTAGACCCTGGCATCTCCCTTTCCTGGCCTCCACACCTGTGATGAATGTGGATCTGTCCTGTCACCACAGTTGCTGGGGTCCTCAGAGATGTGGCTCTACTGGGACTCTTGTTCTTCATTTTCCCTCTCATGGAGAGTTCCCAGCCCAGTGGGCCCAAGGTGGCTTATGTGCTTATTACTCCAATCTACAGTTTGCCTTATGGGATTCCCCTGGAGTCCCTGCTAAATTCTAATGCATTTCACTTCAAAATGCAGACCCTTATTTGTTTGGATTCTTTGTTGAGGAGGTGGTGAACACTGGGCATTTCTGCTAGCTCACCTTGTAAGTTTTTGTGAATTAGAAATGAGGGTTTCCTTGTGTTTGAATGAGAATTATAAGACGTCAGAACCTAAGTTATTTTTTAAAAAGTCTTAATTGTTTTGCATGTCGGTGAGATCTTGGGTGAGATTTGGTTTATATTTAGCAATAAAGTAAAATATTTGAATTGCATGAAAATGTAAGGATTTTATAAGTACATATTAATAGGGAAATATATGTATATATTTCTTATAATTATATTAGTAAAAATAATGAAGAGATAATCTATATTCTGACTGTCAAAAGGATGAATATCACTTGAGTAAAAAAAAAAAAGTGGTACAGACTTCAAATGTGTAGCATTTCTCATGTTTGCAGTGTTAATGGAGGGGACATATTTGAGAAGTTAGAGGAAGTCTGACATATTTTCTTGAGATTTAGTTTTAGTGTTAAATGAGTTAACTGTAAGTAAACATAATTAAAACACAAAACTCTCATTCTTATCTCAAATGTGTGACAAAAGCATTAACGAAAACCATCTTGTCTCAGAATAAGCATTACAGAAACATGTAGGGCCAGCAAGAAGGCTCTGCAGGTAAAGGAGCTTGCTGTACAAGCCTGATGACCTGATGCCCATTCCAGGAACTTGAAGCTGAAAAAGCAAAATGACCACTGAAATACTTCTTCTAATCTCTGTATCTGTTTGTGGACCCAGGCTCCTGCAATTGCACTTACACACTTATATATAGCACTATTACATAATCAATTACAAAGATAAAAGGCCAAGTAGAATGTGGCATACGTCATAGGTAGTCTGCTAGGAGCTTGATGACAGAAAGCAATCAAGCAACCAATCAACAATCAATCAAGCAATCAACACCATATAGCCAAGTAGATCACAGCGGCATGAACAGCATGTGTACATTCTGAACACATGCTGTAACTGGCCCGCAGGTAAGAAGATGTAACAGCATGCCTTCTTAACCCAATTCATCCTAAATTTCTTGGTAGTTGTGGTAGGTAACCATCTCATAGTCAACTGTTAGTCAACTGGCCTTATACAGAAGAATAAACAACTTCTCACAGCTTTGATGAAATAATTTGAACTCTGGGACAATACAGCCAATGTTAGGCTCCTACTTTGTAAAAAAAAAAGAAAGAAAGAAAGAAAGAAACCTGGTGGAAATAGCTTTCTCTTCCTAAGACATTCTGTATTATGAAATTGGTAAGGGACTTCAAAAAAAAAATCCAAAGATTTATACAGGTCTAAGGGGAGGAGTTAGATTTTGTAAGTGTACAAAAAGATGTTCTGTTGAGGTTTCATCTATTGCAATGAACTGTATTGCTAAATCTATACCCGAAGGTCTAGGCCTGCAAGTGTCTTCTCATGTTTACAAGAATTTGCTGTGGACACCTTGTTCTTTGATTTAAAACTATCAGTTAAATAAAATTGGCTATAGCCAATTACTGGAGGGATTAGAGGTAGGTGGGTTTGGAGTGCTCTGGGTGGAGAGGAGAGACCAGGGGAGAAGGAGGAAGAACAAGAGGGAGGGAGGAAGAAGCCTCCATAAAGGGAGAGAAACCATGAGTATGGCCAGGAGAAACAGCAAATATCTGAGGTACACTGTTGGGGAAGTAACCAGGCCTACAGTTAGAAGAGGAGATTAGGGAGGGTTTGAGAGGGGAAGGAGGTATTGAGATAGTATCTCATATAGCCCAGGCTGGCCTCCAACTCATTGTGTGTGTCTGGGTGACACAGGTTCCATATAGTCCAGGTTTGTCGTAACATCACCATGTAGCAAAGGACTCCCTTGAGCTCCTGATCCTTCTGCCTTTACCTCAGGAGGGCTGAGATTTAAGGTGAGCCACCATCCAGTGCTTGGATAAGAAGTTCCCCAGCTACAGACTTCTTTTAGGAAGTATTTCTTGATCTTGTTTTTCTATAGTTTGGAAATAATATACCTAAGGATAGTAAGGATTTTATTGGTTTTGCCCATTTGTTGTTGGGGGTGGGAATATTTATCCTGCTTGCTGTTGTCTGAGATCCTAAACCTAGGATGCAGTGTCTAATATTAATTTGGGGGAATTTCTCTGCCATGATTGAAATGCTGTATCTGATTCTTTTCACCTTCTCTTTCTGGTATCCTTATTATTACATAGACATTGGTCGTGGGTTTGCAGTCCTTGGGTTTCTAGTTTGTTCTGGCTTTCATTTTTGCCTTCCTAGTCTTTGCTCTTTTTCCCTTTCCATTTTGGAGCTCGTCAGGCTTATGGAGTCTCATCAGCCATGAGTAAGAGGGTAAGTCCACAAAACACATTACTCATTTGTTTTACAAAGGCTTCTTTGGTTTTCCCCTTTCATTTCTCTTAGACCCTGTATTTTCATCTTTCTGCTTGCATCATCCCTTTGCTTTGTTCTTTAATATTGTCTATTAAAGTAATTAGTGTATTAACTATGACTGTTTTAAATGCTTGGTCTGGTAATTGTAATATTCCTGCCTTATGTTTCTACAACGTCTGCTCATCATCTTGTTAGCTTAGTTGGTTGTTCTTGTTGTTTTGTCAACTTGACACAAACTAAGCCATCTGGAGAAAGGAACCTCAGTGGAAGAATTTTCTCTATTTGATTGGACTGTGAGCACACCTGTTGTGTTTTCTTGAGTGATGATTGACATGGGAGGGCCCAGCCCACTGTGGGTGGTGTTACCCATGGGCAGGTGCTGCTAAGGTATATAACAAAGCATGTTGAGGAAGCCATAGAGAGAAAACCAGTAAGAGGGCTTCACCTGTGGCTTCTGCTTCAGTTCCTGCCTCCAGGTTCCTCTTTGAGTGCCTGCTCTTACATCCCTCAATGACAGAACATAACACAGAAATGTAAGCTGACTAAACCCTTTCCTCCACAGGTTGGCTTTGGTCACAGTTTGTCATACCAAAAGAAAGCAAAATCAAACAGTACTTTGTATACTTGTTTTCATAGCCAGATTTGATATACTGGACCAAACAATTGCTCTAGGCAGGCAGTCATATGACTGTGAGGTGAGGAAACTAGGGATTTGTTTCATAGACCTGTGATCAGCTCTCTCTGGAGCCCGTGTCTCTAAGTTGTGATCTTTATGTGTGTTTAGTGGGTTTATTCCTTTTCAGATGGGACAGGATGGGTTGAGGGGCAGGGTTGGACGTTGGTCTTCTCTCAGTTCAAAGGCCATTTAGCCTTAGTTGTCTTCTCCCCTTGTCTCATGCCCCTCAGATTCTAGTTAAGTAGTTTCCCCTGGGAGTTCTGCTCATGAAGAGTAGATATCTCAGGTGCATTTCAAAATGGCTCCTTTCCCTTTGCTCTGCTAGAAGACTCCACAGTTCTCAGGTGTTTCCAGTGAGTACTGCTTGAGGAAACCCTGAGAAATCCATACTGGAGCTGCACGCCTGTGGCTACAGGTGGTAAGTCAGCATTCCCACTAGCCTCTCCACCCTTGGAGCAACAGTTTGCTTTCCATTACAAATTCTAGGGAAGCTGTTGACCCTTCAGTCTGTTCAGTTGTGTACTTGTTAGATTGAAGCTATACCTTCCAAGCTCCTTCCTTACAGAAGGACTCTTGATTTAGTTTGTAACAGAGAGAATTACTCTTCTTTCTCCTGTTTGCCTTCATGTTAACAAGTTGAATCTCTAGTCTCTAGTTTCTAAGGCAACACAACGAACAACAAGAGCATAGGGATCCCTTGAACACACCCCCTCAAGTGCAGCTGAGAGCATGACACCCACTTAGGTAGATTCCTGGCAACAGTGCATCACTCTTTGCTACCATTCAGCAGTTGTAGTTACCATTATACGTAAGAGAGAGGAGAACACCTCTGAGAATCAAAGGATTTTAATAGTATCCTAGGCTCTGGAACTGGTTGTTAGTATGCATGCTAGACAGGGCAAGCTGGGCTCGCTCAGAAGAAATATATGATCTTGGAAACTCACTGACTGGTTTCCACTGCAGGGTGTATTAAAGGTGTCATGTTGCCTGGTTTATGTTCTCTGAAAGTTGAGATTTGAAAACTTTTCAGAAAACTTCTGGCTATTGTAGTTCTGTCCTAAGATTCCTTCTCTCTGCCCTGAGAATATTTCTCCAGCTCAACCATCTTTGAAAACACTAGGTGTCCAGAGACGATGAAAGGCTTCTGAGAAGCTAAATCAGGTTGGGAGTCAAAGGCCAAATTCTCTCTTGATATCGTTCACCTTGCCCCCAACCAAGCAGCTCAGAGTTACCCATGGACTCATAACCTTTTGACTAGGCTTATAACGGCATCTATCTTGAGACTTTCCAGACTAGCAATGGCACATATCTGAGCACTTTGCTCTCATCCTCCTAGGGCATATTTCTGTGGAATTGATTCATTTGTAAAGCTGGCTTCGTGTGTCATATTTGATCTTATTGTTTCTTGGGTTTGTAGATCAGGTGGTCCAACTTGTGTGAAAATGAACTTATAGTTAAGTGAATACTTAAAATTGAGTAAAACGTTTCTACCATATATCATCTGTCCCTTCCCCCTGAAAGGTAGAACATGTTAAATATGATTTTTGTAGTTGTTATATTTAATGCTCAGTGGAGTTCCAAGTTTTCTTTTTCCAAAGTCCAAGAAGCCCTTTACAATAGTGTTTTAATCTAGTTTTTTACTCTGAATTCTTCAGTATAATATGTCACCTTGACAAAGGGTAAAGTTCCCATGCTGTATGCTAACCTTAAAATTCTGCCTAGCATGTAAAATTAGAGAGTCAAGATGTTTATTATGTGACTTTATCTACTGTGTTATAATTAATGGAGACTTTGAATAAAAATGAGTTTAACCACATGATAAGAGCAGAAGATTGTTAGATTAATGAGCTAATCATATTACCTGGATTTTAGTATTGTCTACTGCCTCTCATCAAATCAATTTGAAAAATTCAGTTACATTACCTCTGATATGAATATTGCTATGAAGACTCGATTTTGACTAATTTCTCATAAAAACAGAGAAATCAACCTTCCAGTCCTTCCTATGAAGGTAATTTCATATATAAGTAAAAACAAAAAAATAAGTATCATTAACTTTGGAAACTGGCTCCCTCCAGAATGTGTAAAGCAGTTTGTGCTAACTATTTTGCAGTACCATGTGTGAGGTAGCACAACAGGATGAAAATAGCCACTCCACCATGTGAGGAGGAGTGCCTGCCTCATATTTGGAAGCTTTGGCAGTGCACTTAAATTCATGTCGAGACATTCTTTCCTGAGATTTTTCAGGACCAGAATCTGCTACTTAGCATATTTGGAAAGTTTTCAGTTTTCAATTTCTTCCTTTTTTCTGTTTTGTAGTTTGTCAGGTGTTGGTACGTATAACTTCAAGCACTAACTAGGTGATAATCAAAGATAACAAATGGACAAGGAGGTAGGTACCCTCACCTTTATGAAGGGACTCAGGATATTTACTAAGTTCATTCTATTTTTTGGTTCTATTGAGCTTTTCAGAGATAACTACAAAATGATGGCTTTTCAAGCTCAGATTTTTCCTCCTCAAATAACACCTGTGACAATTCCTTCCTGGATGATCTCTATAAACTCACTGTCTGTTTTTGTTACATTGCCTTTATTCCTGCCATTTGCTATTGTACACACCAGGAACTCTGATTCAGCACTTTTCTAGGTCCTGGAGTAAAGCAAAGGGCTGCCTCTACGTGGGGGTGTGAGTTGGTTGTGCTGTCCAGTGTGATGTCATCTGGGGTATGTGCTGTGTGGTGTGATGTCATTATGACAGGAACCTATACTTGAATTTGGAATAGGGCTCTTACCAATGTGAAGAGAAAAGTATAATGATGCCTGGCTTGCATAGGCTGGGGTTTGGATTGTGACGCTGTCACTATCT
Organism: Rhynchomys soricoides; assembly: GCA_019843965.1. Taxonomy (NCBI): domain Eukaryota; kingdom Metazoa; phylum Chordata; class Mammalia; order Rodentia; family Muridae; genus Rhynchomys; species Rhynchomys soricoides. The sequence goes on from JADRCH010000013.1 coordinate 15,921,025, forward strand.
TAGTGGCAATATATCAAGGGTGGCAATGAATGTATCAACATTACAGTTCTTAATAGTGGGCTAAATAATAGTAAGTCTCTCCTAAACCCACACGCTCTAATTCTTAGCACCTGTGACACTGTTGCTTCAAATAGCAAAGGATGCTCATGGCAATTAAGGATCTTGAGATGGAGAGTATCATAGGTTGTCCACGTGGACCTCAGATGTTATAGGTATTTCAAGTGGAGGAACAGAGGGAGGCATTCCACGGCAGAAGAGAAAATGTGGTAAAAGTATTGTGTGGAGGAAGGCTTTGCATATGGGAGAAGGGCACCAGCAGAGCATAAGAATCAGGGGTGAGAGATGGTCCTTAGATGCTGGGGGGAAGGGAAGTGGAGTATTCCCAGAAGAAATCAGCAGTTCCATTTAAACAGTGACACACAGCACAGACCTACTTCCAGACTCTCAGAAAATACAGGTGTCTTATTTTAAGCCCCTAAATGTTTCTAATATGGTAAGACCCCCATAGATAACAAAGGCAAGCCTGATTGACAAACATTGTCATGCCTGTTTTTAAGGAATAAGGGTGTAGTGAGCAATGGAATGCTGTAGACATAGATGCATAAAAAGATTTAAGGTCAAGGTTTTTGACAAGGCAATCTGTGTGTGCACATAATTAAAATTCTAACACCAGTCTGTGAAAAATGCAGGAAAGTTGTAAGTTGTATTTGACTAAAGCCTGTTCTGTACTGGAAAATGCTATACAGGATATAGCATCATAAACGTGGACTCCTGGGTCAAGCCCCTTAAAATCTCAGGGTATAAAAGATTGATGGGAAGTCTTTTAAGCAGATTGGTAGCTTCCGTTACTGTCTAGTTGCCTGACCTTGGGTTAGCTTTCCTGGGAACAGGCAGTCATTGTACAAAGCCTACTGTGGAGCTGAAGTGCTCAGATCTCAGTTAAGCTAAGCTTCATAAAAGAAAGTGTGCCCTCGTGGCTGTCAGCAGGGCTGTACTTTGTGCTTTACTTACATACCACGGTTCACACAATTGGAGTTAAAGAGAACAGGAAAAGAAAGAAGGTAAAGTCCCTAGGCTTGGTTAGGCTTTAAACAAGTTGTATGTGTGTATGTGTGTGTATGTGTGTGTGTGTGTGTGTGAGAGAGAGAGAGAGAGAGAGAGAGAGAGAGAGAGAGAGAGAGCTAAAAATGATTCCTTTCTCACTTTTGGTTGAAGTGTGTCAAATCCTGAAACTGTTCTCAAACCTATGACAGGTCTCTCAGACATGGAGAGGGGTGGTCTTCAGATAGAGTGCAGAGAGTCCAACTGATCCCATGAAGCAGGAATGATGACTTTGTCAGCAGGTAGTTTCAGCCACTAGGGAAGATTACATCCAGGATTTGAATTATTGTGCTATCTTAGGAGTGTGGCACTCTCCTTGGAGTAAAGAGCTAGTTTTCAGAGACAACAATAAACCATTAATTAAAGCTGCTTGGAGCCATGAAACAACAGAAAAAGCAAATTGATAGCCAGGGCATGGTCTTTGCAAATTAGTCATTATTAACGGGTATATCTTGGGTAAATAAGTTCGCTAGGGACTATGGCTTCAGAGGATAAAGTAGAGAAAATAAAAATTTCTAACTTTGGCCTGAAAATAAATCATTGTTTTCCATGTGAATAACAATGTGAAAGAATAGGGAATTTGGTTTTTATCTGAGAAAATAGAAAGCTCTTGGAGGGTTCTATGTGGGACATGAAACAGATGACAGGGTAACATAACTAGATAACACTTTGTCTCAAAGGTTGGTTGACTAGGGCCTACAAGATGGCTTTGCAGGTAAAGGCTCTTGCTGCCAAGCCTGAGTTTTACGATCTACATGGTAGAAGAAGGGAGCAAACTCCTGCAAGTTGTCCTCTGACTTCTATGTGCAAACACACATGCATGCACACAACCAATGTCCTCTGACTTCAGTGTGTTCACACACATGCATGCACACAATCCATGACCTCTGCTCACACATATATAAACACAATCTGTGTCTTCTGATTTCTATGTGCTCACACACATGCATGCACACAACCAATCACTCACTCACTCAATTAATCAATCTAATTAAAAAGAGAAAAGAGGTTGCCTTGATTTTACATACAGTGAGTTGGAAGGAGTCAAGAAGTAAGTGTGAGAAGCTAGTTAGTCACCTAATTACTACGTTAAACCAGGCACAAAGGAGATATTAGGGAATAGGAGTGGCTGTGAAAAACAATGAAAACCATAGAGGTCTTGGGAGAAATATCAGTACGTTATTTATTCATGGCTTGAATATGGAGAGAAGTATTAAAATTATGAAGTCATCAATTCTGGGAGCAATAAACTTTTTATGGCCTTTAAACATTTAGCATTCTTTTATTCTTAAAGTCTTTCAGAAACAAACACTCCTAAGTGACAGTTAACAGAAATCATAGATGGAACTAAAATGAGGTTGGTTAGAAAAGAAATCTTTATTAAGACAGTCTTGCATGGTAAAAGTCCTTATGGAAGTAAGCTTATATTTATTTCTAAAACTCAGCTTAAAGTTTTGCTCTATATCCTTATGCTCATAGGCTGGTGTTATTATTATTATCATTATCATTATTATTATTTTATTATTATTAATTATTATTAATTACTATTCATTGAGAATTTTGTACAATGTGTTTGGATCATATTCACCGCTCTGTACTCATCCCGATCAACACCGTCTTCTCTACCCACCTAATTTTTTGTCATTTTCTTTCTTTTTCTTCACCCATCAACTTCAATGTATACTACCCACATATTCTTAGATGTGTGGCCTTCCTCTGGCGTGGTTGATTTACTGGTGGCAACACTCTTAAAGAAAATGGGCTCTCCCTGTCCAACTGCTATTAGTGTCCAATAGCTTCCTTCTCAGCTAGGGGTGGAACTCCGTTTTGACATCCCTTCTCCATGCTGGGGTTTTTATCTGGTTTGAATTTGGGAGACGTATGGGATCAGATATTTCCATCCCACCACCATATTTGGAAGCTAGCCTTATGTGTTTGAACCTTGTGTTGGTCATGCTAGACAGGACATTTACCACTAAGATATATTCCTGGGTCTCATCCTAGTTTTAATCCAGCATTTGACATAAACAGGGAAAGAAAAGTTCATTTCTGGAACTTTAGAGTTCTGGAGTTTATAAATACATTTCCCTAGTGATCATCTTGGTCAAGGTTTCAGGGTATCCCAGACTCTGCTAAAGCCAGCATGGGGCAACTCTACTTTGAGTTTTCATTTCTTGCTGGTTCTAGTGGCTATTGTAGCTATCAGTAATTGGTGTCCTAGAGACAAGGTGACATTTGTTCTTTTATACTAATTTTTACCTTGAACTACTTATCTATACTAGCCTTATCACTATCAAAAGTACCTCATTTTGAATGCTAGCTCAGACTGTCAACTTACATAGCCATCAAAGAGAAGACGAGGACAAAGGTAAATTATTGACTCACAATGAAATCAAGGCTTTTGAGAAACATAAGCATCAGTATGTAATAGATATATATCATTTTAACAAACAATAAAAGGATCATTCTGAAATCTTGCTACAAACTCTTGGTTACAATACCTTTATGATTTCATTGGGCAAAACCAGAACACACAGGTTTAATGTTCTCTGGTGTGGGAGAGATTGTATAGTTAGCTACAACTGAAAACTGCATCTCTTTGGGAAAAGAGAGTCCTTGAGAGCTGAGCCTGATTTCTCTCGGGAATGTTGAAAGTGAAGAGGGGCCTGAGGTTAGTTGTTCAATGGACTAAATGCAGGATGCGGAAGACATAATAGAATGGTGGAGAAAGAATCACCGGCTTTCTTCTGTCTGCCGTCTCCTGGGAATACCTTTAAGGATTTATATTGAAGCTGAGAAGACTGAAAAACCAGCCTTGTGTAGGCTTGCCAGACAGCTGACCAGGTTATGCTGGAGATAAAGCCATACAGGGCTCTAGACAGTTCCATTCGTGAATTTTAAGAGTAAGAAAGGAAATAGAAATGGGCTATTAAATACTCACTGGTTATTTCAGCTCACATTTTAATTAAATACAGATATGTACTATCAGTGAGAAAACACTTGAAACCTTTAGAAAATAATCGTTTGATCTCTAGAGTAACCCTGGCAGTTATTTACAGTTTGACAACAGGTGGTAGAGGGACTTAATTGCTGGTTAGGAAGAACCTTAGAAATAATTGAGAAATTACTGTCAAAGATAAAATTTCTTGATTTTCAGTTCGGGATACAGATCATAGCTTGTGAAAAATTTATGTGTAAATTGCAAGTAGACAAAATGGAGACTAGTTCACCAGCACTAAAGATTCATTGACTAAAATTTTTAAGGGCTGGAAACCGACCCACCCAGTACTTAAGCCTTTTGTAATTATAAGCAAAGAGAAGTAGAAATTGCCTGTAAGGCACCATCCAAATACAGATTCATAAGGTAGAGAGTATGCTTTACTTATTCAATAAATTCTCTCTTTAGGAAAGAACTTATTTATTTAGCCTTTTAGATAGCATATAAAATAAGAGGTTTTATTATGACATGCTTTACTTCATTGTTCTTTGCTCTTTGGCTCTAGCACCTCTGCTCTGTCCCCTGACCCTGTTTCACTTCCCCGCTCCGGAGCTTACTCATCTTGATTTCATGCCATCTATCTATCTATCTAGACTCCACATGAGGGAAAACAATGCTCATTCCTTTGTCTTTATGTCACACCTATTGTTTCCTGCCTTCACACTTTCTGTCCACTGGGCCATGTTGCACGTATCTAACGTTTGAGCAGATGGGTAATGCACCACGGAAGCAATGTTTCGTAGGGCATAAAATAGGGGCAAAGGCTGAAAACCAAGAGGGAGACTGCACACATTAGACATCGTTTCAATAACTAGAAAATAACTATGATGCTGGTAAAAATGTTAGAAAGTGTAAGAACACATATAAAAGGACTGCAGTCATTCCCCTGTACTCTAGAAATCCCATCCAGCTTCCAGCTTTAGGTTTAATCCTAAATAATTCTTCTTAAAATTCATTTCATTTTCTTTCTCCACCTTATCTTAGGTATTTCACAGATACAGTCCCAGTACTTCTATCCTACACATACAGAGACTCTGTGTGTGAAATGTGGATAATTTATGAATGGTTGATTATTATAGCTACAGATTTACATTCAGTCTTTCCTAATACTATTGTGTTTCTAGCCAGTGTCAATACTTCCATTTTAAATGTACTGTTTAATGCTTGAGTAATCTATTAGTAACTATATCCTAAATTATGTTGCCTATTATTGAACATTATATACTTTTATCTTACTATTTTCAGTAATTCTGTAATGAAATTGATATCTTTTATGTTTTTGTCCATATTTCCAATTTATTCCTTAAGGCTGGTCTTAAAGTCTAATTGCCAGAACGATGAAAGTAAGACTCTTTTTATTGTTTCTAGATGTACTGTAGAAATCTTTCTAGAGATACTATGCATGAGTCCTGGCAAAAACAAGGGAAGTTAAGGAGACATGACAAAGGAGGCCTCACTGAGGAATTTAGTTGAAGTCTCACAGTTGAGAATTCAGAATTCCAGTCCAGTTAACAGTTTCTATAAGCTTTTCCCACATAGAAGCAATATTTCTTTGATAGAGGTATATTTAAAACAAGACTGCTCCAGTAACAAGGAAGTATGTGTGTAATTTTCTAGGCCTTTCTTCTTTCCTTGTTTACAAGTGAGAGCATTTCAACTTCCCCAAGATTCATTTTTTTAGATTTATTTATTTATTTTCTGTATGTGAGTACACTGTAGCTATCTTCAGACACACCAGAAGAGGGCATCAGATCCCATTACAGATGGGTGTAAGCCACCATGTGGTTGCTGGGAATTGAACTCAGGACCTCTGGAAGAGCAGTCAGTGCTCTTAACAGCTGAGCCATCTCTCTAGCCATTCCCCTGCAATTCTTATAACCTAAAGTTACCTTTGCTTGTAATTATGAATTCCCTAGCAACACTTTGAGATGTAGCTTCATAAGCCACTTAAAAAAAAAAAAAAGAAAAATAGATATGGCTAGTCTAAAGACAGTGTAACTGTGTTTAAGTTGGAAAGTCTGCATGCACCTATGGGTGTGAACTGGGCCTTACCCTGGCTTCTCAGTGTTAACCTCAGGCTTGACCCTATATTAAAATCTTTTAAATAAACTCCAACTTCATACAGATTTGTTCTAAAACTCTTTTATGAAGCAAAGTCAAAACTTCTGGCTTCTGAGTGGAGGTCTCTAAAGAATTCAGACTTCCATAGGCATCAGTGTAGAACTGAGTCTCTAGCCTACATTGACTATCCCTGACATACTGAACTTTCCTTCAGAGGAATTTCCATTTTAATTCTGCCCATTCCCTTTTCATTGAGCTCAAGTCTCACATTGGCTGGCCTGGAACTTTTTGTAGCCCAGATTGACCTGGAATTCACTACAATCCATCCTTCTTGGCAGGGAGGCCCAAGGCTTCTCAGTCCTTGAGGCTCATTGGTATGGCAGGAAACTCCCCAGTGTCTCAGCTGGGACCTTGAACAAGACATTCTCTCTGTCCTTACTCAGGGGTTTTACATGCTCATTTCCAAGGATACAAGGTATGACAAGTCCCACTTCAGCCTTTCAAGTGTTAGCATTATAGGTATGAGCCACCATACCTGGCTTTAAGCCAGTCTTGCTACTAATGTTCATTATTAGTGATTTTCTTACATATTAAAAAAAAACAAACACATGTTTTCTTTGTTTTAACATGGATTTTGTTTTATTGGTGGGGGGAGGCAAACATTTTTTTAACTGAAAAAATTTTTTTCCTATAATATTTTTTGATGTTTTCCTCTCCCCTAATTCCTCTCAGATCCTCCCCACTTCCTTACTCACCTGACTTTATGTTCTTTTTTTTTTATCATTCTCTTTAAAATCAAACAAAACACCAACACAAAAATGCAACTCAACACCCCCCCCAAAGGCCCTGCCTCAGAACAAAAATCAAAATAAATAAGCCAAAGAGAAAAATGGAGTCTAAACTTTTTAAGTTGATATTTATGTGGGAATTCTTGCATTGATTCTGACCTCCATAGATCATTTAACATCTAAATATGTGTCTTGTTGTGGGATAGAGGGTAGACAGATGGGTAGAGTTTCTACTTCCATAAACTAGACAGAGACCATGGGTTCTGCTATACAAGGGCAGCACACAAGACAGCTGCAGATGCCTACCTCCCTGTAAGAATTATCTCGTCTCAACTCCAGTATCATATTATCCAATGATTGCTTTTGAATGTGTATTCCTATTCTGTTGGGTCAGTATGCTGATCAGAATAATTTGGGAGAAAAATATTAGTTTTTATTCCTCAAACATATTTGTATGGTATGCATACATTTGTTTCAAGTCTCCTTTAAATTCCTAAGTAATGCTTTATAGTTTCATTATGTAAGCACACTCATTTCTTTTCTCTGATAGTTTTGATATCTCTTTTTGGTATAGTACAGGTGGTACTTCAGCCTTTCAAGTGTTAGCATTATAGGTAGTAGAGAGATATTCCAAACATGATGCTATTTTGAGCATCTATTTTAACACAGTGGTATCTAAACAGTGGTAAAGCTCCATGTGCACAAAAATCAAACACGACAAGATTGTTCCAAGCCAAAGTCATGGAAGGTTCACCATCTCAAGATCTCTTTCCTCATGGCAGACGGGCTCCTTCTGTATGGCTTACAGGAGTGTGGGTGGGGGTGTCCCTTTGTCAGTATTTTGGGGCTTGAGTATACAATCTTTAGTTAAAAATATTTTTTATATAAATGAGAATAGGCCTTACATTCTAAAAAATTGACTCATAAAATATCATTTATTGATCAGCTTATGTCCACTATATCTTCAAAAGACTCAATAGTCTTGAAGATGTCCAAGAAATTGGTCTAGGAGCCCATGAAAGTGTTCTGTTATATGAAAATATGCACTTTGCAGATGTGATTGAGGTTGAGGTTCAGAGTTGCCTTGAGTGTTTTCTATGGGCTCATTGTAATCCAAAATCCCATAAATATAGAAGATGGAAGCAGAGTTTGAATGAAGCATGGGGAAGGAAGACTTGATCTTCCTTGGATGACTTTGAACAGAGAGGAAGGGACATAAAGTAAGGAGAGTGACTTCCAAGAGCAAGAAGCAGCAAAGGAAAAAATTGTTTCCCTATGCATTCAGAAAGAAACACATTAGCTCAGCTAGACCAAGAACTTTTGGGCACAGAGCTTTAGGAAATGGCTGTAAAGCTAAAGCTGGCATAAGAGAGGGAAGATCCAGGTGAGGAAAACAGGGTGTCTGGAAGGACTTGGAGAGGTGACAACATGGCTGACCTTGTAGGAGAAATCTCATGAAGCAGAGGTTTAGAGCCTCACAGCCATAAGGAGCTATAACGAGATCCAAGCAGATATGAACAACTATTGGTCTTTCAATATGTTCTTGTGAAGGCTCTAGTGACAGGGCCTTGAAGGCTTAGAGCAATGGTTCTTAACCTGTGGGTCATGACCCGTTAGATATTGACTGGCCCTTTCACAGGGGTGCCTAAGACTATCAGAAAACATGGATATTTACATTCTGATTCATAACAGTAGCAAAATTACAGTTATAAGGTAGCAATGGAAATAATCTTATGGTCATGGTCACCACAACCTGAGGAACTGTATTAAGGAGTCACAGCATTAGCAAGGTTGAGGACCACTGGGTTAGAGACTGGGTGCTGAGCCAGTAATGGGACCAGTAAAGGGATATTAATAAGTCTTCAATAGCTTAAAGTTCAAGATGGTCCAGAAAATTTTGTTAGCATTTTCTAAAAATCTAGAAGCTCAGTAAGGTAAATTAAATGGATCATAGCTTTTAAGAATGGTGGACAAACTGCACTAGGAGGCAGTTGCTAGCTTCTGATAGCTGTGTATTCAAATGTTTCTAGTTGTTACTTGAGCAATTGAAGAGCTTTCTCAGATTTCTAAAGGGGAGAGAAAGTCTATTGGGATAAATCAGTTTCTCTGAATAGTAAAATCTAAATGTTAATTTATGTTAAGTAGGAGATAAGAGTAAAAATGTTCAAAATCAGAAAACGCATGTGCAGTGAATCAAGTGGTGTTATAAATACGTGCTTAGATCAAATATTCAGCACCATAAAATATAGGCAGGAATTACTAAAGATTCACACAGGCATAAAATAGATTGCATCTAACGTGTTATGACAGGGTAAATAAATATAGTGAAACACAGAATGGATTTAGCTACACAGTTTGAATCAGAAATGGAAACTTCTGATTCAAATTGTTGAATAAATTAGCACGGTGTGTTTCTAAGTCCAAAATAGGAAGTGAGAAATTATACTGGTGTCCTATGCTTGGAGTTAGGTTTGGAAGAGAAATTCTGCATAAATACAAATTCAAATGTATTTCTTATGAGGTCATTAGAATAGATTAATAGAAAGGTTGGAAAATCAGAACCCAGCAATCTAGATTTGAGTTTTCTTCATTTGTAGTATGTTCTTGGTTGGTCTATTAAATACTTAGCCATAGAATAAGTAGGATCCTGAATGTGAAGAAAATTATCTGTGGTATGGTCATTAGTTAGAATTTAAAGTTGCTTTGCTGATGGATTGGTCCTTCTCAGTAAGTAACTGTCCCTTTTTCCCACAGAACAAACTCTTCTGTGAAGACAAAGCACAACAGTGGGGAGGAGGTGGAATATGGGGGTAAAAGTGACAAATGACGATGGGAAGATTGCCAACATTGTGGGCATGTTCCTAGTCTTTGTTGTGATGGTTACACAGGCACCAACATTTATCAAATATATATATGTAATTTTTGTATACATGAACACATTCATTTCAAACTCATTTTAATAGGTGCTTTGACTAGGTATAAAATTCTAGAATGACAGCTGTAGTTCAGTAAAGAGGCTCCTTAGTGTCTGCATAATTCTATTGTTTGTCTTTGGTTTTTTTTATTACATAATATAATATTTACAGATTTAAAGATTGGTCCTTACCACTGTCTGCACTAATGCTTTGCCTTTTTAGGCATTTTAATATTTTTATGCTTAGGATATAAGTTCTTAGAACTGTGGATTTATAGGTTCTTTTATTCAAATGTTGAGATGTTCCATCTATTCTTTCCTCAAACACCTTTTCTGCCTCTCTCTGTTACATTTGGGCACTCCAACATCAAGAACATTAATTGACTGTAGCAAATTGCATAGGTTCTTTCATACCTTTTCTTGGTTGAATATTACAATATCCTATTTTCCATTAACTGTATCCAGTAGATCAGCTAATCTCACCTTCTGCACTGTAGCGTTCTCCTACGTGATTTTTAAAAATCTTACATGTTTCAACTTAACTTTTTGAGCATCTGCAGTATGGTTATAACAACAGTTTTAATATCTTTTCTGGTAATTTTTACACTTGAGTTCCAGGACAGTTAGGCTGCTTTCTTTTTCTCCTCATTATAGATTCCTTTCCCTACTGCTTTGGATGCTTGGTGAGCATCAACTTTTGTATTTCTATAAATTATGACAATTTTTTTCCTGAGGTAGAATATAGTTGGCAAAAGGAATTTTGTGGTGAGAGGTTTGTTTGCATAATTTCTTAGGTGTAACCAGAGCAGCATTTAGCAGCAGAACTATGTTATTTTTTAATGTATAGAGAGGGCCTTTCTGCATCATCTACCTAGTACACCATGACTTATCAGTGTTCTAGTGTGTGGTAACAATAGGTACTAACTACTTGGGCCCTTTGTCAATATCACATAACACAATTTTCTCTCTGCTGCTTTTCTAAATTGGAATAGCTTATGTACAGGTAACTATTCAATATTCTATACATCTGATGGGAAATGCCTGCAGATCTGTGAAGTTCATTTTCTATGTTGTTCTTTACTGTCACTACTTTGTTCTAAGCATTCTTCCTCTCCCATGTGGCCTAGACTCTGACAGTTGCTTTGCCAGTGCAAGTGCCAGTTTGGGTGAACCTCCAACTTCTTTGGTTTTTGTGTTGGCACCAGTTTGCATACTCACTGGATGAACGCGTGGCTTCCCTTTCATCCACACCCTCACCAACACTTACTATCTTTTGCGTTGTTGTTAAGATCACCCGACATGTATAAGGTGATATTTAGTTTGATTCTAATTTGTATTTTCATGGCAGGAATTCTTTGGCTGTCCCAGCAGGGCTACCATATGTACTGTGTAATTCAGGTTCCTCTAGTAGGCTTCTTCATTTCATCAATAAAGAACTTAAGAATGGACACAAGTAGAAGTTCTGGGACAAATAAAGGGCTCAGACGCCTGAGGGTAATTTATTAATGTAGAAGGAGAACCCCAAGGCGGGGAGGCTATGAATCTCCCAGCTGCCTGGAAGGGAAGCATGGAGAGATGGAACAACAAAACTCCTTAAGATATGGTCATACACATGAATGACCATCAGGGGAGCTTTCGGAATGGAGGGAGGTGGCCCAAAGCATTGTTTAGAGAGTTGAGAAGCATACTCAGGCTCTGGAATGATCTAAAGGAAAAGACAGAAGAAAAAGAAACATATATCTCCTCTTTGAACCAAGCTTTAACAATGTGGATAGACACAACTCAACCTCATGGGAGCTAGCTTGCGTGCAGGGACTAGAGTAGAGGGCAGGAATTCTAGAAGAGAAAAGCAGAATTGTCTTATAGTGAACTCACTATAGAAAGCCTTTTCTAGGGGTGGTCCTCTTGCCAGATCTCTGACCTGCCCCATTAGGTTAAGCCATAGATGAGACCAGGGCAAGTCTCCACCTAGATGCAGAACCCTTTTCACAAATTTTGATCTATATTGAATATATTATCTGATAATATATAAAACATGATGTATCATATATAAAAATAAATATATGATTACATTCCAAAGTATGTCTTTTGAGAACTATTCTACTTCATGTCTTTTGTTTTTGCTTTTGCTTTGTGATCCATTAGGTTTAACCAGGGCCATTCACATGGGCATGGGAACATGAAAAACTCAAAAATTTCCATGTCACTAAAGATAATGACCTCTTCTTCCCCAGCAGCCTTCAACTACATTTTTCCAGAGTATAAATCAATTTATTTGAGATTTCCCACTGAAGAGATAAGAAAATCTGACTTTGGCACACAATTAATCACTATGAAGCCATTTATTAAAAAGACAGAATTAAACTATTTTATATCCTATTATGTGTGCCAGCAGTCAAAGGACATTCCTAAGGGTAGTCAGTCAAAGTGCTAGATGCTGAGCCTTAGACCTTTGCACAAGAAGGACCAAGGTATGCCTCACAGTCTTCTCAAACTTGTGTCCTGAGGGGCTCCCCACCAGCTGAGATAACCTCCTGACTTGCTCATTGTGATAGCCTTAATGAGTACCACCTTCACCAGAGTCTCATAGAAAATGGCTATTTTTTTCTCCTTTTCAAGTTTTTGGTAGTTAATTCCTTAATTGTTTCCTTTAATTTCCAGTTTAATTTCTCTTTGAAAATGATACCTTCTCTCATTTAAAATAACCCAGAGAAGTGTTAATCTTTGTTTAGAATGGGGATAAGGAAAATTAGGATGTATTGTTTCAAATATACAATGTACAATTATGGCAGAAAATCAGAAAATACAGAAATTAATGAGAAAATATAAAGGAAGTATCTCCTCTTCCTGATGCAAGCATTGTCAGTATCACAGAGTGGTTTGCTCTGAGACACTTTTTATGGAAGTGAGCAGTAAAAAGTACATAACTTTTACAAGGTTGGACTTTATATGAATTTTTTCTATAATAAAACACAATATACCACAGAAGAGTACCAAGAGTGGTCATTTGAGAATTCTTTTAAGAGTATATTAGTAAACGTCTCTTGAAAATAGCATTTTAATGGTCTGATTTTTAATTTGTAGCCATAACTTAGAAAATTGATCTATTAGATTTGGGGTTTTTGTTTATTTTTAATTTATTTGGGTGAGCATATTTTGATTATCATAAATCATTAAGCATGGTTCTTATTTTCTTAGAATGAATTTCTGAAATGAAACTTTGGGGTCAATGAGTGTGAATATCTTTAATCCTTTTAATGAATAGATTGTTAAATTGTCTTCCCAGAACTTCCTATATCAATTTGTAGGGTACAAAAGTTAATAATCTTCCTAGACTTAAAATAATAAGTTGGGTACCATAGCATCTGTTAGCAGGACAAATGTTCTTATTACTTTTTCTCCCTTCCTCTCTTCTACTCTCTCCCTCCCACCTTCCCTCCCTCCCTCCCTTCCTTTTTTCCTGTCATTTTCTAGTCTTTGTTGTCACTACTAGGGTCTCTTTATTCATACATGGTTAAGTTTTCCAATATGATCTTTTTTAACCTTTAGTCAGGTCTCTATGTACTTGGACATTTGCTCTTTACAGTCTCAGTCTTTGCTTGTCATACAGAATATCTTTATCTTCATGCAATGAATTTGCTGTCAACCTCCTAACATTTATGCATTTTTAAAGAAACTCTTCAACATCTGTCTCCTTTAGTCCTGAAGGGAGCTAGTAGTTTTGCTATTGTCTAGCCTCCTTTTGTTCTCTGGTGCTCACACCTTTATCTCATTTGTTACATTGACCAGTTCTTTCCTCTGTGAGTTGTTACCTGGATCAGTAGCCCTGTCTGTGAAAACCACTGGGTTGTTTCTGCTCTCCCTGGAGTCATGCTGCTCTGCCTGTTCATTCACTTGGGTTAGTACAACCCCATTTGAATGTTTGCATCTAGAAATTTCCCTTGCTTTGTGAAAAACAGGCTTTGTGAAAAATGTTATCGCTACCCACCTCCTACTTTGAACCTCAATTGATTGGAAGTCCTAACAAGTCTACCAGTGAAGCACCCTTTGAGTCTCTCTAGGTCTCAGTGCTCACTGACTACTTGAGCTTCAGACCAGCAGCACTTCTCTCTTGTCTAACTGATTAAGTTCACTCCATTCTACCCCATCTCTCATGTTCTCCCCATAGGATTGGAGGTATAGCTCAGTGCTTAAAAACTTGTCTTAACAACCACCCTATGATCAGAATACACTTTCTAAAATAGAATGCTATCATAGGAACCATTTTTTCTTTTCCTCAAAATACTTAGTCTTTTATTGTCCTCTGGTTGAAATTGAATATTTGTGGTCCAGTTGCTGAATGTTCTTGGAAAAGACTTTTTTCTACATTCAACTAATGATAGTCATTCCTCTTCTGACCTAGCAGAGTAAGTATCATTTTAGGCAGGCAATAGTCTTAGACCTTCCTTCTAGGATGATATCGGGTGGTTCCTGTGCTGGGAAAAATACAGTTCAAATGTGTACCTGGAGGTACAATCACACACTGTAGTCTGTTACTCCAGTATGTATGAGCACCCATTGGGCATTGGTGAAAAAAATGTAGATTTTCCTTCAGTAAACCTGGAGTATCGTTTGAGGGCATGTGTTTCTAACAAGTTCCTGGGTCATCAGCCATGATGCTGCATGAAGATCACACTCTGAGTACTGAGGCACCCAGAAGATACATGCTAAAGCTTTTTAGTTTGTGTCCATACCGATGCATCCTGAAACATATAACATTTAAAAATGCATTAGTTTTTTTATGCGAATTCAATTTAAAGCATATTTTTTGAGCTGGTCGTATGAGAAGTGTTGGTGCTAAAAGGAAGAATGAAGAATGCTTAACCTGTTTCTTAGATTCCCTGAGGAGGGAAAATATGTAAATAAATAAATTAATTAAAACCTAGTGTATTATAAGTGTATGTGTAGGTATAAGTTAATAGCGGTATATAACTGCATTTCCTGTACCTGCTGTGGAAAGCTTCAGACTTGACATTCTGACAATGTGTAAAAATACAGCACAATTTGGACATAATATGTCTCCCAAAGGCCCACGTTTTAAAGCCTGAGTTTACTCCATGGCTGGGAAATAGTGAAACTTTTAGTAGGTGGGGCCTAGAGGATAGAAGTTGGCTCACTGAAGGTGTGCCCTTGACAGGAATATGGGGGATCTGCTCTGTCAGTATCTCTGTTTTTGTTTCCGCCATTGTGAGTTTAACAAGTCTCTTATGATGTGCATTCATTCTGCTGTGTACTGATGCTTCCATAGGCCCCATGCTGAAAAGCCCAGTGACTCTGGCTTCAAAACACAAAATCCACATGGCTTCCTTTTGGGTTGTCTCAGCTATTATCTTCCAGGAGCAGAGAGCTGACACATCACTTCACTGACAAAGCTAGGGGCATGCAGAGGGAGGAGGAAGAATGTGAGACAGGGCTGTGCTTTGGTTGCTTCTAAAGCTGTGGTTTATACTTGAGAAGAAGAATGTCACAAGGACTAAGGGAGCATCTTCAATGCTTTGCTTGTTAGCACTTCCTTCTTCCTCAGTTCTATCATGTATATTGTGGACATAATGAGAGAGAACTTAACAAGACACTGGTTAGGTAGGTCTGGCCTCAGTTGGTATCAGTGTATGCTAGTTAGAATGACAAAAGATGTGATGCCAGAAGAGAGAATATTGTATTTCAGCCAACAGAAGCAATGGATCCTTAGGTAGATGTTCAGTTTTAATATCATAAATTGATATGCTTATAGCGCAGAGTGGCAAGTCATTGTGTAATTAATTTGGATTTAAAAGCACATGCTCACAATAGAGGCATAAATTTGAGTGCTAAGAGGAAAAAGACATACACATTTGCATTTGTTCTGATGGGACACAGGAGAACATCTAAAAAATGAAATAAAAGCCCTGCATTGATGGTAGATGACATGCTGAAAAAGCCAGTCTTGGCTCATCATCACAACACATTCAAACGTATTGCACATTGGGACACATCCAGAGCACATGCTATATTTGCCTGTCAATGACTGACAGGGCAGAGGTGGTATGACTCTATGTCTTTATATATGTGTTTATTAGATGTGTAAATACAATTTCAGTATTCTGGGTGCATTTAAAATCAGAAAATGAAGTCTGTAGGCTCTTCTGAAACAATCTGTAACACTTGTAAATACAAGTGACATAAACTTGATATGAATATTTATTTCCTGAACATCTGCTTGAATACAAAATATACAGTTTAAGCAAACTCAACACGAATAAAAAAGGCCGCTTAAACTATAAGCACTTAGGAAGTGCGTTATCATAAAAGCAATAGAATTCACTTGCTGACAGCTAAGAATATATTAGGCATACAAAGTGACAAAGAACAATAAAAGAAATAATTAGTTGAAGTTGTAGAATGCTAAGGAGAACTATATAAATAATTGTACTAACTTCCAAGTATTCAATCGATACTTAAATAAAAGATACTTGAATAAAACTTTAATACAACAGACTAAAATATTTTAATAGAAAAGTTTACATCTTAGTTCTCTTACAGATTCACAAAAAGAAAATATCTTTAACATTTTTATATTCTGCATTAGTGCATGGCAGCTTTCCTATATAGTCTATTGCAATGTGACTTGTAGCAGTAATGGCTGCATCATGTTCTTTTGCCCAGAGAGGAAAGGGTACTTTTACTTTGTCATTGACCAGTTTGAAGATCAATGGTGCTGAGCTCTGTAAGATTTGCTAGAATTGGCATTGACTCCTTTGGTCTGCTTTTGGTTTTGTTATTGTTGTTATTGTTGCTCTGGTTTTTTGTTTGTTTGTTTGTTTGGGTTTTTTTTGTTTTTTGGTTTTTTTTTTTTGCGTGTGTGGAGATACTCTAGTACTGTTACAGTGTCTTTTGTGCTTCTGGGTAATGTTTAGATGTTTATAGTCAATTTTATTGAATTTTAGTAGGTCCTCTATATCTAAGAATTTGTGTACTAGACTTTTCAGCTTTTGAGAACATGAATGTTGAAACTATTCCCCAGTGATTGTCTGAATTTCATTGGAGTCTGTTATCATCCTCCTGTGCCCATTTCTAATTTTCTTAGTTTGTGTCTTCATTCTTTCTTTTGGTTAAGTTGGCTGAGAGATAAGGGTTTGCCAATTCTGCTTCATGTTTTTAAAGACCCACATCTGTTTGTTCTGTGTATTTGTTTTTTGTTTTGTTTTGTTTTTGTTTTTCGAGACAGGGTTTCTCTGTGTAGCCCTGGCTGTCCTGGAACTCAGTCTGTAGACCAGGCTGACCTCGAACTCAGAAATCCGCCTATCTCTGCCTCCCAAGTGCTGGGATTAAAGGAATGCGCCACCACTGCCTGGCTAGTTTTTAAGTCTCCATTTCATTAACTTCTGCCTTGATCTTCGCTGTCCCTTGGTGTCTGCTGCTTTGTAATCTGAGTTCTGGTTACATACATTTCTTCTGGGGCTGCCTTACTTATACTTCAGATGTCTGGAGTTTTCATTTGATTCTAGGAATTTCTAAGATTTCCTATGATTTCTTCAGTGACCCCGCTAGTTATTAAAGAGTACACTGTTCAATCCCATGTTTGTGCATAGTTTCTGGATTTCTCCTTTTTTATATTGATTTGATAGTCCTATTGTACTGTGACCTGGTAAGAAAAATAAATTATATTTAATCTTTATTTTTATTTTTTAAAAATCTCTTTGTGGTCTAGAATGTGGTTTATTTTAGAGAAGGTTTTCTTGGGCTACTGAGGAGAATGAATGTTCTGTAGACTACTATGGGATGAAATAGTCTGTAAATGTTTGTAAAGTGTATTTGATCAATGGCATGGCCTAACTTCGAAGTTTCTTTGTTTATTTTCACTTTGGATGACCTATGCAGAGATGAACATGTGTATTGAGATCAGTTATTGGATCAGTACTTATCTGAGTTATTTGTTTTATGAAATTTGGAGCTCTCATATATAGTGCTCATAGGTTTGCAGTTGTTATATCTTCTTTAAGAATGTGTTGGTTCCCCTAACTAATATGTAATGGCCCATTTTCACCTCTAATTTTTTTCTGTATATTTTATCAGGTATCAGAATCATTACACAGCTTAGTTTTAGCTTCCATTTGCTTGATAGGCTAGGTTCCAACAGTTGCATCTCAGTCCGTGGTTTTCATTTCCAGGGAAGAACTTTTTCTTAGAGAAAGCATAGTTGGGTCTAGTTTTCTAATCCAGTCAGCCTGATTGTGTCACTTATTGGTGAGTTGAGGGTATTTACATTAGGGTGACGATGAATGGTGTTTAATTCTATAATGTGGGTGGTGGCTTTTCTGGTTGGTTAGTGTATTCTTTGTTCTCCCCCGCCCCATTAATGGTAGGGTTTTTGCTAGTTTATTGTGTTAGACACATAGAACCCTTAATGGTGCCCCTCTGCTCCTCTTTTCTGTCAGGAACATGCCCTCATGATTTATATTTTCTTTCTCTACAGTATTTCTTTAAGTGTCATTTATAATGTTGCCTTGCTTGTGTCGAGCTTCCATGCTTGTTTTAAAATGTCCTTATTTCTCCATCAACATTAAAGATAGCTTTGTTAGATATAGAATTGATTGACACTTTCAGGATTTCACACACATAAACATACTCACACACCTATATGCATACATACATTTGTTACACACATATATACATACATAAGTAACACACCTATATACATACATACATATGTAACACACACCTATATACATACATAATACATACATAATACATACATATGTAACACACAGCTATATACATACATATATACATACATACATATTATCGTACATTTTCTTGAGTTTTTTCAGTTGCTGATAAGTTCTGTTATTTGGATGTCTTTGTAGATGAGTTGACATTCTATTCCTCTTGCAGTTCTCAATATAGCTGCTCTGCCCTTGAATCAGGTGACTGTGCTCAGGCACAGCTCTGAACACCCAGGCCTCTGTAAGGGTACTACTCATTTTATTACAACTTACTTTCTGTTGACATGATAGACACCATGACCAATGCCACTGTGGAAACAGTGCTGAGGATGGGAGCTAGAGGTGACAGAATCATGTGACAAATCCTGAGAATCAGACTTCGGAGAACAGCATTAGGGTATAGATCTGGGTTTATCGTGCAGCTCATAAACTTATATACAGTGATTGAGCCAATCCCAAGCTCCTAAATCCTCAGCCAATCATATCTTCCCACACCATCACTGTGCCCCAATGAAAGCTCTGACAGATGAGGTAGCTGAGGAGAAACCATGTGGGTTGTGAGAAGCATCATCACCCATAAAGACAGGGGAAGCAGCCACTGCCCTAGCTTTGGTTCCTTTTTGCTGTCTTACCAGTGTTCTGGGAGCCATCTTAGATCTAATGCTATGTATGGCAGATCAGGACTCTTCAAAGAGACTCAGGAGCCTGTGGTGCCTTGCTCTCCATTCCACTTTTTCCTTTACAAGGTTGATCTCTACATCCCCCCACAGGTCTCCTTTCTGTTTTTATTTCAAGGGTAAGGACTTCCAACAGGAGTGACTTGTGTGCAACTGTTGAGCATTGACATTTCGAGGAAAGGGGAATGTCCCATTTATCCCTGATATAGACCTGTTGATAAGTGTCTGTTTGGGTTCCCCATTGGAGGGCAGTGGAGGC
Source organism: Rhynchomys soricoides (assembly GCA_019843965.1). Lineage (NCBI taxonomy): Eukaryota > Metazoa > Chordata > Mammalia > Rodentia > Muridae > Rhynchomys > Rhynchomys soricoides. Next base: position 15,940,564 of record JADRCH010000013.1, read on the forward strand.
AAAGCATATTGGCCACCACCCACTTGATGAGCCTCAACCCAATTGGAGAAGTCCCTGGTAACTACATGAGCCAGTAGGATGATATCCTCTGGGCATATATCTTCTGTTAGAAAAAACCCACCATCCCAGTGGCCATATAGAATGACCTGTTAAGTGGAAGCACTAGGTTAGAGTTGACAGGGAATTGGCTCTTTCCCATTGCTGGATTGTCACTGTACATGATAGGCAATAGGAAATATCAAATAATGGGGAGAAAAATGGTTGGATTCCTAATAGCCCACAAGAGTGGCTAGGCATGCTCTTGAGTATTAGCCAATATAATAGCACATATGAGTAAAATAAGTATGTATGGTCCTGTCTCTGTTCCTTTTGGATACATTCTGTGCACCTTGTTTACTTGAGCCTTGAGGCTCCTCCAGGTCATTAGGGTAGTTGGCTGGAGACATCCTCGCAGCCAGCATTGTAGCTGTGGCCCTCCTCCTGTCAGGAGGTTGCTGCTCTGTGACTGGTGATCGATCATCTCTTTCCTTCTCTGTCTGACTCACTCAGTGAAAGGTTCTGCAAGGCTGTCCTCAGTGGCTCCATCAGCTCCATCTGAACCATCTGTGGATCTGTCAGGAACCCAAATGGGATTATCTGCTCCTTCTGGAAAAAACACAAACAAACCCTTGTCCTATGGTTAGCAGAGGTACTGAACTCTTTCAGGTGTTATCTATAGGGTCTCTCCAATAGACCAAGGACGAAGGAGTTATTCTTGGCAGCATAGACTTCCTGAGTTTATATGCTGGGGAGAAAACCCTATTGTCAAAATCTTAAAATTTTATAGCAAATAATGGTCCTATTAATTTATCCTGGGATGGATTCCCCCAAAGCCCCATCTCTAATTGTTTTTTGAGAGAGGTGTAGGCAGAATTACGGAAGCATGCATGAAGGGATGGAACTTGTTTTAGGGGGACAACAAAAAGGTAGAAACAAGTTGGTCCACTTCTTGGTTGTACAAAGACAACCTGGAAGGTTAAGATGAGAATGGACTTGTTGGATATAAAAGGGTGAGATAGTTTGCTCAATAATTGTCTGTAATTGGATCATAGATGGATATAAGGTAGCTAACGGTAGAGACCTGTTACACTGGTGGCATATTGGCTACCACTGAAGATGTTGATTGTCCCTGGCCAATCCCTTAACAGAGTTAAAATGGCCAGCAGTTCACCTAATTGAATGAGCTGTTGAAATATTGTTTAAATATTTTTGAAGTAGCATTATTAGAGCTATACATATCATAACTAAGACCATTCTTAGAGGCACATGAAGCCAGAGGCAGCCTGAGGGATGAAACTCTAAAAAAATAAAGCACCTATTGGATACATTCATCATAGGCAAGGTGGAAACAATTTTATGTTTAGGGAAATGATTATCTAACTTTCCATGGTTGCTAGCAGGAAGGCCTGACTATAGGGTAAGGGTTAGATGCCCATGAGAGCAGATGCCGAGGGAGGGGCATCGCACTTAGGGGGCTGGAGGGCCACTCTGATAGGGAAGTCCCATGTGGAGAGGACACAGTTTTTTAGAAATTCCTACAAGTCAATCTGATTGAGATAATCTCATAATTGAGACTCAGATATCTCTGGACTATGTAATGTCAACGAGGAGACCCATTCCCTGCCTCTCAACCAAATTTCCAGAAAACTGTCACCACCTTTTAGCTTTCCAAAGATTTCTCCTTCTTTGGTTTCAGATTTATTTTTTTCCTTCTTTGAGTCTTGAAATTTTACACAGAAGCTGGTTATAGTCTGACATCTTAGAAATCTTGAGGTCTCTGCTGATATCCAAGAATCCAAAATCAGTATTTTAAATAATATTTGTAAAAGTAACATAAAAATATATGAGACTTATGAGGCTAAGCAGATGTAGAAGCAACCTTTCCTGAGTGTTTAAAGATTTAATTAAAGTGTCTTTCCACTTGCTGTCTGAGTTATTTCAGATAAAATTTTAATCTAACATCAATATTTATAGATTCTTAGGTACAATTGGATACAAAATAAATAAACAAAAGTATATAAATGTGTATAAGTTACTATGCAAAAACCTCTCATTCCCAAAGTGACTATTTCATAGTTCTCCTTGTGAGCTTTTATAGTATAATCTGGGATCACAAAGATCAAAATACAAAGGAAAAGTATTCACTGTGTATACTCATCCAAATTCCCATGCCTCTTTCAGACATGCCAGGAACTGGTCAGAATATGGTTGCAAAAAGAAATATGGAAGGTTCTAGAATACAAATCTGAATATCCACATTTGGGGGCTTGTATTACAGTATACCTTATTTATTCACATAATTTTTGCATTCCAATGCATTTACTGTGGTAAGAAGCAATAAACACATTTTCACAGCTACAGTAACAGCTCAGTGGTAAGTGCTTGTGTGGTATGAACAATGCCCCAGGTGCCATCCTGACACCATACATGGACACACATGTAGGCATGCTTATGTACACTCACACTCAGGTGCATGTGCACAGGGGTATGCAGGTGTAAGCATGCAACACCCCCCCCCCACACAAATACATACACAGGCTTAACTTAATTTCTGATGAAAATTTCAGTGAAGTCCAATTCTCCAGACAGTTTAGTCAGATGTATCATGTTTCCTTATGTGCTAAAAGATGAGAGCATGTGACAGTCCTTTCAAAACTGCCTCAAACTTAGGCTTTTCAGTGGGAAAGTGCTATAGACTTCTCATTTCCACCTGTACTACCAAAGAGAGAAATGGTGGCCATAGGCCAAGTTATTAAACAATTTTACTACTTTGACCTGTCCCTACTATAGGCATACCACCAACATTCTGGTCATTTCTTCTCAAGCTTCATCAACTCTGAAAAGGCATTTTAGAGATTGTTGTGAGACCAGGTTAATTCTTGTCTGAAAAAGGAGTGGCCAATATTAGAATTTCAAATATTGAAAAATTATTTACAACCAGTAAGGCAAAGTGGTCAAGTTTTGTCTGAAAATCAAAGGACTTGAGAAGAAATTGCTTTTCAGATCAAAGGAATTATGTCTGAAATGGGAAAAGCATCCAGCTCCTGTCTCTGGGCTTTGTTCTTTCAATGGAACACTAACACACAATACATCCACACAGTTGTGTTTGGTTGTTCTCCATGGCAAGACATGGCAGTGGGGGCCTCTCTGCGACCTGGTATTGGATCCTAGAGAGCAGGAACCTTGAGTGGGGCCATTGGTTTGATATGTCAAAAGGGCATGGACCCTAGCCTTCATTTTTGAATCAATTACAGTCACTCATAGTAATGTGGTCAACCATACCCACACCACATTGGGATTGAGTACTGACACAGCCATTGGAAAATAGCCACCTGTTTGTCCCACTCCTTAAGAGTCTCAGTCACTTTCAATGTTTTACTGAGAATCCTCTCATCTCTCTCTCTCTCTCTCTCTCTCTCTCTCTCTCTCTCTCTGTGTGTGTGTGTGTTGAAAGGAAACTCACAGCTTGTCCAGGGAACCCTGTCTGGGTCTCTAGTGTACTATATTGCAGGTAAATATATCCCCAGGCTAAAGACAACAGACCCACTGGGAGAACTATTCCTGGGATTCTCTTTTCAGCTTCCTGATTGCCAGGGATTCTGATCTGGGGTTTGAGGGAGCTGCCATTTATTTATCTTTAGCACCAAGAGGAATTAAAAGAAACATTTGCATGGATTGTCTACTGTTTTAGGAGCGATTTTTTCCCTTCTTCAGAACACTTTTCTTTTTTCTTCTCTTTTCAACCTATATTTTCTTTTTCTCTTCACCCCTCTTTGTCCTTTCTTTCATTTTCCTGACAACTTCATCCTGCCTTCTGAATGTCTTCTACTCTTCTTGGTAATCTTCATTTTTCATAACAAGATCACTAAGGTGCTCAGGGCTTTCGTGTTCTCTGTAATTCCATTCTCATCATCTTCTCTCTCCTCCTCTGTGTCTCTCCTATCTTTATCTTTTCATTCTATCTCAACACAGTGGACTATTTATTTATTTATCTATCTATCTATTTATTTATACTCCAGATTTTATTCCCCTTCCTGTCCACCCTCCAACTGTATCCACATCCCATACTTCCTCCCTACTCCCCTGTCTCCACGAGGATGTTCCCACCACCTACTCCCACACCACCAGACTTCTAAACTCCCTGGGGTCTCTAGTCTCTTGAGAGTTAGGTGCATCTTCTCTGACTGAACTCAGACACGGCAGTCCTCAGCTGTATATGTGCTGGGGGCCTTATATCAGCTGGTGCATTCTGCCTGGTTTGTGGTCCAGTGCTTGAGAAATATCAGGGGTCCAGGTTAATTGAGACTGTCTTTCTACAGGGTCATCCTCCTCCTCAGCTTCTTCCAGCTTTTCCCTAATTCAACCACTGGGGTCAGCAGCTTCTGTCCATTGGTTGTGTAAAATATCTGCATCTGACTCAGCTGCTTCTTGGGTCTTTTGGAGGGCAGTCACGATAGGTCCCTTTTTGTGAGCACTACATAGCCTCGGTAATAGTGTCAGGCCTTGGGGCCTCCCCTTGAGCTGGATCCCACTTTGGGCCTGTCACTGGACCTTCTTTTCCTCAGGATTCTCTCCATTTCCATTCTTGCAGTTCTTTCAGACAGGAACAATTATGGGTCTGAGTTTTGACTGTGGGATGGCAACCCCAACCCTCACTTGATGCCCTGTCTTTCTACTAGAGGTGGGCTCTACAAGTTCCCTCTCCCCACTGTAGGGCATTTCATCTAAGGTCCCTCCCTTTGCATCCTGAGAGTCTCTTCCCTCTCAGGTCTCTGGACAACTTCATTTAGTAGCACCCATTATTGAACCCTCTCATACGTGGAAGATCCTCTGGCAAGGAGGAAATGGTCTCATTAGTTGGTGCTGCTGATAACTGTTTAACAAGACATGTTTCATTTCCATTCCTTCGACATCTATTTACTTCACTCATCTTTAGAACAAGCAAAAAAAGTGCTTGTTTATTATGTCAATTGCAAAGATAGAAGTGGCAGTCCATTGTTGCAAGTGGGCAGGCCACACTGTGGGTGACTAATTCTGCAAGTGTGTCTCTCTGTGTTCAAAAAGGTGCCAGCTCCATCTTACTCAAATTTCTTCTTAAATTGATGTTGGAGCCACTTTTCTAGTTGTTGCTGTGATTCATTCTCCTCTGATGTGAATGAATGAGGGAGGCTGTGGCTTCCACTTGATTTAATTGCCTGTAATGCTTACAAACATCTCAGAGGGTGAGTATTTTGTTGAAATGCTGTTATGTCTTCATTATCACATTTTAACACAATACTCTTATTTGTTCTTATCTCTGGTTCTGTTTAGAAGTGTGCTTTCCCTAGGTGTTTGTATGTCTGTTCATTCATTCAGGAAAAAGTGAAATAGATATTGATTAGACTGAAATGCTACTCTTCCACATGAGGTAATGAGGCGTTATAGTCAAAGGCAGCTATAAAATCCCAACCCCACTAGGATACAGCATTCTTCACTTCCTTTCCCTGTAGCTATGGAGGACAGTGGTGATTTTGTCCATAATGGGCATATACCTAGGAGAAAATGGAGTGTTGACATTATAACACATGATTCTTTTTATGAGTTAAGTGCAAAGAACCATCTCAAAGCAGACAGGACCTTGGTCACAGTATATTCTTCTCCCATAATGAGTACAGAGTCACAGGTTGAGGGAATTCAGGGAAGGAGTGCCCTTGTGTCTGTGACTCAATCTTCTAAATATAGTTGGGGAAGGAGATCACTTCTCTATTCCAGAGACTGGAGAAAGGGTTCACTCATCCCAGAAATGCAGCAGATCCATCCGCAATCATTTCAGAGTAAATAGAAGAAGAATTTGTGACTCTATTTGGCTTAGTTCCTTTAAGAAGGAAGGTGACAGGCTTATGGACTGTGCTAAATTTGAAGCTAGAAGTTTTTGCAAAGGAATCTTGAGCTATGCCTTCCAGTGATGTAGATAACATCAAGGATGCTTCCATGTCTGCTCTCACCAAGGCTGGGGCCTTGTATGTCTGTTTCTCTCTTGGTTTATCTTCTTGCTTGCTTGCCTTCTTTTTACATGGGTCATTTGTTTGATTCCTCAGCAAGAGAGACCAAAATTCAGATGGAGGGAGAAAACATTCCTTCAGAATAAATCCTTGACATTTGCTGAGAAAATTTGGTTCATTTTGCAGGTTTACATGCATCCCACTAAAGAAAATATGTAAGGAGAAAGAGAGGGAGAAGCTCAAGAAGCAGAGTGTGTGTCGTGGGGGCTAGAGGGTGATGGTAGGGTATGAGGTAGGGAGGGGGAGTCTGTCCTTCCAGGGTAACAACACTGTAATTGAGAACTTTGGGAACTTAAATGTTTGGTTGTATAACTCCCACCCCGACCTCTTAATATAAGTAGCAACATCTGCCCATTTTCAGATACTTACTGAGAGGCCTGAAATTTGTCTTAAAAAAGTAAAGTGATGGGGAAAGAGCCTTACAGTTTCCATCTGTGGCAAGAGACATCTGCCTGGGCCACAAGGGCTCCATAGCCGAATAGCATTGGGAGAAAGCTAGCCTCCCAGGAGTGTGGAAATGCTTATGAGAGGGGTAAGAGGAGCAACACTGATCAGCAGGACTCCTTGGAATTCTTGGAACAGGGGGACTGGCAAACAGCTGGGGGCCAGGGGGAAGGAGCCTTCCGGTTTCCATCTGTGGCTGGAGACCTCTGCCTGGGCCACCAGAACTCCATAGCCAAATAGTGCCAGAAGAAACCTAGAGTCCCAGGAGTGTGGGCAAGCCTGTCTGCTCAGAGAGACTCACCTGGAATCCCCAGGACACAGGGACTGAGGAGTAGGCTTCTGGTTTCTTTCAGTGGCCAGGGAGCAGATCCTGAGACACAGGGCTCCATACTCAAATAGTGCCAGGAGAGAGCTGGTATCCCAGGAGTGCAGATACACCTTCAAGCACAGGCAAAACCACCACTTCTGTTCAAATTCACTGGATCAAGAGGGACCCTTGCAGAGCCATCAGGACAAAGGAACCAAGGGTCAGTTGGGGACAAGATCCTTCTGGTTTCTGTCGGAACCCCAGAGCTGACCCTGAACCACAGCTCTCCAAACCCAAATTCCTCTCAGAGAGAACTGGTTTTCAAGGAGTATTGACACCTAGGCTTGCAGGAAAGACAAGCCACAGTCAGAGTAAGACCAGCTAACACCAGAGAAAACCAGATGGCAAAAGGCAAGGGCAAGAACATAAGGAACAGAAACCAAAGCTACTTGGCATCATCAGAACCCAGCTCTCCCACCACAGCAAGCCCTGGATACCCCAACACACCAGAAAAGCAAGCCTCAGATTTAAAATCACATCTCATGATGATGATAGAAGATTTTAAGAAGTAAATAAATAACTCCTTTATAGAAATACAAGAGAACACAGGTAAACAATGGGAAACCCTTAAAGAAGAGACAAAAAATCCCTTTAAGAATTATAGGAAAACACAATCAAATGGGCAGAATTACAGGAAAACAGAATTAAACAGACAAAGGAAATGAACAAAACCATTTAGGAACTAAAAATAAAAATAGAAACAATAAAGAAATCACAAAGGGAGACAACCCTGGAGTTAGAAAACCTAGGAAAGAGATCAGGAGTCATAGATGGAAGCATCACCAACAGAATACAAGAGATAAAAGAGAGAATCTGAGGTGTGGAAGATACCATAGAAAACATGGACACAAGAGTCAAAGAAAACACAAAATGCAAAAAGCTCCTAACCCAAAACATCCAGAATATCCAGGATACAATGAGAAGACAGAACCTGGGGATAATAGGTATAGAAGAGAGTGAAGACTCCCAACTTAAAGGACCAGTAAATATCTTCAACAAAATTATAGAAGAAAATTTCCCTAACCTAAAGAAAGAGATGAACATAAATACACAAGAAGCCTACAGAACTCCAAATAGACTGGACCAGAAAAGAAATTCCTCCCATCACATTATAGTCAAAACACCGAATACACAAAATAAAGAAAGAATATTAAGAGTAGTAAGGGAAAAAGGGCAAGTAACATATAAAGGCAGACCTATCAGAATTACACCAGACTTCTCACCAGAGACTATGAAAGCTAGAAGATCCAGGGCAGATCTCATACAGACCATAAGAGAACACAAATGCCAGCCCAGGCTGCTATACCCAGCACAACTCTAAATTATCATAGATGGTGAAACCAAAATATTTTATGACAAAACCAAATTTGCATAGTACGATTTCACAAACCCAGCCCTACAAAGAATAATAGATGGAAAATGCCAACTCAAGGAGGAAAACTACACCCTAGAAAAAGCAAGAAAGTAAACTTTCAACAAACTCAAAAGAAGATAGCCACACCAACATAAAAATAACATTTAAAATAACAAGAAGCAACAATCACTATTCCTTAATATCTCTTAAAATCAATGGACTCAATTCCCCAATAAAAAGACATAGACTGACAGACTGGACCCATAAAAAGGACCCAGCATTTTGCTGCATCCAGGAAATGCACCTCATCTGTGTTAAAGACAAACACTACCTCAGAGTAAAGGTCTGGAAAACAATTTCCCGGGCAAATGGCCCCAAGAAACAGGCTGAAGTAGCCATTCTAATATCAGATAAAATCAACTTTCAACCAAAAGTCATCAAAAAATGAAGGACACTGCATACTCATCAAAGGAAAAATCTACCGAGAAGAACTCTCAATTCTGAACATCTATGCCCCGAATGCAAGAGCTCACACTTTCATAAAAGAAACTCTACTAAAGCTCAAAGCACACATTGCACCTCACACAATAATAGTGGGAGACTTCAACACCCCACTATCATCAATGGACAGATCTTGGAAACATAAACTAAACAGAGACACAGTGAAACCAACAGATACTATGAACCGAGTGAATTTAACAGATGTCTATAGAACATGTTATCCTACATCAAAAGAATATTTCTTCTTCTCAGCACCTCATAGTACCTTCTCCAAAATTGATCATATAATTAGTCACAAAACAAACCTCAACAGATATAAGAATATTGAAATAATCCCATGCCTCCTATCAGACCACTATGGATTAAGGTTGGTCTTCAATGGCAACAACAACAAAAAGTCCACATACTCATGGAAGCTGAACAACGCTCTCTCAATAATAACTTGGTCAAGGAAAAAATAAAGAAATTAAAGACTTCCTAGAATTTAATGAAAATGAAAGTACAACATACCCAAACCTATGGGACATATGAAAGCAATGTTAAGAGGAAAACTCATAGCTTTGAATGCCTCCAAAAGAAACTGGACAGAGCATATACCAGCAGCTTAACAGCACACCTGAAAGTTCTAGAACTAAAAGAAGCTAATACACTTAAGAGGAATAGAAGTAAGAAAATAATCAAATTAAGGGCTGAAATCAACCAAGTAGAAACTAAAAGAACTATACAAAGAATCAACAAAACAGAGAGCTGGTTCTTTGAGAAAATCAACAAGATAGATAAACCCTTAGCTAGACTAACCAGAGGGCACAGAGACAGTATCCAAACTAACAAAATTAGAAATGAAAAGGGAGATATAACAACAGATTCTGAGGAAATTTAATAACCATCAGATCCTACTACAAAATTCTATATACAACAATATTGGAAAATCTGGATTAAATGGACAAGTTTCAAGACAGATATCAAATACCAAAATTAATTCAGGATCATATAAACCATCTAAACAGTCCCATAACCCCTAAAGAAATGGAAGCAGTCATTAAAAGTCTCCCAACCAAAAAAAGCCCAGGACCAGATGGGTTTAGTGGAGAATTCTATCAGACCTTCAAAGAAGACCCAATACTCTTCAATCTATTCCACAAAATAGAAACAGAAGGAACGCTACCCAATTCATTCTATAAGGCCACAGTTACACTGATACCAAAACCCCACAAAGACCCAACAATAAAAATAACTTCTGACCAATTTCCCTTATGAATATCAATACAAAAATACTCAATAAAATTCTTGCAAACCGAATCCAAGAACACATCAAAATGATCATTCACCATGATCAAATAGGCTTCATTCCAGGGATGCAGAGATGGTTCAATACCCAGAAATACATCAATGTAATCCACTACATAAACAAACTCAAAGAAAAAAACCACATGGTCATTTCGTTAGATGTTGAAAAAGCATTAGACAAAATTCAACATCCCTCATGATAAAAGTATTGGAAAGATCAGGAATTCAAGGACCATACCTAAACATAGTAAAAGCAATATACAGCAAACCAGTGGCCAACATCAAACTAAATGGAGAGAAACTTGAAGCAATCCCACTAAAATCAGAGACTAGACAAGGCTGCCCTCTCTCTCCTTATCTATTTAATATAGTACTTGAAGTTCTAGCCAAAGCAGTCAGACAACAAAAGGAGGTCAAAGAGATACAAATTGGAAAGTTAGAAATCAAAATATCAGTATTTGCAGATATGATGGTATACTTAAGTGACCCAAAAACTCCACCAGAGATCTGCTACAGCTGATAAACAACTTCAGCAAAGTGGCTGGATACAAAGTTAACTCAAGCAAATCAGTAGCCTTCCTATACTCAAAGGATAAACAGGTTGAGAAAGAAATTAGGGAAATGACACCCTTCACAATTGTCACAAAAATATAAAGTATCTTGGTGTGACTCTAACCAAACAAGTGAAAGATCTGTATGACAAGAACTTCAAGTCTCTGAAGAGAGAAATCGAAGAAGACCTCAGAAGATGGAAAGATCTCCCATGCTCATGGATCGGCAGCATTAACATAGTTAAAATGGCCATCCTGCCGAAAGCAATATACAGATTCAATGCTATCCCCATCAAAATCCCAACTCAATTATTTGTAGACCTAGAAAGAAATTCTCAAATTAATATGGAATAACACAAAACCCAGGATAGCAAAAACTATCCTCAACAATAAAAGGTCTTCTGGGGGAATCAGCCTCCCTGACCTCAAGCTATACTACAGAGCAGTAGTGATAAAAACTGCATGGTGTTGGTACAGTGACAGGCAGGTAGATCAATGGAATAAAATTGAAGACCCAGAAATGAACATACACACTTATGGTCACTTGATCTTTGACAAAGGAGTTAAAACCATCTAGTGGAATAAAGCAAACAAATAGCATTTTCAACAAGTGGTGCTGATTCAACTGGTTATCTACATGTAGAAGAATGGGAACTGATCCATTCCTATCTCCCTGTACAAAGCTCAAGTGCAAGTGGATCAAGGACATCCACATAAAACCAGATACACTGAATCTAATAGAAAAGTCTCGAACACATGGGCCCAAGGGGACAAGTTCCTGAACAGAACTCCAATGGCTTATTCTCTAAGATCAAGAATTGACAAATGGGACCTCATGAAATTACAAAGCTTCTGTAAGGCACCGGACACTGTATATAACACAAAACAGCAACCAACAGATTGGGAAAAGATCTTTACCAATCCTACATCCAATAGAGGGCTAATATCCAATATATACAAAGAACTCAAGATGTTAGACTCCAGAGATCCAAATAATCCTATCAAAAAAGGGGGAACAGAGCTAAACAGAGAATTCTCAACGGAGGAAACATGTAGGGCTGAGAAGCACCTAAAGAAATGTTCATCTTCCTTAGTCATCAAGGAAATGCAAATCAAAACAACCCTGAAGTTCCACCTCACACCAGTCAGAATGCCTATAATAAAAAACTCAGGTGACAGCAGATGTTAGTGAGGATGTGGAGAAAGAGGAACACTCCTCCATTGCTGGTGGGATTGCAAGCTGATACAACCTCTCTGGAAATCCGTTTGGTGGACCCTCAGAAAAATGAACATAATACTACCTCAGGATCCAGCTATTCCACTCCTGGGCATATACCCAGAAGAAGCTCCAACATGTAATAAAGACACATGTTCCTCTATGTTTATAGCAGCCATATTTATAATAGCCAGAAGCTGGAAACACCCAGATGTCCCTCCACAGAGGAATGGATACAGAAAATGTGGTACCTTTACACAATGGAATACTACTCAGCTATTAAACACAATGACTTCATGAAATTTGCAGGCAAATGAATGGAACTTGAAAATATCATCCTGAGCGAGATAATGCAGTCACAAAAGAATGAACATGGTATGTACTCACTGATAAGTGGTTATTAGCCCAAAAGTTCGGAATACCTAAGAGTCACTTCACAGCAACCATTGGGCTGAGTGTGACTTCCCAGATGGAGGAGTTGGAGAAGGGACTGAAGGAGCTGAGGGAGTTGGCAACCCCATGGATGGAGCAACGGTGTCAACTGACCTGACCTCCCGATGCTCTTGTAGAGTGGATCACCAACCAAAGAATACACACAGAGGGATCCATGGTGTGGCCACATAATGTGGCAGAGGAGGGTCTTGTTAGACATCATGAGGAGGAGAGGCCCTTGGACCTAAGGGTGTTAGATGCCCCAGTATAGGAGAATGCCAATGAGGGAAGATGAGAGTGGGTGGGTGGTGGGGAAATACCCTCATAGAGGCAGGGGGAGTGGGGAGGGGATAGGGCAGTTCCAAAAGGGAGATCTGGAAAGGAGGAAACATTTGAAATGTAAATAAAGTATATAAGTAAAAGTAAAGAGATAGCGGGACTGTTCTAGAATGAATCTAGAATGAAAGCACTAGAATACCATCAGTTCTAGTGCTTTCATTCAATGATTAATTATCAGATAACGAATAATGCCACACAGAGAGGTGACTTGACTTTTTCTGTCTTACTGAGTCATGAAGACCCTAACACAGGTCTTCCTGCCCTTTTTAAGGATTCTTTTTGATGCACAGTCATTTTGTTCTTTTTTTCATTTTCCCTATTCTGTTCTATATTCTGTCCCATATCTTTATTTCCTTCACCTGAGGTGTGGGTATGAAATGTAACTGATGTATAGAGATGTGCTTAGCACACACCCACTACTTATATGAAGAAATCTCCCACGAATTACTATACAAGTCAAAGAAGCATAACATACCAAAGATTGTTCATGGCAGAGCTGATCATGTCATCTGACAGATTGAACTAGATCATTAGAAGATAAGGCAGGTTGTGGTACACTGCACTAGACAGATGGACCAGACTATAGCTACTGAACTGGCATAAAAGGGAAGAAACCTTTTCTCAAGGAAACACTGCAGAGATGCCTTGCAAAGAACAAAGCACAGCTAAGTGATTGTCAGTTGCTATGTCATGAAAATGACTAGAGGTCATACAGAATTCATTTTGGATTACAGATTTGTATTTTGTTGGCATGTTTATCCCAAGAAAAACAGCTTTACTCTCTAGAACAGAAAGTACTATGGGATTGATGCTGTATTAAAATATTTCTATTTGCATACAGCATCACAATAATTGTCACAAACAACATGGCCAGAGAAGATTTATGTTATGATTTTGAATACATTGAGTTGTAACTGTTAGTTACACTTTAACATGCTTAAACCTGCAGCTTCTGTCACAAATAACCTGCTATAACTTGTAAGGCATACCTGGTTCGAATGTTTCATTTCTCCATGTATAAATGACATATTTGCTCAATTTTGTAAAATGTCAGTCCTCCAAGGATATGTCCATACATCTCTGTACTGGCAGTGTTGTGAAGATGAAACACTGGGACTAGAAAGAGATGCAGTTACCTAGGTTACCTAGAGCAAAATAAAGGATTTGTTATTTTAAAAAGAGGAGGAAGGTGGAGGAGGAGAAGGAAGAGGAGGAAGAAGTGGAGGAAGAGCAGGAAGCTGTCACCATGTGTTGTCCGTGATCACCAGCCCTGTTCTTCTGTTACCACTCAAGGGAGTCCCTGTCAAGTCACCAGCACTTTCTTGTTCTTTTTTGTAGCTTTATAAATGTTATCTGACATTATTTTCTGTACGTTTATTATGTTTGGGGTTCCTTTAGCTTTAGATCGTTATGTTTTAATCAAGCTTTGCCTTTTGTGTGGCCATTTCTAGTCAATATGATTCAATTTAGTCCATTTTATTGCTGTTTATAGTGTAAATGCTACACAAAAATACTATATATATATTTAAAGTTAATAGTTTCATGATTTTTTGATATAGGTACACCATATAAACAGCATCCAAAAAAAGAAAATGTGCAAACCCATCTTCCCCAAGGTCATGCTTGTTTGAATTTTCTGTCTCAAACTCCTCCATGCTCCATCTCACTTCCTCCAGCATTCTAGGTGATTACTATTCTGTTTGATGCTGTTATTTATTAGTATCATTTTCTAAAATTTTATATAAATGAATTAGATGGTATGCTCTGGAATGCTTCATTCGCCTTAGAAGACATGATACATGATCTTCTTAGGATTTCATTCCTTAATTTCATTTTTTAAAATATGTGTATGGGTCCTATAATCCATACCATGCTTAGAGTACAAGTCAAAGATCAGCCCTACCTCTTGTCTGATATTCAGTGGTATGGGGCAAGGGAGAGGTGCTTTTCCACCCTCACCCTTTGCCACCTTTGTGGGAGAGCTAGCCCTGGGATTATGAGAGCAGAAGAGCTGGATCTGCCTTTCAATTGCTATGGAACTTGGAGAATGTGGCCCCTGTACCTCACCTGGGCAGCACAGTAAAGCTAGTCCTGGATGTGAGGGTTGCAGATGAGCCTGCCCAGAGGACATGACAACATGAGAGCTGGCTCTGCCTCTTGTCTGCACTGCAGTGGCCTATGGAGGGAGAGATACCCTCCTCCCCTCCCTTGTCCCTTGTCATCTATGGCAAGTCAGAGAACTGGCCTGAAGGTCATGAGAGTGGGCGAACTGGCTAGGTCCATCACTGACTGCATCACCAAGGAGAGCAGGCCCTGCACCTCACCTGGGCAACAGGGTAGAGGTGGCCCTGGTTGTAGGGATTGCTGGGTGTGACCATAGGAGAGCCAGTGGGCTCACCAGCTCAGATAACTCTTGGGCCCAGATCCAGGGCTCTGAATTGACCCACCCCAGAATTTACCCCATGGATGAACTGCTGAAGTATATGAAGGTGTTGGTCCAACAGATCCAGAACTACATGATCAACATGACACAGGGCAACTACAGAATATCTGAGAAGAGTCCCAGTGAGGTTCCAGTATTGATATAGTAGCAGAAGTCAGCAACCTCATACCAGGCCAAGAAGTCATTGTAATAAACATTTGCAAGCAAAGAACTGTGAACGAAAGGATATACCATGGGACACACTGTGACACACTACAGCTTCCACAACAAGATTTTTATTTATTTTATTCTATTTTGGGGTGTAGGTTGCAAGGGAAGAAGACATGTATGAGGGGATGGGGAGATGAGTAGGATTGGGTGCATGATGTGAAATTCACAAAGAACCAATAGAAAGCTAAAAAAAAGTCAAGGCTCAATTGTTACAGCTAATTAGTTGTTACAAAATTACTTTTGGAAAGCACTATTTCTTTATCAGATTGTCTCAGCACCTTAGAAGTTGACTTATGAAGATGTTTCTATTTTAGATTTCCTATTCTGTTCCTTTATGTCCCTTTAACTTAAATGCTTTACTGTTCACTAAGTTTATATTATGTTTTGAAGTCAGGAAATTAAGTCTTTCCTCCAACTTTCAGTTTTATTTTTTTGCAATTCTCTTGACTGTTCTACATGGTTCACATTTGCACACAAACCTTAGATCAGTTTTTCAATTTCAAAACCATATCTTGAGATTTGAATTGGGATTATATTGGCTATCTAGACTGATTAGGAGAGCCCTGGTGCTTTAAATATCTATCCTACTCTGTCAACATGGCATTACCCATGCATTTAGATCATCACTAACTTCTCATTGATGACTTTTAGAATACTATTTGACATTATTTTATGTAGGTTTATTCCACTTGGGGTTTATTTATTTGGGGATATTTGTGTTCATAGTGTTTTAAATCAAGCTTAGTATCATCTCAGACATTTTTCTTTCAAGTCTACAGTCACCAAGTATCTTTTCCTGACTTTTGTTTCAAGTAAGAGTGTGTTGTTCCAAATGCCATTGCTGCTCTGCTGACCTTTTACTTCATTGTACTTCTGTGTGTTCAAGGTTTATGCTTTTATGCCTCTAAGGTTCCTGGAGCTGTCTTCTATCAGTTCTCATTAGCTGTTTATTCCACCCTGTAAACTTTCCATCTGCCTAGTAGATTTTTCATTCTAGATCTTTCTTTGTTTATATACCTGTATTGTTGTTGAGTTTGTTTTTGTTTGTTTTATTTTGTTTTGTTTTTATTTCTCATGAAGTTGACCCAGTAACACCCTGGGAAAGGATTTGTTTTTTAATGCTAGCTGCAGACACTTGTATATCTTGCCCTAGGCTGCAGGATAATAAACTTTTCTAACCTTAGGACTAAGTTTACTGAGAGGCACCAACACTCTTCAATGGCTTTCCATCACCGAGATGACAAAGTTAGAGCTGTAAGGTAAATGGGGCTCAAATTAATGACCATTTTCTTCGTAAGTAGGTGTTAATCTAGTGTCACCTTAAATGAGGTTAGAGGCAGAGGGGTGTCCTCAATGGCTCAGGGGATCAAACTTAGCCTTTTTGTCTGGTTGGTTTGTTTTGTTTTTGGTTGTATGTGTGTTTGTCTGTTTATGTGCACCCTGTGCATGCAGGTGTCCACAGAGGCCAGAAGAGAGGATATCAGATCCACTGGCATTGGAGTTAGAGGGAGTTGTGATCTGCTGTGTGGGTGCTGGGAACAGGATCTAAGTCCTCTTCCAGAGTGGTACAACTCTCTTCATTGCTGAGCCCTGTCTTCAGTCTCCAAGCTGAAACTTGGAATTCATTAAGAACTCACCTAATTTTGGGATCACCTCTAAGTTGACATATCAGCTTATATACTCATAGATGCAAAAACTGCAGTTGTAGTCTATATATATTTTTATTTCTTTATTGGTGGTATGGACAGTGATTAGGATCATACCCAGAGTTTTATGTCTGATAGCTACATTCTATACCACTCACCTATACATATAACTCTATATTTTAATTTTTCCTCTTTTTTTCTAAATCTATTATATAGCTGTGGGTAAATTCCTTAGATACTTACAGAAATTTTGTTGAATTTAATCCCTTCCTCTCCTCACTCCAATCCTTCCCCCTCCTATTGAGAAGTCAGCTCAGGAACTTTGAGATATTCCACCAGGGTCCCCTCCCCCTCCAAGCACATGGGCACTCCTCCCCTCTTGGAAGAAACAGGTTCACATAGGCTGGAAGGGAGGGGCTGATGAAGCCCCTGCTACCTCATTCCCTAAAGACCAATTAATTTAAAAGTCACACTGTTCCGCCAATCACATTGTCCCTAATGGTGGCTGCTCTAAAATCCATATATATGGTCTCTGAATGGGCTACGCATGGTTGCTCTCCCATCTTGGTATGCACAGCGACCTCAGCATGCTGAATCAATAAATTCCTCTTGCATTTTGCATCAATCCCCGACTCCATGTGTTCACTCAGAAGGGGGGTCTCTGGTAAGTTAAGGCTCTTATACTATATCTGCTTTACTCTCTACCACAAGCTCTCTTTTCCCTCTCAGATTTATGGCTTCTTATTTGTTTGTTTAATTATTATTGTCATACACACACACACACACACACACACAAATATATAAGTACAAATTACTAATGTTTCTTGAATGTATATAAATTCGAAGGCTGACCCCTTGGTTTCATCGTACAAAGGTATAAAAACTAAAGTTTTCTTTGGATCAAAAGACCGCTGTATTGCAGAGTCATCTTCAAATGGTGTTCATTTCTCTAGGCCTTTTGAAAACACACTGTCTGTTCTAGTTATTGAATTGCTATTTCTGAAGGTCCAACACTTCCTTTATCACCATCTCTGCAATAAGAGAGCTGGCATCTGTCCTTTGTCTGGTGGCAGGACTGTCATGTTCTGTCTACAGAGGGTGTTAACTATGGGGGAGGGAAGGAAAAGATGTTCTCATTCTGCATTTTCTGGGAAGACTTCATTTGGTTTTCTGAAAACCATTTGATTTTGATAGTGCCTAGCTCTAATGGGTCCAGTGAGCAGAGATTAGGCCTTCTCCATCGCCAGCATCTCCTGGCGTCACTTCATTGTACACTTCCCCTTGGTTAAATGTCTTTGTAGAGTCTCATGAGTAGTTTTGACAAATGACCCCTTGAGCAGCTTTTAGAGTGGAGACAACTAATGAACAGCTTACTTAGGCCAGGATACCTCTCTCAGAAAGAGGCTTTTCAAGAGCTATGGCACTTTAACATGGGTGACTTTCACCAGAGTCCTATGTAAATTGTTCTAATTCTTCTAGATGTCATTAAAAAATCTTATACCTGTCACGCAACAACATTGATAGGACCTGGCACACTTTATGGTAAGTGAAATAAGCCTGGCACCGAAAGACAAATATCATATTTCTTACCAATAGCTAAGATTAAAAAACAAACTTGACCTATAGAATAAGATTAGAAAGATTTGTACCGGTGGTAGAGAGAAGAAAGAGGTGAGGAAAGATGCAGGTCATAGGTTATCAAGTTTGAGGTAGCCCAGAGAAATAAGTTGTCATTTAGCTATTACAGAGCATAGTGACCACCATGAACAACATACAAGACATTTTAAATTGCTAAAATAAAAGATTTTTAGCCTCTTTACGAATAAAAAAGTGAATATAAATTAATTTGATTAAATCTGTGTACAATATGTATGAGGATCCAAGCATCACATTGTACCTCATGAATATACACATTGATTGTCAATTAAGTTTTTACTTAAAACCATTGTTTTATATCTTTATCAATTTAGCTTTAAGAGAGGTGTTGAACCAAATGATGTCGCTTGTGGTTACTAATGACTTGAATTGGCAGCTCTTTTCTCACAAGAAAATTTGGTGAACCTCTAGAGACAGGAGAACATCCATAGGTTCTTCCTATGAAAATGTTGTTCTTCTAACAGTTGCACCCACTTTGGCCTCTTATGTGCTTCAAGATCTCCTCAGTTCATTAGCTAGCTGGTATCAATAGCTCATTATGGCTTTGCTGCAGTTAACATTTGACACTCATCTCTTAATGTATTTTGCACTAGTTCTGAGCACCAGCCACTGTGACTTTCTGTGTGTCCCTCAGAGCACCACATCTATGCACCTGACCTTTGCTTATGCTGTTCCAGCTGCTGTATTTATTCTCACACATGTCTTGGGAAGCACTTGGATATGACCTCTGAACACTTCCACTGGCTGTATCCGTGTTTTTCCTTGGTGCTATTTGTGCTCTTGATTGAAAATGTCACTCATTGATTTATTCATTCATTCAGAAAATCAATATTTAGCATATTGCTTCCCCTGCCAAGAAAAGATAACAAGATGCTGAAGACAGGAATTATTCTAGCCTCATATTTTTGTTTAGTCTTGGCTATTTAATGTTCTATCTTCTCTAGTCTTTTGAGATTGTTAGCTTCTCAGGACCTAGTTCATGAGCTGCACATACAGCTGTGTAAAAAATTTAAGTAAAAAAAAATAAGTCATCTTGAATGAATTAATGATGATCTCTGAAGCAGAAGAGGAATTAGGAGATCTCAACAGTGAATACTGGTTGAGAAGTATTAAATGGTTACATTTTAAAACAATCCCTTTAATAAGTTTACATTTGGGTTGTCCATTCCTTATATTTTTCTGTAATTGGTTTTCATTTGATTTGATGTATTATGTATTTTGTTTCATTTTTCTTATGTGTATGTGCATTTTTATATATATGAAGGTGAAGGAGCATCCACATTCAATACTCTGATATCAACACAGTCTACTGTCTCTCACAGTTCTGACAAGTCAGAGTTTGGAGGGCTCATCGTATTTAAAATGTCTAGCATGATTTTGGTTAATTACTATAAAAGCTGATGTGTAACTCACTCTCAAGAAGGACGTATCAGGAACTGGTAATTCACAATGTGTCTTTATAACTCTCATTGCCTTGTACATTGATTTCTCTCTGATGCACATGTGCATTTTTATGGCTGTACTCTGAAAACCCAGCATTCCCCATGCATGCTTTCAGTAGCCCCCTTCACCATCACAGCACAGCAGTGCACACTATTTCAACAGTGTGATTTTTTTTTTTTTTAGAAATCAAGGCTTGCTTTGCCTTAGTGCTTCATGGGAGGGACTGTGGCAGAAAGAACTGGGAGTAGAGTATATTGCCTCCATCCCAAACTTACAGTTTTGGGAAACATCCTGGCTGTTGCTCACAGGTTGAGAGTCTGAGCCAGAAACCATGGTGAGTAAGATACCTTTATCTTGTTTAATTATGATGGGAGAACAGACAATTTAGGTACCCATGGACAGGTTAGTTTACACTGGGGAAAGATGGTTGAGAGCAGATATCTGGGAATGACATTTCATGTGTCGTATGGTCAATGGCTAAAGATCTATGCTCAAAGTCAAAATGAGATCTTTGTCCCTTATAGCTCATGTGTTTGTCCAGTGTAACCTCTAAGAATTCAACTTTCAGGCCTACAAATAAAGAAGACATTATTAATATCTGTCTCAATAGAATGTCTGAAGGTCAGCTTCTGTCCAGGATATCTTCAAAGCACAATGGTTCTTCCCTTTTCCCTGTCAAGTAACTGAAAGTAAATGTAGCAGAATCCCTTAAAGATAAAGTACATGGCTAGGTGATTGCTTTCGCTTACTCAGCTGACTTCCTGTACTACTAATCTTTTCTATGTGTATACATTTTTCTATAAATTACTTAAGTTTTGGTAAAAATAAATTAACGATTAGAAATATGGGATGAAAATTAGGCCTGGAAAGATCACCTATTAAAACCATACAAAACTATACAATATTTCCTGATGAAACAAGTGAGACCATCTGAAGAAGACCTCAAAATTATCAGGGGATTTTATGAAAAGGGGCATTTGGCCCTTCCAACTTCCAAGGAGGAAGTGGGACTCTCCAAACTGCCTAACATTTGGCTCGAAGAGAGAGATACACTGTGTGTCTATGTGACACACTCATAAATATATGACTAGATCAAATAGAAACCTATGTTAGCTTTCCAGGCACAAGTAAAACCTGTGATACAATTGCCATTAAACAACATGTACTGTTTACTTGGAAGGTGCCATCCAAATGTATCACCTATCAGATTAAGTTTCTAGCAGGACATTTGGAGACTTAATAGTATCTCCTCATACACTGAAGGCAAAAATCTATAAGTTCTTCATGTGTTTAATTTTGTTGATGTCTTATTGCTATGAAGAGATACCATGGTCAAAGCAGCTTGTAAAAGAATTTAATTCAGGACTTGCCTACAATTTCAGAGAGTTAGCCCACAATTACACACACACACACAGAGAGAGAGAGAGAGAGAGAGAGAGAGAGAGAGAGAGAGAGACAGAGAGAGAGACAGAGAGACAGAGACAGAGAGAGAGAGAGAAAATGGGCTCCACATGGGCTTTTGGCCTACCCCAAAAGTACTCAAAGCCTACCCCACAGTGCCACACCTCCTATAAGGCAGTACCTCTTAATTCTGTTCCCTGCCCAATAACCCACCATCTGGGAATCAAATATCAATATACAAGCTCTTGGGCAGCATTCTTATTCAAACCCCCACAGCTGGCTCATCATTTATGAGGCTGATACTTTTTAAAGGTCATTGCTCTGATGTAGGACCTCAGACATTCAGGAAGACTTATTAAATAAGTGGGGGCCTTGAACTCTAGCCCACTATGCTGTGTAGCTAAGAGGCTTCACTCTAATAAGTAGGCATCTGTGTCTGAGGCTGGATGGTTCCTGTGGTTATTCTTGACTGTTGAATGGGAAGATTCAAATGAAAGCAGGAGGTGGCAGAGTCTTCTTGTGAACAGGCTTTGGAGAATGCAGTCATCCACAGCTGCAGATGTTTTCTGATATCTTGCTACTTTTCATAGCCTTGCTTTAGGGTTTTGAAAGCAAATAACCAATGGAAGTCTCTGCATATGGAGAAAATTATTACATAATTATTCATTGATAAGGAATGTACATAATAATTTCTACATATGTATCCTAACTTCAGTGAAATTCTAGCTTTCTGCCCTTATTTGGAAATTTTACTCAAGCAGACCAACAAAATTTCTATGGTAAGAATCTGTATTCCTATATCTTAACCATCCTACAGTGAGAATCTCATAAACCAATGGCTATGTATAGAGCCTGTTAGTTATGACAGACATACTATTTCTGTGATATGCAAGCCTGGGTGGATTATTGGTCCCAATTCTTAAATGGATAGAGACTATCTTAACAATCTTAGCCAATGTACATGGTAAAAATATTTTCATTTTCTCTTAATGAGTTCTCATTTCTAATGCTCATTAGACAGAATTGAATACAAAAAGTCACTACTTCTATGAATGAAAATCACTGTCTTCTGTGCTAGCAAAGTGTCAAGTGTTTGGTGAATACCAAGATCAGGAATACTTACAGGAATCACCTCTAGCTCTTCAGGTGACTCCTTAAGTTTAACTTGGCACAAGTATATTACACTCATTATGCTGTGCCATTTCAAAGTGGATTGAGGACTTTATAGCTGTATTCCATGTTTCTACATTGTTGCCTTGCTAATTGAGGTTGAAATCGACCATAGTCCAGATAGCCTTCTGGGACTAGTGCAAAACGGCAGATTCTCTTTACAGCAGGGCTTCTCCTTCTATGACCTTGTCTGGGGAGTTCAGCCCCCACCTCCACCTCTACCTGTGGAATGTCACATAGCCTTGGTTAAGATTACAGCTTCAACTTTCTTTCTCCCAATAAAAACCCATTCAGCTAGCACCTAAGATTCTTGGAGTGCCTTCCCATGCTAATGAAGTATCTTAGTACCTTAGCTTTCATCCATGAACTTTGCCACCCTGGATATTCCTACTTCCTCTTCCCCAAAACTATATAACCCTTGATTCACCCCAAGTAAAATTGTTCTGTCTCCCTGAAGCTGGTCCCAGTGTGTTGTCATTAGAGCATGTACTCACAGGGCTTCTGTATCTCCAAGTCCTTTATCTCTGCTCTTTGGCCCATGATCCCTGGGGGAAAGAAGGGTCACATCACATCTTTGGGGAACCTTCTTTATTTTTCATTTGAATCTCACTTCCATATGGGAGAAGGTAAATTTCTTTCCATGGTAGCTTTTTTGTTTCTGGTTGTGTGTATTCTGGTTAGTGTTTTTCCTTTTTTTCTTCTTTTTCTTTTTATTCTTTTCCAACTTGACACAAGCTAGAGTCATCCTGGATGTGAGAACCTGAGAAAATGCCTCTACCAGATAGGCCTATAGGCAATTGTGTAGGGTATTTTCTTCATTAACAATGGTTGTTGGAGCTTCCACTCCACTGTGAGTGATGTCACCCCCCCCCCCCCACCATGTGGGTCAGGTGTTTCTGGCAGGTATCAAAAGTCAAGCTGAGTGAGCCATAGCAGTGAGCAGCTTTCTTCTGTGGCCTCTGCTTCAGTTCCTGTCCTGACTTCACTTCACAATAGACGGTTAGCTGTGGAATGAAATAAGTGCTCTCCTTCTCCAGTTATTTTTGGTCACAGTCTTTATCACAGCAGTGGAAGACAAACCTGGACACCATACTAAGCTAATTTTGAGCCTTTTTTTTGACATGTGTGTTACTGACCTTCCAGTGACAAAAGTCAAATCTTTAAGGCAATAACCCATGTCTGCTGAGCACTTGCTATGGTGCCAAGAATTTTATTGGTTACTTTGGCAGTATTGTGCAATCCTTATAACTATCTGGTGGTCGTACTTTGTACCAAAATAAAGCTTAAACAACTTAACCAGGGTCATACAATTGCTGTGGCATTATTTAAAGTCTGGACTGGAATACGAAGCATCACATATTTAATTAATGCACTCCATTGCTCTAGCGGGATTTCATTTAAAAATCATGTTGTTTTTAAGCCTGTGTTTAAGACACAAGGCTGAGCAGTTTGGCCTCTTAGATGTATTGGAGTATCATAAATACAGTTTCTTTATCTACAAAACCTTCCAAACAAGTATGTGTAAACAGAGGGCTTTACTATTAAAAAAAAACAAACAAAACCACCAGCTTTGAGGAAGTCAACCTTTAATAAGTAAACCAAGAAGAAAACTGAATTAAGAACACCCATGTAAGTGGTATAAGAGGTAGCTATGAATGCCTTTTAATAATTTAATTTCATCATTATAGAATTAATATATATGGAGATACTTTATCAGATTAAGAGACAGGAAGACTCATTTGTTTATGCCAAAATTATTGTTAAAATGTTAACTGTGACAGGAAAATGGCCTATTGTCTTTGAGTAATAATTTGGGCTTTAAAATAAACCTGTTAAAAAGAAATGTCATATATCAGTAGCTTTTGCCTAGGAGTCAGCAAGGCTGTGGTAACTAATATCCCAGTATAGGGATATATAAAAGTGTGTGTTTGTAGAACATATTTCAATGCCTACTCAAGGGAAAATGGCCATTAAAATGTGTTCCCCAGGAGAAACCATAAGAGTTACTGTACATGGCCCTAAAGTTATCAACCCACTGCCAGGTCAATAAAGACTTACAACATGCTAGGGAATCAAATGAGTACAATGCATGGCGCCTGACTCTCATCAGAAACAAGCATTCATAGCTGACTTTGAGTGAGATATGTGGATGCAGTTAGAATGAGCTCAAATGATTATTTAAACAGATAGCATTGGAAATGGAATTTTTGCTAATTTTAAACTTAATTAAAATATAATTATATCATTTCCTCCCTGCCGTGCTCCCTTTCAAATGAATGGTTTCTTATTATTTATTGTTGTTGCATACCTGTGAGTAAATATATAAATGCAACTTTCTGAGCCTCTTTAATGTTGTTTGTATATATGCATACCTTTTAGGGCTGACTACTTGTGATTGTATAACAATCTAGGGCTCCCATTTCTGGGGAAGACTAATTCTCCCTCTCTCAGTACTTTTTTAATTGCCTGCATCTCTTCATCTATGGCTAGGATCCTATGTAATTTCCCCCATTCACACTGGCCTGTCAACTGATGTTGTCTTTGTATAGGTCTTATTTAAGAAGCTCTTTTCTTGAGATTTCTTGGGTGTAGATTCTTTGTCATATGCAAAGCACACAGCATCACAGCAGATATTCTCTTTTTTTGGCTCTTGGAATCTTTCCACCCTCCCTTCCATGTTCTCTGAGCCTCAGATTGGGTGTTGTGTTATTGATGTATCAATTAGGGCTTCACCACATAAACAGCCATTCTCTGTATTTTGGCAATTTTGGGCTTTCTATAAGGGCTTCTGTTAAGATAGGATGCCTTTCTTGAGGTTGAAAACTACACTTATCTATGGGTATTAAGATCGTATTAAGAATGCAGTTAAGTATTATTCTGGCTTAGAAAAGTAGCAGTGATAGATTCTCCTCTAAGTTCTGTGATCTCACTCACTGTGGATAATTTTCTAGTATTGGGCATGATTTCTCTTTTGCTGAGTAGACTTCAGTCCAATTAGACAACTATTGGTTAACTCCAAGACGTAAATTCCAGTAGCATTTTTAGAGCTATCTTGCTGTGCTGATCAATGCTATGGCTCACAGATGTCACAGCCAGGTCGGACTTGTAAATGCTTTCTTACCTTGGTGGCTTGCACAATATCTTTTGTTATTATGGCTAATCTTTAGGGAGAAGGCTTTAAGATCAGATCCAATTCCATTCCTCCAGCACTAAATCCAGAGTACAGGTGTCTTTAGCAATGAAGACATACCCCCAACTTTTGAGAGGAAACCAAGAGCAACAGCAATAACCTATATGGTTTTGGGAGTCTCTTGGACTTCCATGACCAACAACTTGAAGAGAGATGCTCCCAGCCAAGTATTGGACTGAGCACAGGGTCCCCAATGGAGGAGTTAGAGAAAGACTGAAGCAGCTGAAGGGTTTGCAACCCCAAAGGAAGAAAAACAATATCAATCAAACAGACCCCGCCCCCCAGCTCCCAGGGACTAAACCACCAACCAAGAAATACACATGGTGGGACCCATGGCTCCAGCTGTATATGTAGCAGAGGATGTCCTTGTCAGGCATCAATGGGAGGAGAGGCCCTTGATTCTGTGAAGGTTCGATGCTCCAGTGTAGGGGAATGTAAGGGCAGGGAGGCAAGGGTGGGAGGGTGGGTGGATGAACAACCTCATAGAAGCAGGGGCGGGATGGGATAGTGGGTTTCCTGGAGGAAAACAGGGAAAGGAGATAACATTTGAAATGTAAATAAAGAAAATATCCAGTAAAAATAAAAGTACAAAAAAAGAAGAAAGAAAGAAAGAAAAGAGGTTTCTTATGTCTGGCACTATGTTTTTTGTTAGATAGTCTATGGATCTTGAAGGGAGCATTATCACCCAAGTGGTATGGTTTCAAATAAACTATATATCTATATACACAACACACTTTTCTGCATTATATTTGACCTTAGTCAAATATAAAATAATATGATTCGCTATGGTTTTCTCCAGGCATCATTAGAAATATTGAGAAAAACACCTTCTAATCATTCCATTATTTAATCTTATTCCATTGGGTGACACACATCTTTGTACTCTGTAGTAGCATTATGTGAAGTGTGTGCATGTGCATGCTCACATGTGCACATGTATGCTTACTTGCTATGTGCACATGAACTCCTCCTATGCTAGATAAAATCCATGTATTTCTAAGTTGACACATCAAGATTAGAGCTGCCAGATGCACAAAAGATGCATGTTTCTGATGACCTTGGAAGGTAGTATAAGAAAACTAGAATTAATTTTATTTGACAAAGTAAATCTAACACGTGTGTAATATAGACCATCCGTTCTATTGAAAGCATTATGCTGAAACATGAAGGGAAATGTGCAAGGGTATCATTCCCTGTTACACCCAATGGCTCTGCCTTTCATTTTGGAAGTGAGCTACTGGATTGGTTGTTACTTTTTTTGGCTTTACAGAAAGGAATAGATATGGCTATGGAAAGTGGCAAATCTTGCTTAGACGCCAATCTTGTTCATGTTCCTCATGTAGGCTGATAGTAGTAAAATCAGGGACCTCCACTCATGTACTATGCTGACCTCAGAATTGCATGTACTCCAGGCTAGCTGTGACTGGTGCAGTAAAGGCAACGTGGCAATGTGGCTAGAGTCTTTGGAATATATGACAGGTACTAGCCTGGAAAAGATGACCAAGGAAGAGGGACAAGAGAGTCATAGAAACACTGCTGAGTTGGTAAGTTGATTGTCATGGTGGTACAGCCTGTGTTGTGCTGTATGTAGAGGAAGGAAAGTGGAGGATTAGAGACAAGATGTGCAAAACCTCTAAGTTCTCAATGTTGAGGAGTGGGTGCTATTGGTGTCTGTAGAGATCCACTTGGAAACTGTGGTCCAGAGGGCCTTCCCGGTGTGTTGGTTATATCACTTGCTTCTAGATGGCTGACCTCAATACCCTGGCTCACTGTGCCTGTCCTGTGCTGACAAACTCCTAGTTGGATCAATAATGCTGTGTAACCTTGAGCCCTTGTATGGGCCCCACTTGTATTTCTCCCTTCCCCACCTCTTGCCACATCCCAGCCTACCAACCTTTTGGAACTTTGGAAGTGAAAGAAGTATAAAAATGCCTCTCTGTTCTTCTCAGGCAGGGAGCAAATACCATGGGTACTTAGTGGCTTCTCAATACCAAGAAAGGGGAGGCAGTATACTTCCCCATATTTCAATTTCCTGGGAATCTTGTCCTGTTCTAACATTCTGTGTGCCTGCTGGATTCCTCCCAGTCCTCTTACGCTGCCTTTAAGTTTTTTAGAAATCATGGCAGGCCCTTATCTTTTTTGTTGTTGTTGTTGTTATTGTTGTTATTTTTTCATTGGATATTTACTTTATTTACATTTCAAATGTTTTCCCCTTCAGAGCCCCCTATCCCATCCTCCCTCACCCTGCCTCTATGAGGTTGCTCCCCCACCCACCCACCCACTCCCATCTTCCCTCCCTAGCATTCCCCTACACTGGGGCATCAAACCCTTATCAATTTTATTTGTGTGCTGTTTTTAAGTCTTAACCCTGGAATCCAAGAATCTACTTACCTCTAGGCCTTAAGTTTTCTTCATGACTTCCTACTAAGAAATCTATTATACCAAACAGAATTCTGATTGTTTGCTTTTAGCTTCATGTCCCAGAAGTCCAGGGATGGTTAATAGGGACATCACCCCCACGACCTCTTCTCTCTTCTTTCTCCCTCTCTTCTACATTTTAATACACGAGGAACTATTTTTTCTATTTTAAATCAATGAATACTCTAAAAATAATGAACTACATCGAAAATTTTGAAGTACTATCTATTCTAGACTATCTACATGTCTTTCATTCATTTACACCCACCTGCTAAAGAATCATACGTTCATATATAGTCTCCCAAACACAATGAAATTGTAAAGGAAAAAATGACATCATTCCATATCTTTTGTAGGATCACATAAAATAAGGAGATTTTAGGAAATAGTGAATATGCTGACATTTCACCAGTATCTGCTGCCTCTGTTTGGGACCTATTCTCTTCCTTAAAGGGGTAGAATTCTGTTTTCCCCAGCTTTCAGCAAAGCTCTAGGATAGTATCTGTGAATGTGTGTGTGTGTGTGTGCACGTGTGCGTGCATCTGCATGTGTGTTTTAGGCAGTTATTTGGCCTTCCCTAAATGGACCTAGTTTAGGTCTTCAGGCTTCCATTGCAAGCATTTTAGCATCATTGATCCAACCTACAACCCCTAAAGCTTGTGTGTGTGTGTGTGTGTGTGAGAGAGAGAGAGAGAGAGAGAGAGAGAGAGAGAGAGAGAGAGAGAGAAAGAGAGACAGACAGGCAGTGTGGGGCATACCTGGTCCTTTCTATCAGGATCTTTCTGTAGTGGCTTTAAAATTTAACATTCAGATGGAAAGTCATTTATATGTAATATTGTTATTTATCCAAAATTCTAATTAATAAGGTCCTGGTATATTTGAAGCTGTAGAGTTTCTTCATAAGTCATTAGGTGTTTCTGTCTACGAATGACAGTCTCTTAGGTGCTAATCTAGAGAGGGAAACTTGAAACAATGGAGCAAAGATGGTAAACTAAGGCAAAAGTAATTATCTTATTTTCCATAGCATTCCAGAAATCATGCCTGGCCATAGCATTCTCTATATGAGTTGTACATGCACAACAAGCATTATTCAGCCACTACCTAGAAGGAATATTCTAGAAGGGTAAAGTAATTTACATGTCTTTCATTCATTTACACCCACCTGCTAAAGAAACATGTTTGTGCACATAGCTTCTGGGTTCAATGTGGAGATCCCAAATTGAAAATGCCCAGCATCCAGCGAGATCAAAGCAGTATAATGAAGCAGAAAAGGTCACTAGGCAGATTGATTATTTCCTCTTATAACTATGTTTCTCTGCTGGCTGAAAAAGAAGCAGTAACATCTCAGGTGTATGTGGTTGCCATAGGGACAGAAGTTGTGATTTACTGGGGAACATTGCTTCAAATAGCAATAAAACAGCAATTCAGCTGAGGTCAGAGGCACAGAGCCTCTGAAGCTGCAATCAAACCAGACAGCTGCTCAATTCATTCAGTAAGAATTTCACAGTTGCTGCTGTAAGGCAAGTGGAAGAAAAAGGAAATCAAGCCAAGCGCTCCTCTCGTGCATACACCTCTGCCAACAACACCAGGGTTTTTGTCCAGAGCTTTCAAGCCATCTCACCAAGAACTCTGGGTAACTGAAGGGGTAAAAAGTAGAAAAATGGTCTTTTTAATACAGTAACTAAAATGCAGAAGTTTAGAACCGTCACAATATTCTAAATGTAAATATTCTAAATGTAATACTTTATGAAGCCATATAGAGAAAAACTGCTTTAAATATTACAAAATAAAACTACTGCTCAGGCTAGCCTATGACATGACAGGAGTCAGCTGAACATGCTATACATGCATGTGAGTATGATATGCATGTGTGGAGATAAGCATGAATATACAAGTGGTTTTGGCTTTAAGTGAAGCAGGCTGTCTTGGTTCTTCCTTCCCTCCCATCCCTTTCTATCTTGGACACCGTGGTCTGAAGTGAGGAGTATTCTCTGCTGTCTTAGTGTGAGGAAAGTGTCTCTGTCATTTCCTTTATTATCAACACAGCTGCCTACAGCCTTAGATCCTTTGTCTCTTCACCTGAATCCTTGGTTTCAGTATTTCTATTGCACTTTCTGTTATAATTTTTATTTAGTGCAAGGATTTGACAGGGGAGGTGGTGGCATTTTGAAATGTATAGGTTAAAACTTCACCTATGTATTTGAGGTCTCTTTTTGATTCACAAACACTTAATTCAAGCCAGGCTGGTATCTACTCTCAGGGGATGGGATTTGAAACATGCAAAATAACACCAGCTGTGGCTACTGCTCAAAGAAATAACAAATTTTACCGAGGCTCTTAAAAAGAAAGCATTAACAGATGAACTGTGTAGAAGACAGCGCTCTGTTGCCTTTTATAGGAATTTGCTGTTGGAGTGGCTCAGGGTTAGCTGAGCTAAAATGATGGAGCAGGATCCAGGCTTTGGAATGTCCAGTCCTTGGAAGCCTTCACATCTGTCAAGCAGAGAATGGTCCTCAGACACACTCATTTTATCTTTGATGGGCTGAGTGAGCCATTAGTTGGCACATACTTGTTTGTTTTTTTTTTCCTTTATCAAGAGAGAGTACTGTTTCTTCTGAAACTCAAGCCAAAAATAAAAAATAATAATAAAAAAAAAACACAACAAAACAAACCCTCAAAACTAACACAAAAGGCAACTTTCCTCAGTGCTGTTAGTAAATCTAGCTATTTTGACCCTATCTTGCTAGCCTGAGTTTTGTCAACTTGACACAAGTTAGAGTCATTTGGAAGGGCATGGGGAGTGTCAATAGAGAAAGTGCCACCATCGGGTTGCCTGTAGACAGATGTCTAGGATATTTTCTTGATTAACGATTGAAGTGGTAGGCCCAAGACCCTTGGGGATGTGTTCTCCATCTTGGTGGTCCTGGGTGATATGAGAAAGCAGGCTAAGCAAGTCATGAGAAGCAAACCAGTAAGCAGCATCCCTCCATGGCCTCTGCATTGACTTTTGCCTTGAGGTTCTGCCCTCCTGACTTCCCTTAGTAATGGAGAGTGGCTTGCAAGCTGTTAGATGAAATAAACCCTTTCCTCCCCAAGTTGCTTTTGGTCATGCTATTTCATCAAAGTTACAGATATTCTAACTAAGACAGCTATTCTTAATTAGCATCTTTTTTCTTGCTGTAAAACATCTTTATATTTTTTTCTGCTGTTAATTTAGGAGTAGAACATAGAATTGATCAGATGTGACAAGCACTGATTAATGCACAGTTACTCAGTACTGACCTCACTTCTTTTTTCTTAGTTCCTGGTCTGTATGATAGTTACTATCCTCACCTCACCCCATGTGATGGTTGGTCTATGCTCGGCCCAGGGAGTGGCACTATTAGAACATGTGGTCCTGTTGCAGTAGGTGTATCATTGTAGATGTGGGTTTTAAGACCCTCATCCTAGCTGCCTGGAAGCCAATGTTCTGCTAGCAGCCTTCAGATGAAGATATAGAACTCTCAGATCTGCCTATACCATGCCAGCCTGGACGCTGCCATAATCATGTCTTGATGATAATGGACTGAACCTCTGAACCTGTAAGCCAGCCTCAATTAAATGCTGTCCTTACAAGAGTTGCCTTGGTCATGGTGTCTCTTCACAGCAGTAAAACCCTAACTAAGACACCTTATTTCCCCTTTTTTTCAATTCAGCTTACTTAATATGTCCTGAACCATGCTCTTAGTAAATATTCACAGTTGAGTTTTATCCATAAAGAATATGTAGAACTCTTTTTTGAAAGGTATTCAGTGCAAGTTAAGGATGAAAACCTGCATCTGCCTGCCTGGGTGAGGCCATCACTCCACTATACACTAGACACATGTCAGTGGGCTTATTTCTCATCATGTCTGTCCCTCAGACTCTGGATACTGAGAGAAGTGATGATTGACCATCTTGGTGGCTGGTTGAGACGATCAAAATTCATTCAAACCCTGAGGACAGTCTCTAGATCATAGTATTTATATTGGTTATTATAAGGATTGCTAGATATATTCAATGTATACAGATAGAATTTTGTTAGAGAACTTTTCCACAATAGTTCATTTTCACAACAGTGATTTGTATCGCCTGGCCAGTTTCTTGATTGCAGCTGTTTTCCGAATTGCTGTATTCTGTGGCAACTGTCCCTATGTATTGTCCACTTACAGGACACACAAGCTATTCCTGTCCTTCTGTACTGTAAGCAAGGCTATAGTGCTCCTCCAGATCCCTCCTTAGGACATGGCAGAGTTTCTAAGGCTGTACCTGCCATCATGAGTCTACATTAGCTTTGGGATATAGGAGGGTGTTTTGTCAAAAATTACTCTGGTCTTCCTCTGTGTACCTTCCTCCACATACTGCTTGGAATTTTCCTAAAAACCACAAGGAAAGAACTTTTCTTTCCATTGCTCTGATGGTCAACAATTGAACATTTCTTTATTATCAGCCACTCAAGTTTTCTTCATTA
Organism: Rhynchomys soricoides; assembly: GCA_019843965.1. Classification (NCBI taxonomy): domain Eukaryota; kingdom Metazoa; phylum Chordata; class Mammalia; order Rodentia; family Muridae; genus Rhynchomys; species Rhynchomys soricoides. The sequence continues at coordinate 15,973,201 of JADRCH010000013.1, forward strand.
TCAACCTATGCCTATTTTCTTTTCTGCTTCAGCTAATGTCTGTCTTGCTGATTTGTGGCCTAGGCTGGTCTTAAACTTCCTATGCACTTCTGACAGCTTTTTTTCTCCACACTCTAGTACAGTGACAGGAGCATGTACTGCCACACCCAGTTTATACGGTACTGAGCACGAACCCACTGCTTCATGCATGTTTGGCAAGTCTTCTACCAGCCAAGCGGTATCTCCATTGTTCAGTTTTAGGTGCTGTAGCTGTCTTAATTTATCACTTCCCAACCAATTCTGTTAAGGAATATCATTTATACTTTTGTCACTTAATTTTCTATTATAAAGATTTATTCATACATATAATATTCTTTTTTCTGTGTTGTTTTATTTGTAACTTTTCCTTTTCATTAAAATGGTAAACTATAATTTCAAACTCTGCTCATAGCTTTTTCAGTTGAAAGCTTAAGCTGTTATTTTTAATGTTTCTTAGTTTTTTGATAATGTATGTGAATATGCAAACATGTAAGTATTATAGCTACTCTTTTCTCCAGATTTTTACATCTGGACTTAAATGGTCTCCAGGGCCTCTGATGTGTCCTCTGTTTTGATGTTCCTGCCATCAGCTTCCTTGTCAACAGTACTTTTGTAGTTAAGATGTCCCTAGTCCTCAGATACACGATTCTTATTGGTTTTCAGTGTGTTTCTAATTTTCCTGCAAAATAGAGTCTGTGGAAAACCTAGTGTGTATACTGTTTCCTTGGATAGTACTGATGTCTTGTAGTTATTATACAGTTAGTTTATGATAGTTACACTGAGTGTGAAGGAATGTTATTTATGGATACATTCACTTTTACATAGTTAATCAGTGTACCATTTGCCTTGGAAATCACAGTATAGGGATTTTAAAACTACTCCTTGTTTTTGGCATCTTGACCTGTCACTTTCTGAAAAGAATAGATACAGCCTATGAGTAGATTTTTATTTCCCAGGTTCACATAGGTAGTTAAATCAGTGTCTGTGCCTCAGTACATTACAGCATCTCTGTTCTGCTCTGTGACAGCTCTATCATTTGCTTCCCAGAAGCAAACCAGTTACTTATGGTGTGTGATTTCTTCTGTTAATTTTTTCATACTGCTATTTTTTTTTCAATTGAAATGCCAGTGTGCACTTGCTTTATTACCAGTGAAATTCTCTTATGTATACATTTTCTAAACATGGAGATTTTGTGCTTGTTAAAAAAAATGCTAAGCAGGAACTATTTACTATGACAAGATATGCAGAGGTAATTGTTACATGCCCTGTCTGACCTGCTTTTCCCCCTCCCACACCAAATAGCTCATTTTTCACAGCCAAGCTGCATGAGTTACTGTGATATATGTCACAATATGGTTTTGGTTATGTTTAGTAATTGCCTCATTTCTCACTGAGCACTTGTCAGAGATGGAAAACCCTTTCAAAAGAGTAATCTGCCAGTGTTAAATTTTTATATTTATTGATGTTGACTCTGCTCTATTACATATATATGTATATATATATATATATATTATATAAATATATAAATGTATCTATATTTATTTAAAAACATACTTTTTAAGATTTCTTTATCTCCTTTTCCCCACTGTAAAGCACCTGTTTTCTGTTTCTCTTCTTCCTTTCTTCCAGCTTTCTTTATAGCACTTCTGGTAGTTTATTTTATTTATTTATTTATTTTTATTTTTTGCCTAAGAATCTATAGAGGGAAGATTTGTGTGACATTGTTGAATGAAAAGAGCTTATTCCCATTTACATGTGATTTCATGGGGCATAATTCTACATTCAAGCATTCTCCCGTAGAGCACTGAGCCTGTAGCTTTGATGCCTTCGGGCTCCCAGGGTTGTCTTTCTAGCATTTGCCTTGTATTTCACCTACCTTGTAATAGCAGGGGCAGGAGGGTGAGCACAGCAAGGACATATGTGATTATTTGTTTGGGCCTCAGACATTATTAGATATGTCCTCCTGTATCTCAGGCACCTGAGGCTGGGGCATGAAGTTAACTAAACTCATTTATTTATTTATTTTTTAAATCTCAGAGCACTATAGCATAATTCAGCATAGACAATGCCAGCAGAGGAATGAAAACTTTTAGCAAGCATTCCCTTTGGATTTTTCCAGGCTGTGGCACCCTCCTTTCTGAGTCCTCATTGAATCAGAGTGACATGGCAATCTATGAACAAGTGCTGTGTTAATCAGGATGCTTGAGAGATTCTTTTGATGCTGAATATAAATGTTATTCAAATACATTCAAAACCATATATAGTTAATTCCATTAAAGTGAACAAATATTGGGATGCATTGTGTGTGTGAAGCTTCATACTTTTCTCCTGTTGGTGAGTGGCACATCTTCGCAGCTCCTTGTGAGACTGGACACTAAAAACCAGTTTTGTGCCTTCCTTCTCCTTTATGTTACATACTTATTTCATCACTAGATTCTTCAGATATTCCTTTCTTCAAAACACACTGTAAACCTGTCCACTTTTCTCTTAAAGACTTACTTTTATTATTTTGAATTCTGTGTTGGTGACCGAAGAAGCCAGCAGTGCCAGATCTCCTAGGGCTGCAGTTACAGGTGGTGGTGAGCTGCTCGAAGTGGATGCCAAGAATAGAACTTGAATCCTCTGCAAGACTATTGTGTGCTCTGAAGCTCTGAGTCATTTTCCCAGCCCCCACTTTTCTTCATATACCTACTTACTAGTACTGTGGTCCAGCTCTCTCTTCTGTGCGTTACTATAGGAGCTCAGCATGTTCTCCATTCCTCAATTGCTCTCATTCTCTATAGGGAAGCAGATGTAACATTGCCAGATGCCTGTCTCCATGGCAGACAGGAAACACGGCTCGGTTTCTCCCCAGACTCCAAAGTCATTCTCTCAGCCTCTCTGACTGACTTTCAGTGCCTGAGTATCCTCTGATCTTCCCAAGTCTCTGAGTTTGTGTGGGAAGTGACTTTGCATTTATTGTAAGAGCTATTGCTCATCTTTGGAGCATCAATGAGAATGATGAGAGGTTTGCCCTGGGGACTCATTCTAAGGTGAGCCCTCCCCAATTTCCACAGAGTCATTTCCTGTTTCTTCATCTCATTTAAGATTGCAATCACACTGACATTTACTTGTTTACTTAGTGTCTGTCTTCTAAGTAGACTAGAAACACCATAAAACAGATATCCTGTTTATTTTGTTGAGGTCCCTACCTGGGGAAACTGCCAGAAGCTTGCTAAGCCATAGTGGCTGCATTTGGACTCAATAACATGTGTTAGTATTCTATTGCTGTGAAGAGACACCATGACTACAGAAACTCTTATAAAAGACAGCATTTAATTCGGGATGGCTTATAGATTTAGATGTTTAGTCCATTTTCAATATGGTTGGGAGCATAGTGGTAATAGACATGGTGCTGGAGTAGTTGAGAGTTCTACATCTATCTAGATCTGTAGGCAGCTGGAAGGGAGAGAGACACTGGGCCTGCCTTTGGTTTTGGAAACCCCAAAGCCCACTCCAGGTGACACACTTCCTCCAACAAGGCCACACCTCCTATAAAGACACACCTCCTAATCCCTCTCAAGTGGTGACACTCCCTGATGATCAAGAATCCAAGTATAGGAGCCTATGGGTCCATTATTATTCAAACCACCACATAGCAAGAGTTACAGCTGAATGTATTGCTCTGTAGATGGTGCTGAAGAAGGTCTGACCTGGAAACATGGGCCATACATACAGAATTATTTGTTCAGCTATAAAAATTAAAATGTGATGTCATTAGCAGAAAAAAATGGGCAGAATTGGAATCCATTGGAATCGTTATATGAAGTGAACTGAGTCAGACTCAACATGACAAACTTGCATATGGATGTGTACAAACTTAAGTAGAACATGAAAATAGAAAGGGGCTTTGAAAGGGGACATGGCGTTCTAATGAAAGGGAGATGGGGGTTCAAGAGAAGACAGAGAATAGAGATGCCACTCAAACCAAGTGGAAAACTATTGAAGGAAGGAAGGGGACAAGCAGGGGATGAGAGGTAAGATGGCAGCAATGGAGGCATCGAAGAACAAACTAGAGTGGGATGTACATATGAAAATGTCAGAGGGAAGGGCATTTATATATTAAGAAAAAATGAAGAAAACAAAACTGAAATGATTAATCAACAGGGAGGACAGGGTAGAGGATAGGATATTAATATGCAACCCCAAATATGGAGCGATTTTTTTCATTCCCTGAAGATATTCCAGGTATGGAGTTCTAAGCTTGTACTAATTTGGGAACTTGGAATGTCTAGTTCTCACTAACTAATGTGATATCATGCCCGAGGAAAATTTGTGTGTTTTCATGCAAGGCAGAATGATTCAAGCACTCCCCAAAAAGTTAAGCATCAAGCCTCTGGGTATGGTGGGATCAGATAAGGCTTGAAGACAATGCTAACAGCTTAGCATTGCAGCAGGTGGAGGATTTTAACAGGTGGCTTGGGACCTTTCCTGTCTTTCATGGAATGTGAGCAGCTGTGGAATGGATCAGGTCTCTAGTCAGATAGATTTAACAGGATTCCTTCTTCTGAACAGGTCTGGATCTTATAGACAAAAATGTGTGCTGCATAAAGAGAACACACAGATTAAAGACTGGAGATATTTAATATAATAGACCAAAAGGCTGCAGGTGTTAACTGAATTTCTGTCCGGTGATTAACCTATTAGTAACTTAAAATTAATTTCAATCATACTTTCTCTTTAGTGGGCCATTATGATATTAAGAATATGGTATTTTAAATACTACATATTTAAAGCATATACAACCGGTGAGTCTAGAAATCATGCAGTTTGTCTACCAATATATTTTTGTGTATGTACACACAGACCTACTTCTAGGTCTGTTTGAGTTAATTTGAACATAATTCTTATTTTCTTTTATGATTGTACTTAGATTATAGCTATATACACAGAGCTAATTGCTTCTGAGAATTTTAATGTGAGAGGGGATTTCTCTCCCCTTTCTCAAGGCAATTTGCTGCTGTAAATAGGCACACAGTGTTCAATGCATGCCCATCACATAGTGGTTTGTAAATGTTACAGCCTTTATTTAAAGGTGAGCTGATAAGAACGAAGCGGGGGCCAAAGATTTAATAGTTCATGGGATTCCTATATTATCTTGCATACCCTCTTTCTCCTTAGAAAACCTTTACCAGCCTGTCATTTACAAGGCTAATAAAAGAGATCATCAAGGGACTGGTTTGTATGCTTGGCAACAGGCTTCTGCATTGGGTTCCTTTTCCTCTTCTACAGGACTCTCAGCTCTGATTTTCTCCCTGTCATTTCTGATGAGAACCTGGGTTCATGTATCTGTGGCTCCTGAAGGGCAAGCAAGCAAAGTGCAGAGAAGGAAGATCAGCAAGGGTCCTGTACATAGTGTTTATAACTCAGACTCTTGAAGCTTCATTCCTTTTAGATGGTCTGTAGGACACGCTTAAATCTTGATGTGGTTTTAGATTGGTGCCATTGAGGAATTATCTACTGAGATCAAACTACAAGCTACAGTTGTTTGGATAACTAGGAGAGATTCTTATCTTACTCAGATCATCACTCTGAGCATCAAGGTCTTACAAAGACATTGTAGCAGATGTACTGTACACCCTAGTATTAGACAGTAGAAATATTGAAGGTTACTTTATAGATGCTAAAGTCCTTAGTATGGCATTCAAAATCCCTTGCATATGTTGACTACCTTCAGGTCAGAAGATTGTTATGACATCCTGAATAGTGACCAAAGGTGGCTGGGAGAGAGCAAGGCTTGAGGACTTCACGGCCAAGAGAATAGGACCAGAAAGATTTCTATTTACCTATCATGGGGTTAAAGAATCCAGAAGCTACCAGACAGGATGGAAAGGGAGTTTTTGTTAGTCAATGACTGTTATAAATGACTGAGAAAGTTCTAACTTTAGAGATTATATGAGGGTGTATATCACAGATCTCTCTAATGTTCCAGGTTTAAGGCTATTGCTTTCAAGACTCTGAAACGAACATACATTTTGTATCTCCGTGGCTCACCTTGCAAGGGATCTCCAAGCACAGATGCTTGGCTGAGTTATGCACATATGTGCAAATCCTTTCTGCAATTTTGAAATGGGATTTCCCTCTCTTTCCCCAAGCAGGAAACTGAGTACCCTTTCCCAGGATTCTTGTCTACTCTATCTGCTTCAGGTGGAAATTCTAAAGAGAAAGAACTTGGGGGTTCAAGAATACTAGAGAAGCAAGAATATCCATTGGAAGACAACAAGGGTCCCTTTATCCTCAAGTTTTCAACTAGGAATGGAGTATTGGGAAATTTATACAAATTGGAAAAGGACAGAAAGCAAGGAGACACTAGGTTTTGCTTTAGACACTAACTGCTGTTTTTTGTTTTTTTTTTTTTTTTCTATTTAACTCCTGCATGTGCTTGCTCCAAAATTCTCCATGTCAACTTGTTTTTCCTGACCTTGGATTTAGAGTTTAAACACCTTACCTTTATTCATGTCTATTCTTTTCTGCCATTGACTAACTTTTCCTCTGGTCTGACAGGAAGAGCCACTCTTTGTCCCTTTAACACCCTGTGAGAAACTGAGGGGTGTGTAGATCTTATGGCTTAAGATTGATGCAACTGTTGTTCCCATTTGGAGTTTAGGATTCTTTGGAGAGCATATTATACACACGCTCTTTTATCACCACAGAATTCAGCTTAAAAGTTCCAATGCTTTCCAAACCCTCTTTGGCAAGTCTGTGAAATTGTAGGATAGATTGTTAAAAGCTTTATGTGTTTTGACTTACAGGAAAATTTCCTCCTTCTATGTCTCTGTCTTGCTCTCTTGAGCCTGACACCATCCGTTATATGGGTCCAGAATATGTGGACTAGATTTATAGCTCTTATCAGTCACTGACAATTTTATCTTCTAAGGACTCTGATCTCTTCATGCCTCTAACACTAGAGTTACTGATTTCAGGGTGTTTCCTGAGTAAGCCTCAGAGAATGTCAGCATAGTTAGGCACTTCTCTTTTCTGAATCTGCTGCTGTTCTCCTTCCCCCCTCACTTTTATTGCCTTTATTGAGGTTTATAACATTTTTTTTTCTTTGCATGGACGATGACACTAGATCTCTAACTTGTGCCAGGCTTTGGGCTTCATCTCTTTTCTCTATTTCTTATATTATGATTTTAGTTAGCAAAATGCAGAGCATACTATTATGTGTCCTCGAATAACTTGTTCCTTGTAACGCAGAGAACCAAATTCACACTTCTTATTCCAGTATTCTACTCATTTCACAGCTCGGTTTCAGCCTTGTTCCAGCCTTATCTACTGCCTGTTTCCTGTCTGTCCAACTTAACAATCACACAGCTGTTACCTCCAGAATGCATGTTACATTTTCATGTTTTGAGTATTGGACCTGGAGTTAAGTCAAAGTAAAAATAATTCTTCACTTCTATTTTGGGTTCGTTGGTCAAATCCTTCACTATTGTTTTATATCTCACCTCCTGTGTAAAAGCAGCAATAATTTTTGAAGTAACAAAACAATTTTCTTCCTAGCATCCAGGCATCTTGTCATTCTAGTCTTATGGATTGTGCCACTTTGTTCTGCAATGCCATTGAGTTCCTGAGAGACAGTGATAATCTTATGTTGACCTTTCCCCCTACATCATTTAACTAAAAACCAGGGTACATAGTAAATGTTTGGTCTGTAGCCTCCCAGATACAGGGCAGCAACATTTTATTTCTGTTCCTTGCCCCTGGAATAAAAATGTCCATAGAAAATTGTGCAGAGTAAGACTTTGGCCTGACTTAGGCAACCATCTGTTTAGAAAGACAACTCTCTTCTACATGACTCTAAGTGGCAGCCTTGAATTGATCATTTAATATTCTCAGGTCTTCTCTGTCTAGCCACATGAAGGTCCAGTCAGATGAGAAGTGGATTGGAAACTTCTGGATGGTGAAGCCAAATGTCACCAACTAGTGGTTACTGATGAGTACTGCCCTGTGACCTTACCTAACCCCTCTCTTCTCATTAGATCTTCCTATCTGGAATAGAGATGGTGACAAACCACATGGTTTACCATATAGTTTTAATATTATCTTTTGTGTTATATCTTGGAACTTACAAACAGGAGCAGTGTGTATATTCATCTCTTTTAAAATGAAACATCAAAGGAATGTGATTGGGAAAAAAAATCAAAGAGGAAGAAAAAGAATCTGGAGATGCATGAGAAGTAGGAGCCTCCTAACTGAAGAACACAAGGTGACAGAACATGTTAGACTAGCAAGGGATTAGTGAGAAGCCAGATTGCTGGGTTAGGATAGGGTTTGGTTAGGATTAGAGTACTCAGAGAGAAATGTCTTACCCCATCAAATGAGGGGTGAACAACTGGGGTCACAGGAGCTCTAGAACTCCACATTGATTCTTTTGATCAGCAAGCTTCAGGACTAATGTTTCTTCTATGAAAACCAATTTTTGGGGGCCTATTAGTGAAACTTCAATATGATGTTGGGGCTTTTGGATAAGTCTCTTCCTGATCTTTGCCATATCTGACATCTGCAGCTGATTTGAATGAAGACAGGTAAGACAGAATTGCTGTCTGCTCATATAAAATGAGTGATACGAAGTATATTTCTGAGAGTGGGTTTTCCTAAGGAGAAAGGCGGAGGGGAGAAGAGGGCAGTAAACTTGGCAAAAACAAACAACAACAAAACCCCACAAGCAAACAAAAACTAAAATAATTGTGGCAAAATCCTATCCCCCTCCAAGACTCTAGACATCACAGGAGAGGAGGCAAAAAGAATGTAAGAGCTGATGGTGGCGAAGATTGCTGTGAGATGCTCATTTCTGGGCTTGGCATGGCTGTTGCACATGTGAGCTCACAGTGACTATGGCCACCTACAGGAGACTGTCACAAGAGCAAGCCAGTTGATCATCCCTGCAAGAATGGGTGAGGAACTACTGAGGCCTTACCTAGCTGAGAACTTATTGGCAGTTAAAAACTGCTTGTGGAGGAAGAACCAATTTTCTCTGAGGAAGTGGCTACTGGTAATTTGCTGGTGCCCCAGTACATGACCACACATTAATGTTCCTGTGGGAAATATTAGTTAGACTCAATGTTCAATATCCCCTCCCTCCCCCCAGAAAACCCAGCTGATTTCTTTGTTGTTGGTTTTAATGTGGTAGAGTTGGAAGAAAGAGCAGGCAAGACAGGAAGAGCTTCAGGGCTCCATAGTCCCATTCTTTTCTTCCTTTTTAGTTTTTTTTTAAAGATTTATTTATTTATTTTGTGTATATGATTGCTCTATCTGTATGTACACCTGTGCATCAGAAGAGGGCATCAGATTCCAAGCCACCATGCAGTTTGTGGGACTTGAACTCAGGACCTCTGGAAAAGCAGCCAGAGCTCTTAACCGCTGAGACATCTCTCCAGCCCCCAGAGTCTCATTCTTATCTATGAGAATATTTCTAAGTTCATTTGAGGTTGTTGAAGATTATACGGAGGTAAAAAGACCTATGCCAACCCAGAAGAGCTCCCAGCCATGTGAAAACTGTTGGCAGTTTTAAAAAGCTAGGATAATTGTTTATATTATGAAGAGAAAATGAGTATAAAAAATTCTTGGTTCACACAGCACGTTCAAAGCCTAGTCCCTGTTGGGACTAAATAATGCATGTTGTTATTATAGGAAATGATTTAAGTTGTGCCATCTGTATTGAAAACTAAAAATCACATCAATACAATATTAAAGTTAATAACACCAGTTTGCAAAGACTTTTTTATTAAGCCCAGGAGTTCCCAAAGTAGATGTTTTTAACTGCAAAGTAGAATAAGACTCTTTCTTTGTGTAAAACGTTCTCATTAAAAATATTGTTAGGTCTCTGTAGGCTCTTGACTTTTAGGATGTAACGATGATTCTATCATCAGAGTCGAAAGAGACTTAGAAACTTGCTGTACTGATGAATGCTTTATTTATGTTTGGGGTAGCCCAGAGGGGGATAGTTAAGAGCATTAACTTCAAGATGGATTTCTGTTATTCATGCTGCTTCTATCTACTCACAAAGTATATAAAATTGACTAAGGATTTCCCATGGTCAGTGGGATTTCTAATCTGGTTCTTTTGAACAAATAACATGAGAAATTGATGTAGTCTTAAATAATACAATCATATAAAGCCACAGAGAGAGGACAATCTTTTTATATCCTCCCATTAATGAATAGCTCTAGAAATGTTTCCATAAAGGAGTTTTATCTGTCGGATCATTCCTGGGCAAAGAAAATAGAAACATTTACCTTTAAGCAAGTGATTAGGGCTGTAAAGAAGTAAGAAGAACAAAACAATGCCTGCAGAGTGAGTTCCAGGACAGCCAGGGCTATACAGAGAAAACCCTGTCTCGAAAAACCAAAAAAAAAAAGGAAAAAAACAGTGCCTGCATTCTCTTTTAGCCTGGTCTATGAGGCTCACAGACCAACACAGGCTAGTGTCACAACCAAAGGAGCTGCTTAGGAAATGTTGAAATAAGACATTTCAGTAATTCCATGAGTTTCTGTAAATATACACTGAATTTCTTCTTAATTATTCTACATCTGTTTAGAGATATGCAATTTCCAACTATGTAATTGGGTTCTAAGTGCCTTTTCATGTCTATAAATAAAGTGTTACATACAATTATGTTGAAAAATCTGCAATGCAAAAGCAAGCTGTGGCCTGCATGTCACTGCACTTCAACATATGGAGTGGGCTTCGTATGGTGTGAGAGCAACAGAATGAATAAAAATGAATTACTGCCAAGCTGTGTGAGAGACTTGTTATATTGCTTGACCATAGTCTCTCTCTACAATCATTTTGGAGAAAAGATAAACATAGTTAAAACTACTTCTCCTGGACAGTACCATGACTGGGAAGAAATAGTAGCAGAAGAAAGGAATAAATCTACCCAGGATGGAGACCAAGAATGGTAATTACAGTTGTAAAAAAGATGTATTTCGATCCTGCTTTCAAGCCTGAGGTTTTTTCCTTCCCCAGGATAAACGTTGTGATTCTCTGTCTGTGGAGGTGATTTGGGACAGAGTCTCAGATGTGTGCATCTTGGTCTAAAGTTCTCCCCTTTTTGTACTAGCACCCATCATGTGAGACCTCACCCATCTTTCTTTGTTCTAAGCTACAGTAATGGGTGTTCTTTTACCTTTCAAACTGGCTGAATGAATGCTGAAAGACAGATGATCCTTAAGTCTGTTAGGAAGGTACGTAGATCAGAGAGGACCCATGCACATCATAGAGTTGTAAAGGAGGGTGCTGAAGGAGTAAGTTGCTAAACACGGAGCACACTGCCAACAGATCCTCTGTCTTAGAGGTGAAGAGACACCATGACCATGGCAACTCTTAAGAAGGAAAGACTTAATAGAGGGTTGCTTGTAGTTCAGAGGTTCATTCCATTGTCATCATGGTGGGAAGTGTGATGTGCAGGCAGACATGGTGCTGGAGAGGTAGATGAGAGTCCATCAGACTGCAGGAAGAGACTACCACAGTGGGCCTCCAGCATCAGAGACATGAAAGCCCACCTCCACAGTGACACACTTCCTCCAACAAGGCCACACACACTCCAACAAGAATAGACCTCTAATACTGCCACTCCCTATGAGCCTAGGAGGCCAGTTTCATTCAAACCACCACCACACACAACTAAATTCTCCTTCCTCTGAAGCTTTGCTTTGTGTTTTCCAAAGTGGCCTCTCCATTTTAGCTCCCCTAGGCCATGCTTCCTGGCATTGTTTACTTTCCTTGACTTCCTGCACCATTGCCTTGTCGGGATGCTCAGCAGAGCTCTCCCCTGCAGACTCTTTTGCTTTGGGACCTTGCCACATGGTCGCCATCGCTGTTTGGAAGGTTTTTCACCTTCAAAGAAGCCTAACTGATGAGGTCCCAGGGAGTGGGGAGGCCTAGCAGGGGTGGAGTAGGTGTGGGGACATCTTCTTGGAGATAGGGGGGAGGAGGGCTGGGATGAGGAAGTGTGGGCGGTTGGAGCTGGAGGAGGATAACAACTGGACTGTATTAACAAAAAAAAGTAATAAAAAAACTACAAAAAAGCCACACCTTTAGAAAAACGAAACAACATAAACCCCCAAAACCCACAAAGCCTCTGAAGAATACCATGTGTGTTTTGTACAAAGTTTTAGTTTAGGAGATTTGCTGAATTTTATTTTTAAAATCCAAGTTGGAGCAAGCATTTTCTTTGATATATTCCCAGTTTTTAAGATTGTGAAATTGATGTGGTTTGATAGTTCTTTGGCTATAACAAATGTTCCAACAATAAAGAAAGCTCCCCATCAACACAATGCACAGACTCGTCTATGATGCTTTTCCCACCAGTTCATGCCTTTTGCTTCCTTCAGACCCTCTGGGTCTGTCCTCTGGGCTCCTCTGAAGGTTCAGATAGGATGTAAGGAAAAGTCCAGAGATGACAAAGGTTAGATGCACTAGATAGTCTGACCTCTTTGGTGCTGGTCCTAGATTAACATTTAAATGTGGGATGGAGAAGAGTTGGTCCAGCATATCCTGGCCCCTTGACTCAGTTCAGTCACTTATATTGATGTGGTCTTCCTCCAACCACATCTTACTACACAGACTTCCACCAAACCCATCTTACTACAAAACTTAGATCTTAATAAAATTTCCCCAGAACTTATTGCTTAGGGGTTAAAACACAGTATAAGACATTATGTAGATAAATTATATCATTTAGGATTTAAGAATTATGTACTTTAGTTATTTTCATTTATTTATCTTTTGCTTATGAAATGGTGATCAGATGCTGTTGGGATTTTTACAAGCTGACATTTTTATCCCGAGTCTATTTTTTTTCCAACAAACTTATGCTTTATGAGTAACTATTTCTAGACTAGTTTGCTATACACTATGGGTAATTTTAAATGTCCTTTTCTTCAGCACTTATGATTGCTATTTTCTTCTTTCTCAGAAAGTGTGACTCATTATTAATGCAGTCAGTCTTAAAGCAGGTGAAGAATCAGGCAGGTTGTGAAATGGAAATTCTTTTGAACTGCTTCCTTCCCTAGGAAATAATGACTGATAAACTGGCATCAAGAAACTATGCATCAGCGTTCTCCCTGGGAAGACTTGATAGCGAACTGGTAAAAGGCTCTCGGGAAATCCATTCTCTAAACACAGATATTCACATGCAGTTGTGTGCTTACAAGTGTAACATTTGTGCATTCGTCTTCCAGTTAAGCAGAGCACTGTCTAGTTCCATGCAGTCGTGTGTTTACAAGTGTAACACTTGTACATTCATCTTCCAGTTAAGCAGAGCACTGTCTAGTTCTATGTGGTCGTGTGTTTACAAGGTAACACTTGTGCATTCGTCTTCTAGTTAAGCAGAGCACTGTCTTGTTCCATTTTATATCAGAACTTCTATGATTGTCATCGCATGACATTTATCAGTGAAACTTACATTTCAGTATGTCTGATTTTATATTTTAGATGCAATTCTTTATTCAGATAAATTGGTCTCTAATTTTTTCTCTATGATATTTCCTTCCATTCTCTTAATTATGTAGCTCCTAGAGTAAACATCTACTATTAGCAAACTGTGGGTATCATGTAAGGCTCAACATCAGTCTTGTTATCACTTAAGTTTTCTGTGTTATTTTCCTGATGTTTTCTAGTTTTGTGTTTTAAACAGGCATCTGATCCTTTTTAAGTTAATTTTTGTGTATGATGTAAGGTTTATGTCTCTTTTTATCTTTCTACACATAACTGGCTATTTACACAGTGTGATCTATTGAAATTACAGACCTTTTCCTCTCTCTTGTATATTTGTGTGGGTTTATTTCTAGGCTGTCTGCTCTAATCATCTACTTGTGTGTCTCCATTTTTTCTATTCTGACTCATCTTATTACAGCAAGTCTCGGGAGCTAAACGATCATCTAAAGCTACTCAATTACTGATAGAAGTTTGAATTCTGGTCTTCTGAAGCCATGGCCAGCAACAGGCATTGAACTATGGCTGTCTCTCTTCCAGTGCAGACCAGACACCACAGGCCACACTGGGGACACTTACTTTTTCTCACATCTCTTCTTCAGCCATAAGATTTACAGCACAGTGGACAAGTGAAGATACTGTTATTTGAGAAAGTGGTACCAATGAGCAGACAGTGGATTTCATGCTGTAAGAGCTATCTACCTGTGTAATCTGAACCTTGGAATTGTCTAATTTGAGTTTGATTGCTTTACTGAAGTATACACAGGTGCACTTAAAACCCACATCCCTCTGGAACGGGTAGCATACGCTTGCTGGATAATGACAGAGCTGCTAACGGTGCAGCTGGGGAGGCTGGGACTGCTCACACTGCTGCTTTGTAAAGGAGAACAGTTTAGCTTGGAGAGACATTTGCAGCACCCTGGGTTTGCTCCTGTGAACATAGTTACGTATGTAAGGGAGGAGGAGTTTATTTTGAAGGGTTTCTGTTTGTCGTCGTTGTTGTTTGTTTTATTTGTTCTTGAAGAAAGAACAATAACATGCTTTTATGTAATTAGCATTGGCAAGACAGTATTTTCTCATATAGTCATCATTCTTTTTAAAAATTTTATATCTATTAAGTAAAATAGAAATACAACATAGTCATTCTTTCTATTCTTCCCTTCAGACTCTATTATGTCCCTGTCCACTCTCAAATCAAAATTCTCCTTTTTTTGTGATTATCATTATTTAATAAATATGTATGTATTCACAAATATGCAAATGCAACCTGCTGAGTCCATTTCTCTGTTTCTATGGTTTCAAGGTTGACTGCTTTATATTGAATAACCAATAATGTGTATCATCCCTCTTCCATCATTTATATACAGCCTACAGTTCTTTGTTTAGAAGTGTAACCCTGTGAGATTTTCCCCTTTCTGTATAAGCATGTCTATTGATATTGTCACTGTTCCAGTCTTGTTTATGTAGCCATTTCTAGGGGAGATTGCATCACAGCAGACCTCCTTTTAAGAACTGCCTGCTCATACAATTGGAAGTGTTCAGATCTTGGGTATGGGACTTGAGTTCCTGATTTCTATCACAGCATGTTTACTATTGATATAGAAAAAAGTTGATTATGATTCTATGTTGAATTTGTATCCTGCTACTTTACTAAGAGTGTCAGTCCTAAGTTTCCTAGTAGAATATTTTGGGTCTCTTATGTACATGATCATATTATCAGATAATGATGATAATTTGACATCTTTCCCTAGTCATATTCTTTCTATTTACTTCTCTTATTCTAGCTAAGACTTGAATGACTACTACAGAACTGTGGAGAAAGTGGATGCTCTTGTAGTCTTTCATCTTTTAGTGGATGTGTTTGAGTTTTTCTTACTCGGTACAATGTTCAGTACAATTTTATTAGACATGCTGAGGTTGGCTCCTTCTGACTCTGCTCTCTACGGTGGTTTTGCCAGTTGGGCTCCTACTCTTCTCCTCTTAAAAGGATCTTGTGCTTTCAGCCTATTATTTTAATTTTTGTCATTTTAAACCAAGTTTTGATATCTTTTGTTTTCATACATATTTGTCAATATTTCTTTCATTTCTATTTAATGAAATTATTTAACTTACATAGATGCTAGTTCTTTGACACCCAGGTCTGGCTTGAAATACAGCTCAGTGGTACATGTTTGTCTAGCAGTTATTAGGCTCTAAGGTTGATTCCCATAAAACATCAAGGCCCGACAGAATTCAGCCTACATTTATCTATCTAGGTCTAGACTTGTTTTTATGGATGGGAGACTTTTCAATACCATTTCAATCTCTTTGTTTATTATAGATTTTCAATTTATTAGGATATAGTTTTTAAAATATGCCATAGAATCTAATAATTCTTCTGTAACTATTACTATCTCATCTCTAATTTTATTAATTTGAATCCTGCCTTTTTCAAATCAGTTTTCTAAGTACATATTAATCTTCTTTATCTTTTTAAACAGCCAACTCTATTTCATTGATTATTCATGTTCTTTGGGTTTTTGTTTAATTAGTCTTTATGCTTGTTATTAATACTTCTTTTTTCTGCTGACTTTGAGTTTGGCTTTTTCTTATCACCTGGAAGTGTGCTTTTAAATTATTTGATACATGTGTAATTTAAATGTGGGCTGTTATAACTACAATTTTTCTTCTTGTAATGGATTTCATGTCATAGGTTGCCCCGTGTGTATTTCCAATTCTACTATTTTCTCCCTTCTAGTACTCACCTGATAAGATAGGTATATCACCAGTACCCCTGGTTTATTATTCATATTGCAACAGTCTTTGCCCAGTAACCCATCATTTGCCTTCGTCTGAAGTCCCCTAACATACCCTGAAGCTATGTTCTTTAATATGCTTTACACATTAAGATGAAGATTCTCTTAGTGATATTGAAACTATCCTTTGCCTGTTTCATAAATTCATTTTTAAAAATGATTTACATATCCTTATTTTTATGCACATGTCAGTGCCTACATATCTCCGTGTGTATCACACATGAACCTGTTTGCCCGAGACGCCAGAAGAGGACAAGAAATACCCTGGAACTATAGTTAAAGGCAGTTATGAGCTGCCATGCTGGTTATAGAAACCAAATCTGGGTCCTCTGGAAGAGCAGCAAGTGTTCTTAACCTCTGAGCCATCTCTCCAGCCATTGATTTGTCTTTGTGTTACATAACCCAACAGTACTTTATAGTTACTTAAAGACATGGTTTTACCATCAGATTATTAAAGGGTTTACAGTCTGACACTTCCTTTAAGGATTTGCAACATCTATATTTGAAATATGGTCTAAGAACTTCGTCATATCCATGAATAGTGTTAGTTTGGGACTTTGAACTATATGGGAATGAATTCTTTTCTATTAGGTTTAATATCTGAAAATTAAATTGATTTTGGAACGTTTATAAAAAATAGTAAACACATTGGCTTGATAGTGGCAAGAAACTTAAAAGTCCATATGTCTGACATGCTACCTTTATAAATTCTGACTGAGAGGATGTAGTACCTGCAGGAGTTCCCAGGACATGCTGCTGATGAGGCAAATAGCTGTACACTAACACTGTTATTTTTGCACGGTGTGATGTTTTCTTTTACTTTGACAACAGTTCCTCTATACTGAATGTCTCTTTTAAGGAAGTGGAAATAGTACATATTTTAAAAATAATGTCTGTTTGGCTTTGAATATCATTTGTCCAGGACTTAGTTGGACATGGAAAGTGGAGGTGAGGATCCTGGCGCCTATCATTTAAGTCCAAACCCATTATGACTATGAGACTCTCAGAGAATGGACGGGGTTGTTCAG
The DNA here is from genome assembly GCA_019843965.1 of Rhynchomys soricoides. Lineage (NCBI taxonomy): Eukaryota > Metazoa > Chordata > Mammalia > Rodentia > Muridae > Rhynchomys > Rhynchomys soricoides. The sequence continues at coordinate 15,990,521 of JADRCH010000013.1, forward strand.
GGTTGATCCACCTCCTGCATCTTTTCCCGTAGTGAGCAGCACATTCACTGCTTCACATACAGTATGGTAAGGGTTTTCAGCCTTCTAAGCACCAGTGGCAGCACGAATGTTTAAGAACGGTAGATAATGTGGGAAATTCCCTGAAAAGACCTCATATACACTTAGGATTCTGTAGATTGGTTAATTAGAACCTCCCCGATAGCTGAATATTTGAACATTGTAGAAAAGGAGCCAAAATCATTTTGTGACATCTTTTCTTTTCTTACTAGCCATTTATCACCCATTTTGGTGTCTGACCTAACACCCTTTCAGCTAGAAGGGAAAATCTTTAGAATGTATTAACATAGCAGAGCAGCCTTCAAGCTAAGAATGCCATTAGAAAGCATCAAAAACTTAAGAGAGTTTTTCAGTCCACTGTGACCAACCTATTGTATGTCCCACCCACATATTTGGTAAATACATTGATTTGCACATTTCTTTGGCTCTGTGACTATCAACTATGTAACTGCTTTCATAGTGAAGCATGTTCTTCGGAAGAATCTAAGTCTAGGAACCCAGGTCATGTCATTCATATTTATATAAAGGTAATTATCTTTCTAATTACTTATTTATTTGCTTCAGGACCAGCCTAGCAGCCAGGGGATCCTAAGACTACAGCACATTACAGTAATTAAGGGTGCATCAATGTCAGGGGAGCCCACATTTTCATCAATTTGGACTTTGATCCATGTGGGAAGGAAGTCTTTTCTATTAAGATTAATATCTGAAAATGAAATTGATTTTGAAACCTTTATAAAATAGTAAACACATTTGCTTGACCTTTGCAGGATACTTAAAAGTCCTTAGGACCAATATCTTAAATGTGTTACATTTATAAATTGTGACTGAGTGAGAGGATGTAGGAACAGTCCGACTTCCTCAGATGCATCATATGGACTAAACTTCATTTAGTCCATAGACACACCATGTAAGGCCTGCTTGGAATCTTTTTGGATTTCACCCAGGTGTTTGGTTCAGATCTAGGAGGATACTTACAAAAAACAGTATCTCTGAAAGCAGCTGATCAAAGATCAGAACTTTGAGATATTTTTAGATGAAGTGAAAGTTTGTACTTGTTTATTTACTGTTTCTTTTTGTACTCAGCTTGTTTTCTATACATTCAGGTCAAGGTCTCAGCTCAGAGAATGATCCCATTCTCAGTGGGTGGGGTTTTTACCTCAATTTACCATATGGAAACAATCTCTCATAGGAAAGCTCAGTCTCATCCCCCAAGTGACTCTCAAGCCAATTAATTTGACAATTGAGTTTATCTATTATAATGGAAAAAATGCTTATGCACATTTCTCTACAAAGTTCAAAACCAATAGAGAGATGGATACAGGGCTGTTAAATTTGGCAAGTAAGATACTAAGCTTTATTACTAATAAAGCTATATTGAAGCTTGGGACTGAAATGGTAAGATAATTTCTCCTAAAGCCTGTGTTAACCCCTTAGGATCAAGCAGGGTAGATTGAACATAGTTCACCTCTACAAGGGCAAGTTGCTTCTGGTACCAGTTTCTGTTTTTCTGTTTTCCTGAAAGGTCCCCATCTTTCTCTTTCTCTTTGTTTTTTTTTTTTTTTTTTTCTATTTTTGTTTTCTTTTTTTTTTTCATTAATTCATCCATTCATTCCACATCCCAATCACAACCCCACCTTCCCAGTCCCCACCCCCATAACCCTTGTTCCCTTTCCCTCTTGTCCTAAGAAGGGGGAGGTCCACCTAGATATCACCCCATCACTGCAGGACTAGTCCGTCCTCTCCCACTGAGGCCAGAAAAGGCAGCTCAGTTAGGAGAGTTGGATCCACAGGCAGACAATGGATTTAGGGACAGCCCTCACTCCAGTTGTTGTGGGAAGAGTCCCCCTCTCTTTTATCTGCAGTTTCAGAATTAAGAAATGTGGACTTGTGAAAGATTGCTTAGTGTTGCTTTCTTCAGATTTTTCTTTGGCTCATACATTTCTTCTTCTTCAATGATATTTAATAAGAAGTTGAACATAGAAGTTTCCCCACCATAGAAAAAATTAGGACAGGTATAGGGAAATTTATCACCAGATATAACATTGTATACTCTTTTTTAAACAAGACCCTTAGGCTGTACATACCATGTTCACACATGAGATTGGCTCACAGACTTCTCAGAACTCAATAAGCCCTGTATTTCAAGAGAATCAAGTGACAGTGTCATGTGATATAATAGAACTCACACCACATGTGTTCTCATATTTCAAACATTTCTCTTGGCATAACCCTAAGAGAATTAATGAAGAAACATTTGTTCTCTAGGAAAGCTCACTAACTCTCAACTCTAGCATCCCCTCCTTTAGGGGATCAAGGCTCAATGTGGTCCAGGGCATTTTTCAAAATACTTGGTATGTTAAGAACACTGCAAACTTTTGCACTGAAGTTTGTTTGCTGCCTATCAAAGAAGATACATCTAGACTTTGACAATGACACAAACTCTATTACAGTGTGAACTATTTTTATGTCTTGTAAAATAGTGCCGTGGTACAAATTTTGTCTGAACGTGTGATCCCAGAAGGTCATACAGTGATACTTCCTAAAGCAGAATGTGCTTTCTCTGAGTGCTATCCAAACTGTGTGGTGAGGGAAGGGAGTTCATGGTCAGAGGACACTCTGAGCTTTAGCAGATTAAACTGATAGCCTTGGTCTAGGGCTATGTAGAGTCCTTAATTTGTTAAGCCACTCTGAATCTTCATGGAAGGAAAGAATGGCTGATGTTTTATGCACTAACATCCATGGGGTTGCATTTCCATGGAAAACAATTTGAGATACTCTGCTCTGAAAACTGCACTAATGGTTGTGTTTGCAGCATTGACAAACAGTTGAAGAGACAGATATCTATTTGGGGCCAAGTATAACATGAGTTCCTTTTGTTTAACCATAGGTAAATAATAGAGCAGAGGCAACTCAGTGTGTTTCACAAAAGGCAGAAGAACACAAAGACCTTTGAGGAGGGTAAGACCTGGATTTGAACCATGTACTAGCTGAGTGGGATTAGCAAATTCAACAGATTAGAGCCTTTATCTCTCTATAAAACTGGAAGCAACAATTCTTATTTAATTCGGTTCTATGAAGACCCATAACACTGTTTGGAATATAATGGTTGTAAATATATCTTAGCTTTCCTTCCTTCCCCAGAGCTTTGAATCTGCCTTTACAAGGGTGAAGCTTGGGAAAATTGTGTGTGTGTGTGTGTGTGTGTGTGTGTGTGTGTGTGCATAAATACTTATTATGAGCCATATCAATGGGGATAATGAAGATTTAATAAAGAGGTATTTATCCTCATGCAATATCTTGTCTAGTTTTGAGTCAGACACATGAGTTGAATTTTGTCATATAGTTATAGTGATTTAGAATTATTCATCATTTTCATGTCATATTTCATTCATGCTGTTGAGAACCCCTTTGGAACAGATGTTACTACTTCCCCAGGTAGAAAGAGAGGAATAAGGTCTGAAGAAGCTAAGTAACCTGGGCAAGGTCCCCCAGGTGCCAGCCACAAGAGTAGAACTGAGGATCCATCACTTCCATGCCCTTGTTTTATCAATGCACACTGTACTTATCACTTTTACAGTGAAAGGTTTCTTGAGAGTTCTTTTCTTACTAAACGAAGACCACGAGACTGGCTGTCAAACAATGACTGATAGTCCAGTAGTGAAAGGATGCTTGGTTGCTTTGAGCTAATCATTACAGCTACAGAATAACCGTATGAATGCCCTTGAAGGATACATTTCAGTAGGTTTTAAGACTTTCTGTGTGATGCTATCAAATCTCAGTGAAACAGGAATGATACCCAAACTTCTCTTTGATACTAAGAACAATGTATTAACAATGTACGTGGGAGAATGTAGGAGGCATACAGTGCTGTATAGGTTTCTAGTATTTAATTATTCTCTCTAATGTTGGAAACAGTGATAATATGAAAGCAATTAATAGTTGGTTTGTAATACATTTCCTGATTGTCTCTGGTAGGCAAGAATAGCAGCAGTCATTAATAGTCTATTTTCCCCAGATGTTTACAAAGCAGTGGCTGGAGAAGGGAATTTGGAGTATGAACCAGGCGATTCCAAACCCAGCTTATTAATCTCACTGACTACAAATCGATCCAGCAAGTCCAAGGCTGGATTGGATAAGCCTCGTTTCCAAAATAAGAAACACATTTAACAGGAAAGCTCTGTTTCTGTAATTCTGTTGGAATAATTTCCTTTTTCATTAATGTTTCTAGAGTTTAAGACTTATTCTGTAGTTCATGCTGGACTGAAATTTACTAGATAACCCACGTTGGCCTAAAACTTGAAACAATATTCCTGCTTCAGCTTTCTAAGTACTAGGACTTCAAATAGCACTTGGGAGGCAGAGATAGGCAGATTTCTGAGTTTGAGGCCAGCCTGGTCTACAGAGTGAGTTCCAGGATAGCCAGGGCTATACAGAGAAACCCTGTCTTGAAAAACAAAACAAAACAAAAAAATCAAATACGAGCCACAGCAAACAGCTTAGAATGATTTACTTGGCTAAAGTAGCTAGGATATTACCTTCTATTGTATTGTGCTATTTCTCAATACCACATAAAGTATCAACATTTTCTCATGTGTTTAAAAGACAGATGTTCTCAAATGAATGATACAACTTAAGGCTTAAGGGCAGGGAGATTTTTCTAAACGTGTACATGATTTGCTTGCAAGTTTATTTTGTCAGTTGGAGATATTCTTTGTTGTTATTTAGAATTTGGGAGAAAATTGTCTGGCAGAGATCTGAGTAAACATTATGGAGGTACAAACTAATATTTATTTATTTACTTATTTTCTTTCTTTCTTTCTTTCTTTCTTTCTTTCTTTCTTTCTAGATAGGGTTTCTCTGTGTGATCCTGGCTGTCTTAGAACTCATTCTATAGACCAGACTTGCCTGAAGCTCACAGGCATCTGCCTGCCTCTGCTTCCTGAGTGTTTGGATTAAAGGCGTGCACCACCACCACCTAGCTATTATTTAATAAGTATTAAGCATTGGATTAAGGTTCCTTATTAAATGCTAAGAATATTGTGTGGATTTTTTCTGCTTAACAGATTTGAGTAGAGGGCAGAAACTTTGAAGATACTAAGATTGAGCTTCATTCTTTGAACCTCAATCTCCTCAGATCTCCGAACTCCAGGTGCCAAAACAGGCTCAGCCCTGAACCACAGCCCTTATTTAATTGTTCCTTCAGCTTTAAGTGTAGTTAAAAGTGTCTTTATTCCCTAGAGTATCTGGTGGTGTCCTATGAGCTTTGAGCAGAGTACAGCAATGTCCTTGGCCACCTGAGGTAAAGCTGATTTGAGACAGTGAATATCTCAAAGCAGCAGAGACAACAGTAGAACAAAGGGCCCTAACAAAAGTAGGGCTTGGATTGGTGCCTTTTAACCACTTGGTTTTTGGTTTTTTTTTTTTTTGAACCAAGTGGTATTTTTGCTCAGAGTTTCCTTTTTGTTCTTAGTAATCTGAACAACGTAGACCACTGTTGTGCTAATGAAATGTGAACAATAAGGTTATTCATACCTAAAGACAAGTAACTTCACTTTGAGAAAGTTTATAAACATAGTTGGTCTTCTCTCCCTGAAGATTCTGTACCCATGAATTCTCCTACTCATTACAATTTACTTTGAACACCCAAGGAGAAACACACTTCGCTGTTGGCTCATATTTTAGTATGTGGAGAGGGTTAGAGAATTTGATCCTCCCAACGTATGCATTCCCAGCTCAATTTATACAAGGTGACACTCTGTTAGACCATACACAAATGTCCTTTCTGTGGTCTCTGGGATAGCATGTCTAGCACTAGAAGAATGTAATTTAAAGCCTTACCAATAGTCATTTTACACTGATGTGATGGAGAAAATATGCTCAGATCACTAACTGACAGGGGGAATCATTTAGTTAATGTGACTATTTCTTGTAGAAGACAGCTACAGTTACTTTTAAAGGACAATGTGGTTATACTTGCTGAAAGGAAGATACAGCTCAGAAACTTAACAGTTGCTCTTTGTAGAAATCCATCCTAACATCACTCAGGTGTGTGAGGCCAGGGAGACAGATCCAATAACATCCCAGAATTTTAGAGACTGGGAACTTGAAACAATGTTTAGAGTGTAGAGACTTAGAGAAGAATGTCATACATGAATACAGCATACTCAGAATTATGGCAGTGAGAATAGATGCCACACATAGCAATGGGTTTATTCTAAAGAACATGGTATTTAGTAAAGCAATGTTGTATGAGATCATATCCTGCATTTATGCATCTGTGTAAAATTTATATACCTATAAAAATGAATAGAACAATAGGAATGAAGACGATTACACCCAAACTGTATGCTTGGGTGTTTATTTGGCTAAATAGAGTAGAAAGCTGATAGGTGGCAAAGACCAGGGTCCTCACCACAGCTTGTGATTTCTCTTTCTAAAGAATTTACCTGTGGCTGATATGGCCAACTTTTGGGGTGAATAAATCAACAACATAGTCAATAGTTACATTTGTCTAAGTGTTTAAGATATTTAACATCAAAAAATAAATTCATATGGAAAATCACCAGTATAGAGTTGAATTTTTCAAAGTAGTGCCAAGGTACCAAGTTACTAAGGGAATCTAAACACTGGAAACTAAAGATGATTTCTGGAGAGGCTGGATCTCCTCTCCATGTTTGACTCCACAGCACATTGGCCATTACCATGTCCATTGTTTCTATTTTGTTTCTTTCTGTCTTAATTTTTATATTCTAGTCTGGGAAAATGTGAACATTTAAAGCACTTCCAAGAGAAAAAGAAATCCTTAAGTTGTAAGCTTCGGAGAGAGAGACTTTTGAAGGGGCATCTGATTATCCACATCTATTTCAAACCTGCACATACACAGCCCATCTCTTCCATTCATTCTCATAAACCAGATCAACCCCTGTAAAATAAGTAGTGCCTCAGTAACAGGATTCGGGATTTCATCTGTGTGCTATTGACTTCTCTAACTCAACATGTATCACAGCGTTTAGAAAATATGAAAACAAGTTATACATTATCACCTGCATTATATTCCTGTTAGAGAAATTACATAATTAAGGAAAACTGCATTGGGCAAGACATCTTTTTCTGGTGTTTGGTGTGTTTGGTGAGAAGGCAGTCTTCTCAAAAGAAAAAAAACAAAGATCTCCATGGGTCTGTCAGGAAGTGCTATCTGTGAGCCAGGCTTCTCTTGAGCTCCAGTCAGCATTAGGAAAGAGGCACAAAAGGCATTTAAGTTACAGATAGTTATCCAGTCTAATTGGCCCTCTCAGAGATGCAAAATATCTTCACCGAATTTTTCCTTTTTTTCCCATAAATTATTTCTGTTCTCAATTTTTCTAAAAAGGAAATGATATCAGGTAATATATATATCAGATATTAACAGATTTTAATAGAATATTTGTCTGTAAAACTTTCGTTTTAATTTACCAGTGGGGTATATTCACATGAAATTCATAATGAAATAACTGATGTCAAAAGGGAGAGGTGGGATAAATATGAATTCTAGCTCTTTGTTGTTTTTTTTTCTCCTTAAAGACTGAAATTGATTTTAAATTCATAAGCCTACACAGAAGGAATATCTTCTGTGTCTTGAATGGCAAGAAACCGGTTACTTTGTATTTTACAGTTTCAGTAACCATCAGGGCTTTTATCCTATGCCTAGAGTGATGAAACCCAGAGCCAGCTCCAAAGATCATTTACATTAGGACATGAACCATTCTCCGCAATGAGTTTACATCTGGAGGCATGTGGCAATGCAATAGTTATTTGTTGAAAGAACAAATGACTTTTTAAAAAAAAATGCCCAAGTTATTATAGAACACAGCTAACCATAGAACAGCTAACATTGGTTAACATCAGAGGGTGCAATGTGATGTCATTCAGACTACATGGATCTACAATTGTTTGCACACAGACCTGCTTCCTATTGACTAATGAGAAGATTATAAACTATGAGACTACCATTACAAATGAAGTCAGGTCTGAGTCAAACAAAAATTTGGGGCTAATTTGGAGGGTAGATATTGATCCAGTTATAAGCAAGCCCATGACATTACAGGTAGTTTCCTGGAAATGCAAGTTTTCTGGGTAACCAAAATGAAGTCTTCCATTTGTATGGTCTTGACTTGTATACAATGAATAATTTTATAGTTTATTAGTTGGCCTATTGAAGCTTTGGTGAACAATTTACCATTTTTGTCTTTAGTTCACTGCTGAGCTTAACCACATGTACCAATACACACAAGACTGTGTATGTGACAGTGCCTCCTTCTGTCTGTCTGTTCTACTGTTCAGGATGACATCTCAAGGGAAATATTTTTTTTCCAAAGCAGCACCAGAAAAGATGGACAGTGTGTTTACAAAATAGCTACCCATTTAGAGAAAGCATTGGAGTAAATTACCATAAACAGGATAGATGTACTGATCTGCATGGCTTCCTTTGTAGAAGTTCACATGTGACATCACCTGATTCTTCAATTGTCTCATCACTGTATGATAGTTCTCAATATGGACGAGCAAGAAAATCTTCCAAAGTCTTTGTACAAGTGCACCATTACAGTGCTGAAAAATATCTTACAAAAAATAATTTAATCAAAATACAGTGGGTCACTCTAATGTTAAACACTTCCAACAGCACTCAAGGAACTTAGACATTTTGCCTAGAAACATAAAGTACCTGGGTTTTTAAAATTTTTACAGACATTGTTATAAATATTTTAAAAATTGAGTTTAAATTACAAATACCTTAACAAAATTCTTTTTGCTCGTTATATGAGCATTTAACTTATAAATATCTCTAGTGAAAGTACATTGATTTAATTTGAATTTCTAGTTAGCTTCAAGGACTCTTCCTTTTCCTACTTTTTGCATCTCTTTCCTGAACTTAATTTTAATTAAGTAGTTTAATGCTTTAATCAAACAGTGACATATTTTCTGTGTTGTAGTTTGAAATGTTCATATTCTTATTGTCATGTAATATTATGATTTGATTTTGCTTATAAATATGTTAATTTTCAAAATACGATGAGTCTGAATACTGATATTTCTAGGTTGTTTGTTGTTTTAGGGTAAAAATCTATCAGGTTTTTTTTTTTTTTTTTTTTTTTTTTTTTTTTGAGACAGATACTGACTCTGGCTAGCCTGCAGCTCACTATGTAGACTAGGCTAGTCCTGAACTTATAGAGATTCATCTGCCTTGGCCTTCGGAATGCTGGGATTAAAAGTGAGTAACACCATGCTTGTCTATCATTTTAAAAAAAGATTCATTTACTTATTTTCTGTATGAGAGTACACTGTTGCTCTCTTCAGACACACAAAATGAGGGCATCGGATCCCATTACAGATGGTTGTGAGCCACCATGTGGTTGCTGGGAATTGAACTCATGACCTTGGGAAGAGCAGTCAGTGCTCTTAACTGCTGAGCCTTCTCTCCTGCTCTGGCTACCTTTTTTTTTTTTTTTTTTTAAATACAATGTTTTATTCCTTGAGAATTTATACGTGTATATAGTGTATCTTGATTATACCCACCCGCTTCTTTTCCATTTTACCTGCCCCCCCCAGCACATTACTTTCCCAAGCTAGTCTTCTGATTTTGACATAACTCGCTGAGTCTGGTTAGTGCTGTGTCTGTGTGCACGGCTGCTTATTCGTATTTAAAACCACCATTTCTCATAGTTTCAGATCTCTCATGCAAATCTGTAAATAGTTACCCTTCTTAGTATCTGGGTGCCTCTCACTATTATTCTCCTTCATGACTAAAATTTTTATTTTCTATTATATTCTGAAGGTAGTCTATTTCCATACCTTACACAGTTAGTGAAGCTTTTCTTTCTTCTTTTTCTTTCTCCTTTTTTTTTTTTTTAAATCTGGAGCTGCTATGTCAGGAATACATTTTTTTCTCTCTGATAATAAAGAGGTCAGGTGAGGAGGAATAGCAGAGAAATAGGTTAAATAAAAGGATGGAAAGGTAAGAGTGGGCGCTTTCCACAACAATCAGAGAGTCAAAGCCAAAATTAGATAACCATTGCAAGGAAAATACAAACAAGACTATAAAGTCTCCCAGGAATCAAAATGACCAAAATACTAGCAAAAAGCATAGCAGAATGAGAGACAGAAGGGTGGAATGCGGGCCAAAAGAAAAATGGAAATAAAAACTGACCAACAAGGCAAGGTGTGAACAAAGTTAAATTTATGAAGGCAGTAAAAATGAAAAAAAATAAGTATTTTTAATGTAGTAAGTTAGAAGCACTATCAAGAGTTCTGTAAAAGGTAAGACACAAGGGTAAAAATAAGATCGAAAAGCGATGGGGAGTCCCTTTGGGGTCAATTATGATCCTGGGAAAAGGGGTTTACCATAACAATATTGGAGGGATTTATTGCTGAGACTTTGGTAATTGGGGTGCAGGCAGATGGGGTGGGCTAGTTACAGTTAGAGTCTTTTGTGTGTTTTATGTTGCTCTGCTAGACACATCTTAGACATTCACTACAGCTGTCTTGGTGGCCTCTCTGCATAGTTAGGGGTTTCTGCTGGCTACACTTAACTTTGTGGGCTGGGCAGAGTCTCTTACCTTCCTGGGACTGCCCAGTTCATACTTCCTGAGGTGGCTAGAGAGCTCTCACAGCTTTGAGAGCTATACAGCTGGGCCTGGATCAGTACTTTTAAAATCCACTAAGCATTAACATTCCTGCTGTAGGATATGGCTTTACATGTCACCTGGTTTTAGAGCTTAAGTTCTTGGGCTCTGTACCACTAAACCTTGTAACAGATAGGTGGCTCCAAGATTTGATCCATGCCCTGGTCTCTGGTCCCATTCATATATATATATATGTGTGTATATATATATATACATACACAGTCCAGGGTCCCAGCCAGGGAATGACAGAGACACAGTAGGTTGATCTTCCTAACCTCAGCTCATGCACTCAGGATGATCACCCTAAGACATACCAAGATTCACTCTTATGGGCAATTCTAGATTCTGTCAGTTTGCCAATTCAAGCTCGTATCCCCTCTGGCCAGGCATGCACAGCTGGGTCTGAGTTTGGCTTGGCTTTCATTGAAGTACTTTGCCCGTACTTAATTAATTTAATTTAGTCCAATGGATTTATTTTTGCATAGTTAAATACTGGTAAGTTTTTGTCTTTCTATTGATATTTTTGATGTAACCTCTCAATGTCTTCCCTTTTCAATCTTATTTTATTCTATGTATTAAAATTTTTATTTTAAATAATGTATATAATTTATACTTAATTATTTATAAATCCCACTTAATCTTCCCTTTTTCTTTCATGTATCTTCTTGACCATCCAATGATAATGACCAAAATGTCTTTGTATTAGTAATTTTACAAGTTTATCAATTGAATAATTCCCATTTTTAAAGTTTAATTTTTTGCTATCTCCTTCCATAAAATTTCTTAGTATGTTATGATGTTTTTGTCATTGTTGTGAAAATATACAATCTTCTGTTTCTTGTTCCTTTTCCACACTCTCCTTCTCTCTGTTGTCCCCAGTTTCTGTCCTCTGCCTGCTCTGCTATAAACTTTTCTCCTCTTATTTCTTTGTTCAGATCCCTTTTCTTGTCTCAGTTTTACATTTGTCTCTAGCTGCTTGCTTCAACCTTTGGACCCATAAACAAATTCCATGTCTCCTAACTGAGCTTTGAGGCTTCTTGCCTGAGGTGATACTGGATATATCACAGGAAGAAAACAAATAATCACATCCCCTGTATGTTTTAAGTATCTTTGATTTCTCCTGGTTGGCTTTGATAACTGAGCGTGGTTATACAAAATGGGAATTCATGGTAGTTGGAGGAGGTGGTGCTCATGCTCATGTGTAAGCAGTCACTTCAACGGTCATGGTTCTCCAACTTATATCATCTCCATCACATTGGGGACATTTCCGTCTTCTTTTGTACAAAAGAGTAAAGTTGAGCCCTGGTGTTCCAGAACAGCCTTTTTGGCAGTTTGATTATGCCAGAAACATTTGCCTGTTTTCGTTTTGGTTTTTTAATCTAGATATGTCTTTCTATGTGTGGGTCTGTACCTATGTAATCGTTAGATGCATATTTATTTGAATTGAAATGCCTACATTTTATAGCTTGGAAGGTAACACACAAATAATAATTAGAATTTCACTAAACCTCTAGAAACAACTTCTTTTGCTCACTGGCTCATAGTTTTAGAATCTTTGAAATGCATGACACTACTAGCCATGGCTCTAGTATATGTGTTTATGATGTCTTTGTTATGTCAGTTCCAATATGTTAGCAAGAGTCTACTCTTATGTCATCTTAAACACAATGTTTTCCAAATTATGTAAATAAACATATTTCCAAAATATGTTATTCATAACACATATAATAAAACTCCCAGTGATGTTTGATTTACACATGAAAATCCCAACAACTTTTAAATTGAATCCAGACAAATATCTCACGAGAATTTGGATGGCCATAATTTAAAATAAATAGGGAAAAAAATCTGTTGATAGTGAGAAAGTGAAATTAAACACGCTAATTTTATCACTAAAGTTTTGTAACATTTCATAGTGATATAAACTGATTTAAATACTAGAAAGAAGACTTATGCACAATAGAAACATTTCCATGTTAAATGAGTTTCAAACCACAGCAAACAAAATCCCTATTGACCTCTGACCTCTGGGTTCCCTTGGGTAGTCTCTTTGTTCAGTGCTCTGAGATACATGTACATGCTTAAATACCATGTATAGGTATTGCTGCTATTCTGTGGCAAACTGCTACAGCTTTGGTTCCTGGTTTTGGCTTTATGCAGTCAGGCAATGATGTCAGCTGGTTCTTTTATTCAAATAGATTCTTCTAAGAAACATACTGAACTAGGGAAAGCTTAATATGCTACATTTTATCACTGACATATATGAATGAATACAAATATATAAAGCCTTGTATAAAGCTACATATAATTATTTATCTCCTTAATATACATTTAAAAGTTATTTCTTGGTATCCTAATTGCATAATTTCCCTTTCATCCCTTCACACTTCCTGTATATCCCACTTTGCTTTATTTAAATCCATGGTTTCTTTTTATTAATTGTTTTTATATGCATTTATGTATGTGTTTATACATTTACATTTTTAAGTACATACATATAAGCTTCTTAGTCTGTATAATATTACTTCTGTGTGTACTTTCTGGGCTGAACATTTGGTATTGGATAATCAACTGGTGTGCTCTTCCCTTGGAAAGATGATAATGTACATATAAAATATAATATACCTAGAAAATAGTTTTGATTTTCAGAGAGGCAGTTTCCTTATTAAACTATAATTGTCTCCATGGAAATTCTGGGCCACAGAGAGTGAGTCAAGGCCAGGTTATGTCTTTTTAATTTAAATACTGCTTGATTCTCTTTGGATTCTCATGCGGCTTTTCAGGTTTCACATAATGTTTGGATCCCTGAATCTGCAAGTTAGACATGTGTGCTTTATATAGTCTCAAGAATCCAGATTACTGATGAAAACCTTTGAAAATGATGGGGAAGAAATCTTTAGCAAAACACAACAGAAAAAAACAAAAACAAAACCAAAAATCTAGATGTTATGTGGATAGATGTTATGTGGAGTTCCATTCAACTTACTTTTCATTAATGAGCCCTCCCTAGTCATGCACTAAATACAGTGTCCCATTCAAAACCTTTGCTAAATTCTAGATCCTTTAACTACATAACATTCTCTTTACTGGCTTAAGAAGCTTTTAAGACTGCACAAGTTAAATCTGGAATGATGTGTGAACACATGAAAGAATTTGCTGTCATGTTTTCCTCGTTAAGAGAGGGCTGGGGCAAAGCTGAAAGTGAGTCAGAGATGCTGGTGGTCATAATCCCAAGGCAGAGTTTGTGATGGAGCCAGGTGTTAGGTTATCATTAACTGAACTCAAGGCAGCAGGTGGTCTTTCTCTTTTCAGATAACTAGAATGTTGTCTTCTTTCTCTCCTAGACTTCTCATGGCCAGTAGGTCTTCCTGGCTTGGTAGCTCCTCTTGGAGGTCAGCAGTGGCCCCCACCCCTTTCCCTTACACAGAGAATATGTCATCGAGCCTTCAAGCTGAAAATAATAGAGCAGGCTGACTTGCTAATGTCACAAGCTAAATAGGAAGAGGTTGGGTTCATGTTTCCCTCGTGCAGTCTTCATCCTTTGACCCTTGGACTACATATGTCACAGTAGTCAAATGTTTGGGTGGGGGTGGGTTGTGTTGTCTGCATTTGTGAGCACAATTGCTGAATTGTCTTCAAGTTTCTTGCGCTATCCTATTATTTTTATCTTTCTCATCTATTCACTGGAAATGATACTGTCCCAGGGAAATAATGATTGAGGAATTGTATGTAAGATATTTAGAAGAGATTGTAGCATATCACAAACTTTAGCTTGGTATTATTTTCTAAAATAATTTTTAAATTTTTATGTTTATGTACAAATATTTTGTGTGCATGTATGTCTGTGTGCCATGTACATAATTGGTGCCCGCATAGGACAGAGAGGGTATCAGGTCATCTGGAAATGGAGTTATATACAGGTTGAGCCACTGTGTGGGTGCTAGGAATTGAATGTAGGTCCTCTAGAAGAGCAGAGGAATGCTCTGAACCCCTGTGCCATTTCTCTAGCCCCCTAAATTGGTATTGTTTTGATTGTACTGAGAAGGGCATACACCCTCACTATCTGAAGAAATACTGGGGAGTTGAAGGAGATAGTGTTAGTTAATTGAAGTTGTCGTCTATATACATTATAAAAATTATTTCCAAACATGAATAGTTTATGTTATTTATAGAATGAGAGAGCTAGTGAAAAATGTTAGATGACAGAATCCTGTTCAAATAGATATTGCCCAAACATGTCAGTCATGGCTTGTTTTTATAAGGCAGAATATCTCCATCTAAAGGCAGAAAACACTCCACAGCGTTATCACATAATGACTTTGACAAGTTGCTAGGCTACCAAAACTATGTTATTGTTTCTGTTTTGCAAGGCATTCCAGGTAACCTGACTGCATTCACAGAGAAGGATTTCAGTGGAACAAGGAGAAATCTGTTATACATGTCTTTAAAATATTACCCACAGGATCAAGCCCCCAAACAATGAGCTTCATAGCAGCCTATTTCACAAGCACTCTCTGTGAGTATAAGATAATTCAATTACTATTATTTTGCAATGTGAATTATGATATGATGTCGTATATCAAATTTGAAGTATGTCTAGCTTCAGCTTTTTTCAGTAAGTCTCACACTCAATCACTAGGCTCAAACCCTGGTGTACTTGATTAGTAGGGAAAGAAGTGGGGAGACATTTTACAATTTCAGCATTGTTGGTTTTCAGTTCATGTTGACAAATGCTATGTGCCAGGGGCTGTGATACATAGCGCTGTAAGTAGAAGTGGTCCTCTTGGACTTACTGGAGTGAGACATTCAAATGGGAAATACAGGGGCCAGAGAGATGGTTAAGTGGGTAAAGGCAATTGCTGCCAATCCTGACAAACCGAGTTCAATCCCTGGAACCAACTCTGAGAGAACCAGTTCTTACAAAGTGTTCTCTGACCCTCACTTACCTCCAAACTCCTTTCAGAAAGTAAATACATGTTCAAATTAAAACAGGGAATTCAAATGGAGATTGAGATCTAGATGTTGGGGTATAGATATTGATTTATTAACAAATGACATTATAACAAAGTAAATCAGGTCATACATTAGACAGGAATTTTTATTTTTAATATGTTTATTCTTTGAGGTTTTCACATATACCTAAAATGTATTTTTATCATATTTACCCATTTTGCCCCTAATTCCTCTTGGATCCACTCTCAACCTCCTACTACCACCTTCATGCTCCCCTTTTTTGGATAAGTCAATGAGTTCAAATATATGCATGAACATGGGGCCATCGACTGGAGCATGGTTGACTTAACAGGGACCACAACTTTAAAGAAGACTGATTTTCCTTCCCTAGCAGATAATCTGTGGTTAGCCTCTCAGGAATAGGGCTGGGAAGTTGCACATGAACCCATCTCCAGCAATTTGGGAATGTCAAATGGCTTGGTCTTGTGTAAATTCTCTGCAGACAACCACAGCTGCTGTGAGTTCATAGTTCAGTGACCTTGTCATGTCTGGAAGACATCATTTTGCTGTAGTTCTCTCTGGATTCTGGCTTTTATGGATGTTTTGACCCTTGTCTACTATGTTCTGGGCTTTGAGGGGAGTGATAGAGATGTAATGGCTAAGCATTCTACAGCACTGATTATATGCCCTTCGACTAGTTGTGAGTTCCTACATCCATTCACTACCAAATATGCTTCCTTAATGAAAGCCAAGACCTATGTTAATCCATGAATATAGGGATACATATTTAAAGTACAGTCTGATACTATGTGAATTTAAGAGAATATTTGTAATAGGTTCACCTCTAGGGCCTGTGGGCTTCCAGCTGTGAGTTCTTGATCAGATTTACTGTACCAGGCATGTATTTCAGGAGATGTTGACTGGGTTCTGAAAAAGTTTTCTTGGAGAGATGATTTAAATGATATATAAAGAATGAACACATTATAAATGACTATTGCTCTTTGGC
Source organism: Rhynchomys soricoides (assembly GCA_019843965.1). Classification (NCBI taxonomy): domain Eukaryota; kingdom Metazoa; phylum Chordata; class Mammalia; order Rodentia; family Muridae; genus Rhynchomys; species Rhynchomys soricoides. Next base: position 16,007,198 of record JADRCH010000013.1, read on the forward strand.
AAAATGAAATTAAACACTGTAGGGCAGGTAAACGGGGCATCTGCAAGCTCTAGTTAGTAGACTGAATGGGCAATAATGCCTTAGCTCTTTTTGTTTTATACAAGCTTAAAATCAAATTCTCCTTAATCTATAAGGAAAGATAATACAAGAGAGGAACACAAAAGGAAAAGTGAGAAAGAAGAAACTATTTCATGTTTTTTATACTTCTTCATAGGCTCTATATAAATTATAGATATATAAAACCTGAATGTTAGTTCCTTACATGGCTTATTTAGAAGCTAAAGCTGTATGACATTTCTTTATTCCTTCTCTTATTAAGACCATGGTAACAGTACGCCTTATATTCATCTTCTCACTGATGAGATGTTGAATTCTACTGAATTCCACTAATTGCAACCCAGTGGTACATCATGGTCAGGACAGGGCATGTAAATGGGTAATCACTAATCAACGGACTTTCAGTTCATTTTCCTGTTACCTGGATTGGGAAGGGATGATGACATACACATTGCATAACCACAGCTTTTTCAAGAAGTATGTAAATTACTTCCAACAAGTCTTTCAAGGTTGAAAAGATTTATTTCACTTCCTTTTGTGTTGCAAGATATTTGATCACACGGTGAACCCTGAGATTGTGTTATTTACTGGAAAAAACTTGTTTTAGTTGTGGTGTAGCACAACCTTAGCACACACTTTTAATCCAATAGCTGTTTGCTTGAATGTTGTAAACAGAATTAAATAAAGTCAACCACAGGTCAAGAGGTGGAACAAGCAAACAGGTGAAAGAAGTGAACATAGAATTATTACGGAAAAACCATAGAGAATAAGAGGGAGTTGGAGGATGGATAGAGACATTCAGGAAATAGAAAGGGTGGACATTCAGTTTGAAAGAGGTTTTGTGAGATGGCATGAGAGATGGGATTCCTTCAGGGACATTGGCTGAGGTGGAAGGTCAGCTGGGTGCTTTCTCTGCCTCTCTGAACTGACAGGCTTTCACCCCAGCATCTGGTTCCCGAGTCTTCTGGTAAAATCTAATTGTTGAGATTTTGCAAAAACAAAACAAAGAAACAGTTCAGTCTATATATTATTTTCCAAAATAAGACTTGATTCCCTTAAAAGAGACAAGTAGCAGATATATCTGAGAGCTCAGCTAGCAGACAGCTTCAAATGCAAGCACATTAGCAAAGCCCTTTCATAAGCCAGTACAGATGTAATTGGTTAGCCATGTGCAAGGAAAGAAGAAAACAGACAGGAGAATCATACCTTATAACATACATGAGGATTAATTTCTCAAAGAGGATCTAAATGTGAAAGAAGAAAACTTTGACAATATTCAACAGAAAATAATTTGTGATCTTGGGCCAGGCAATAACTCTTTTTCAGGTAAGATGTCAACATTTAATCAGTTTATAAAGAAGGATGTACTGGACTTTGTTAAATGTAAAAACTTACACATATCAAGTCCAAGGCTGTTGCTCTGGAAACAAGAGTTTCTTATTCTTCAGGGCTTTGAAAGGCTAACTAAAAGACAGATAACAGGAAAAACTGCTAATATTAGTTCAATAAAGTTGCATTAAGATGATCAGAAGGTACTAGAATTTGCAAGTTGTTCTTTCACAAAGGCTTTGACTATAGGAGGCATGCATGAATAGTTGGTGGTGATGGAAAAATGTCCAGACTCTTGACTGAGGATGTGGCTGCATTTTGAAACTTATACCCAAGTATTTTTATGAGTGAATTTTGTTATATGTAGGGTATAAATATTCTTCATTTGGTAAAACATTCCTTCCAGTAAGGCTAAAAGATAATGCTTGTGCAGAATTTCCCTAGGTCTTATAAGCACATACAGAAATCTTCTAAGATTTTACTACATGAATGCTTTATCAGTCTGTGGGGTCAATCAGAAGAGCCTAACTAATTGTAACATCTTGGGCAATATTTTGCATGTATGTTTATATAAGTTCTTGTGTGTGTGTGTGTGGGTGGGTGGGTGCACGTGCACATGCACACACACTTATGTGTAGTCTGGGATGTTCATCTGTTCTCTAACAGTTTAATTTTTACCCTTATATTTTTTAAAAAGTGAAATTAGGGAAAAAAACGAGTTGATTCTGGCCTACCCCATTCTGGACCTTACTGATAGTGCAATGCTAATGTAGACATTTATTCATGATTTGAATGTTAGGTGTTGGGAACAAGTTCCCAGCTCATTGAAATGTCAGGCATTGCTTAGGTTGCTCTCTATCTCTGGGGATGCATTAATTAATGTTAGAGCCAGGGCTGCTGCCCTGGGAGCCATGAACTTCCTTTTTTGGTGCCTAGAGGGATCAAGGAAAGGAGGGAATATGGCTAGCTGAAGTAAGAAGTTTCAGAAAGGATTGGCCCATATGAAATAAAAAATGTAGCCTACTGTAAAATTATGATTTTCCTCCTTCCTTGTATGTCTCTTTGCCCTGTCCTTTTCCATGAATGCTTAAATCTGACAGCATGAGAGCAGGCAGGGGCCAGAAGTGTGACATTTGGTCTCATTATCACTACCAGCAAATATTCTAAGTCTTAATTTGCTTCCAAACTGTAAGTGTTCAATTCACATTTTTGTTGTTGTTGTTGTTTCTTTTAGGCTTATACTATGTTCTGATGACAAGGCAGAGGAATCTTCTCTTTTATGAATTTAATATGTAAGAGTGGATAGATACTAATAGAATAAAATTATAATTTAAGGAGATTTCCTTGCTACTGAATCCATAAGATAATATTTTTGGGGCACATTATAGTAGTCTTCACACTGATATTTACATTTAAATTCAACTGATTGAATTTCAGATTCATAAATGTGTCTTAGAATCTCACCCCTAGGTAAAGGCTATGAAATTTTAAAAAAGCATTGCAGGTTAGAGGATAGAGGAAAACTACCTTAATACTATTAGCCAAACTGTTTGACATAGGTATGTATCATATTTGGCTCAGTTAATTAGCTTAAAATATTCTATATACTTCATCATCTTACCTGTTTTCAAAAATACCCTATGACACAGTTAAGTAGTCATTTGCTTTTATATATTGCAAATGATAAACATATTTAGCATAATGGAATATAAAATATCACCTTGTTCAATATCATTTTTATTTTTATTTTTAAAAAGGAATCAAATTCTATAGAAATGATGGGATTTTCCTAAGGCCACTTAGATAAGTTTCTTAACTCTTAGGTTGATGATTGTTTTAAAATATGGAAATTTAGTGCCATTATTGACCTAGGTCTCTTCACACAATGGAAAAGCCAAGTAGAGATGGAGATCCTGCTAATCAAAGTTAGCTCTTGAGAGTCAAAGTCAATAGAAACTTGTAAAGGGAGGATGCAAACACTGTCCAGTATGCTGGGGAAGAGTCAAGTCCTTTGAATTGAGACAACAGTTTAGCTTGTGAGTCACATGCTTTGAAGCTTTTTGGTTTAGTATCTTTTGACAATATTTCTAAACTGGTAATCTAGATTGTTTTGCTTAATTATCTACTAATCGATATTATTTCTGCTTATGTAGTGAGCATTTGCTTACCGGAAAGAGTCAAGCTGGCGATAGAACCCAAATTTGTTGCTCAAAATAGAGACTCCTAAATTTGAGTTTGGAGTGAATTATGAATTCGTGAAGAATTTGTCCTGATGATTGTGTTCGTCTCTCCACTGCCTCCCTGTCTCCCCCTCTTTCTTTCTTATTCCTCTATCCTTTTTTTGCTATTTTTATTCTTCTTCAACACCATACTGATGCCTGAGAAGAGCGAAAGGATGAGGGAGTTCATGGTCCTTCTTTGCAATTTCTACACACTGTGACTTTTTATAAGTTGAAGGCATGGGACATTCCTTAGTATGCTTAGGGGTTACAATGCCTTATAGACCTCTGGAAGTACTTGCCAAGCTGCCTTGCATATTTCTGAGGTTAATCTATGGCTCAATCAGACATAACTAAAAAACAGTAAGAATCTCTAGCTAGATCTTGATTATTTTTTATCAGATTTTCAGGGCCTTGTGTAAAGGGAGTAGCTATGAACCAGGATAGAAATCCACTTCACCCCCGCACATTTGTTTAGATCTGCACATGTGGGCCTGGATATAGTCCTTTTATAGTCATGGTAAGTTAGCCCAGGATAGATATCTTATGTCCAAATAAATCCCTCCAAATTGGGGGTAGGACTCCTTTGAACTGGTTTGTGTGACAGTGCAAGTTGTTAAGGAGTTGAATTCTTCAAGGAAGCATTCATGCAACAGTAGTCAAATCTCTTGGGAGAGTTTAGATATTTGGTGATTTATAAGTATGAATAAAAGTCTAATATCTAATGTCGCTAAAGGCAAGTGGGGTAAGGATTGTGGAGTTAGGGTGAGACCCCTCTTCAACTTTATAGATGTTGAGAATGAACAGACTCCTTAAGGAAGTGAGCAAAAGGATTGGTATTGTTATAAATCCGTGCAATCTCTGAAATAACCTACTCTGTCATCATCAGCCTTACAAAATCTGCATGTGTGTGCTTATACTCAAGTCTACATGTTAATAGACTGATTGACTGCACACAGAATTCATGTTTTGAAATGTTAATTCCTCTTGTCAAAATATGTGTTTATTTTGCCAAAAGCCAGTACACATTTTACAAGAATAGGACACCAAATGATTTCTGAACCTTGCATTATAAAGGATTTTTGCCAACAGCAAAATACCACCTGGGTTGCTAGGAGACACGCTTATTTCATGAACTGTGCATTTTTGCTTAGGTCTTTAACACTGGTACATCTCTTATATTCTTTGGCAATAGGCTGTAGTTAAGACAAATGGGTATCTTGATGATTTCAGTCCTTTATGAATGTAAGGCTTCTCAAGACAATGCTAGCTTAAATCCAATTTAAAATAAAGACAACCTCTAGCATGAAAACATATGTTTCTACTAAAGAAAGCTCAAGACAGAATTGATTGGTAGGTAGCAGGAAGTGAAGAATGTATGCATGCACAGATTGAATGCAGTCTACTCACAAGAGAGCCTTTCCAATGTAGTCTTCTTGGCTTCTATGGAAACACAGAATAGTGACTTGATGATTGAGACTGGGATTGAGATTCTGAGCCAAGTATTACCTTATTTTGTTTTATAGATAAGAATTTCTTCTTATGTTCATAGATTTCAAACTTGTTCATGGTAATACAAGCATCATACATAGTTTGGATCCCAGGTCCTAATGAGATCTGGTAACAGCAGACGGCCCATGTTGAGGGTAAGGATCATGGGGATTTATTCCACCTAGCATGCTAGACAGTGTTTGTACCTTTCTAGTAGACCACATAGCTATAGTCCCATTTGGAGTCACTTATGGTTATGGGAATGACAACTTGACCTCTCTTTGACCCCCTGTTTAATCTTGATTACAGTTTAACCTGGATGTGTTAATAATTTAGACAGTCTCTGAGTGTTCCAGCAACTTGTGTGGCTTTAAGTATTTACACTTATTATTTTCTAATTCATTGGAAAACATTGAACCAGCTGAGCATGAAACCCTCTGACTTATAGCACATGCTGTTAATAAAATCTCTGTGTGAGTGTGCTCATATTTAAGTCTTATAGATAATACATTTTACATAAGTAAGTGTTAGAGAAATTTCTATTATTTAAGTTACCCAGTTCATGGTAATTCTTACAGTATCCCTGCCTGAGACACTACATGTGTGTGAATTCTGAAGGAAGTACATGGTTAGGGAAATTGTAGGACTTTCACATAGCTTCAGTTGTGTACATGTCTGCTTACATATTAATGTATAGGAAATTAAATGTTTGTCATCCATAAACCATAGCAAATGCTGAGAAATGCTTAGATATCTCTGTCTATGGTAAGGCTTTCAAATAGTTAACAATTGTATAATAGCACATAAAAATTTAATAGAGGCAGCATAAATATGCTTTAGTATAGATTCTTAGTATAAATATTGCTAATGCTTTTGGTTTGCTTTTTATGTTTATAATGTTAGCAAAATTTTGATTAAAGACTGAGCCTTAGCAGCGTTAGCAACATAGACTGAATAAGCCAATTAAAAAAATACATTAATAAAGAATAGAGAAAAAATGTACTCAACATGGTCCTCACATTTGAAAGATGAACAAATAAAGAGATGCATTTTGAAGACATTGACATGGCACCAAGAGGCACGCATGACTAAGCAGTTCTGCTGAATGTGGGGACCTGGCTATGACTGACACATCATTGCCTTGGCTCCTGAGTCCAGGTCTGTCTTGGATGTTCTTTAAGACACTTTGTGAAATTTCTTTCTGGAAGACTAGATCTCCCTCTGATTAGCATCAGGGATCAAGGATTTTTCTTCCATCATATGCATGAATCTCTTGTGATAGTTCCAAGTCTCTGGGATCCATATTCTCCAAAGTCTAATAGCTGAAGGAACAAGGAAATGTATCTTTAGAATGTCTCCATTCCTCCAGGACAACTACTATAGTATTCAGGCTAGAAAGATAATCTTCTGGCATTTATTGTGTATTTTAGAACCTTACATATTGAGGAATAACTTGAGGCTTTGAGGTCAACTGTTAGAATTTCCACATCTGTAACACTTAGCTATGTGAACTGTATTTCTGTCATCACTGTGACCAGAGTCTAAAGGAGTATGTGGAGTAGAGGACTACAACTTCTAATCACATTCTTGACTTCAAATCTGTGTTTTTGTCATGATGCTTCATTGCCTCCATTGATGTCATAATTAGTAAATTTTGCAAGCTTTGAACTTATAACCTTATACAAAGAAGACATAGTTTCAGTTGATATATCAGGGCTTGGAAATTCCGCTATCGCATACCAGACATTCTTTTTTCAGGATGTCAGTGTTTTGTGAAAAAAACTAATTTTAGTCAGCATGGCTTTGCAAAAAGATACAACTCATATCTCAAAACTTACAGCTGACAGCATTCTTCAATACTGGGTGTAAAAGACTGATAATAGGGTAGTATGCAATGATACTTACATTCACAGTGAGACAGAGGTAAGTGTGTATACATTACCTGTCCACCAAGGCAGGGGAGGAAGAAGTGAGAAAACACTGTTTTCAGACTCACCATTAAAGGTGCTGGAATTCCTGGTGCCTGGAGACTATAAGATACAGATAGTGAGAAGATGCTGATATCTTGAAAAGCTTTCCTGTGAGATCTAATGATTATTTGCAGAAGCTATCCTCAGCAGCATCCATGATGAAGACATAAAGCTCATATCGTCTGAACACATTGGTGTATGGCTGGGGTATGCTAAGCTAGGACTAAACATTTGCTCTTACTTAGCAAGAGCCTCGTCATTCAGAGTATACTTGGATTTGGAGTCTGCTTCTGCCCATCTATTGAATACCTGTCCTCTCAATTTGTCAGGTCATTTTCTAGATGAGACTCCCTCTTCCTGTCATTAATTTGTCTGGGTCAAAGATGCTAAAGGCATGCATGAAAACAACACAGGAACAGAACACAGAACACACTGTCCTTTCAGAATACTTCTTAGTTCCTCCGAGTCATCAGCATTACCCTACCCTGGTACACAAGAGTGTCCCTTCCATCTGACAAAAACAAAACAAAACAAAACAAAAAAATAAACATCTTAGCTTTCTATTTAGTGGCACTTGCTCAGTTAAAAGCAACTCAGAGTCATAAAATAACCACCACTGGAGGAGCAAGTGAGTCACTGATGGCCAGTGTGATCATGTTTGTAACACTTAGATGTTTGTGATGAAGGTACCCACTGTAAGTCACTGTAAAACCTCTTTTCTTTGAGATTATATTTTGACAGCTAATTAATCTGTAGGTGCTGGCCTAGAATGAAGAAGCCAAAGTTAGTAAGACAGTATATTATGCAAGAAAGACCAGGCATCTTTCCACGAGTTAGCATCTTGTGGAAATGGCATATTTGGTCCATTTCATCTCATCTTCACTGGCTTTGTGGCTGTTGGGCTGTTGGTTGTCTCTGTGAGTCAGTATTATCATGTTCAAAAGGGCCCTTATTAACACACATTAGGTAGCTCATGAGTTGCTGGGAGAGGTAGAAAAATAGTCCCCAAAAGTTAAGCTTTAAGAGCAACAATGAATGCTAAGTTGCGGAAGTAACCTCATAAGAATGCCACAGCTGTGGCTACCTGTCTGATTAGCACTTCTACAGCTAGAGTCTTCTCCTGACATCCATGCTACCAACACAAATGCTCAAAAGCTTTATACTCTTCTTACTCAAACACAGGAAATCCCATGTAGGTGTTTCTGGTTGGAAGACAACATGGAGACATAGACGATTATAACAATGTAAGTCATATAAGCCAGATGTTCACACACTTCTTTGTAAAAGTATCAAAACTGGTAAATGAATGGTATTTGGAAGCATCATCCACAGTGGCTGGATGTTTTCATTCTATCTTGTACAAATTTTTAAAACTTCACTGTGCAGAGGTTTGGGATTTTGTCCTCTGTGTTCCAGTGATTGCTATGACTCTGAGTCTTTGCCTTAAAGTGAGAAGGGGGAAAATTCTAGTCTCATCTAAGCTCTTCTGTAATGCTTGCTTTGGCAAGAAGCTCAAGCTCATTATTACAAGGGTTGTAGTGCAGGGCAGGAGGCTGCATTTTCTTTCCTGGCTGTTGGAAAGTGATCATCCCTAAATAGAAATAGAAGGGGGGGGGAGGCTGCTTGTGCCCCATTCCCCAAAGCTTTGGGAAGTGAGTCCCAGTACAGTAGTAAATGGAGCCCAGGAGGACTGATGATGGTGTCCTTCCACAAAGAATCATTCGTGGATGTGGAATTGTTGACCTTGAATTAGGTAAGCTAGCTCCTTTTCACACTTACGCATGCCTTACTGGACAGTCACATTGCAAGCACCAGGAAATGAGCATGGGGGTAGGAATGAGGAAAAGGAATACGTTTTCTTCTTCTTGAGGGGTAAAGCTAGAAAGGGTATCTTCCAGATCTGCTGGTACTGAGCAGCAGCCCTGGTATCCAAGACTAAAGGAGGATGTTTCTGCAGGGTAAGTGAGGAGTGTTATCAAGTTAGGCCCAGAAATGAGAGACATCACTGAGAAGGATGAGAGCCAGAGAAATCCAGGGTAAATAAGGGTGGGGAAAGCAGGGGAGTCTAGGATGAGTACCCTAAATAGCCAGAATGGAGACCAGCGTGTCTTCTAGCTACTACTCAAGTAACGTCTGTCTTGAAATGATGATCTTCCATTTAGACTTTTGTACTCGGAGAAGCTGTGGACTTGTTTTGGCATGGCTGCAAAAGAGTCTGCATATTAGCCAAAAATGTGATATTTGTCATCCCAAACCTGACATGTTTTCCTGCTCGTGATGATCTTAACTTCCATTAATTTTCCTATAAATGGCATCTTTCATTCCTTTGCAGCTTGATTTTTGTGGATGGCACGAGACGTTTGTGGAGAAGGATAGTAATAATGTAAAAAGAAAAAACCCTGTGGAAGAGGAAAGCCACGGGGCGAATTATGGATAACGGCTGTAGACAGACGCCTTACCTGGACTCCACACTCTGTGAAGAGCTATTCAGGTGGTTCTGTTGCCATTTGTGATTGATAACTAGTTACAAAGTCAAAGATACAGACTATCTTTTAGAGTAAGACAGAAAGAAAATTCCTTGTCTAAGGCCTCCTTAGATGGCCAGATACTTAGACACAAGCTCTCTATGATATCCCTGGACAGATCCCTTAAGCCAAGGATGCTACGCTTGGAAGAATAGGTTACTCTTCTCTGGAGACTTATGTGGATGACACTGAACAAGATGGCTCATATGACTCTGGGACTAAGGCATTAAAATTAGAACAAGTTGTGATGTAGAGTGTCAACACAGAAGAGAATCTCCTTTAGCACTAGACATCTGGATAACACTGTATAAGATAGGAACAGGCCCGAGATGGGGGAAACAACACACCCTTCCCTTCCTCTTGTTCTGTATACATAGTGTACATGGGTCAAGGCAGCAGCAGCAGAGGAAGAAGGCCCATGGACCTTACTTGATGTTTCCAGGGCAGCAGCAGAATGGCTGTCCATATGATTATCAGAAGCCACAACAGACTCAGAATATTCAAGAGAAAAAGATACCTCAGGACCAATTTCTAATACATCTGTATCATAAGATCTAGGGTAGCAGGTACCCTCCCTTCTCTGAGTAGCACAGCCATTTGTTCAAGGTAATTGAGATGCTCTAGGCCTCCAACTGCAGCTAGCACCTCTGCATAGGATATTCAGCTCAGTGGACAAGTCAGACAGCAAAGAGTTCTTCCTAGCAGTGGGTCTTGCTAAAACATCTGGATTCTATCAGGAGACATCCGTAAACTCCTCAAGTCTGAAGCCATTTCCAATGTCCACAATTGAGCTTTGAGGGCTCCATAAATCCAGGGATTCAGGGAACTCCCAAAATTATTAGACTCAACAGGAAAGGTTCTAGTGTTCCCCTGGGGGATTCTCTGAGAAGAAGAGACTGTTAAATGCTCAACCCTACATGGGAGTTTTATATAATCACTGTAAGGCTCAGGGAATATCACTACAGAGGCAACAGAAAGAAAGAGCCCCAACGTGGGGTGGAATGACAATGGCAATTGTCTTCTGAGCATGATATGAAACTGAATTTTTAAATTCTCAGCATCTGTGATTATGCTATGTAAGACTCGCCCATGATTGGTCCTGTCAATATCCTGTTATGGAGAGGGAAAAACCTGCCCCCCTCTGATACCTACCTACAGATAATGGTAGCTGAGAGAAGCAGAAACATTTTCTTTAGGATTGTAGTCTTTAGTAGGTTACCCCCACACTCCATGCTCCTGTAAATATCACGTTATTTGTGCTTCTGCAAGGAACTCTAATTAAAATCATTGATTCATATGAACAAAAGAAATATTAATATAAACAATGAGACCAATATATCATTAAATTAACTATGGCTCATATATTAGATGTACTCCTTTTAACATTTATTTTCTTTGGTGTTTTCCTAGACTTCTTTTGATTTACTTATCTGATACAGTTTATTTAGCCACTTTAGTGTATCTATCTTCTGCTTAGTCAGAAGAATCCCTTCCATTATCTTTTATATGGATAGTTTCATGGTCATAAATTCATCTGTTTTTATTGTGGGAAGCTTTTATTTAACCTTCAATTTCATATAACATATCTATATATCTATATCTATATATCTATATCTATATCAGTGTCTTGCCTTCATGCATATCTATGTGTATGCAATGTTGTGTAGAGACCAGAAAGAAAATGTAGATCTCCTGGAATTAGAGTTACAGATGGATGTGAGCTGCCATGTGAGTACTGGGAATGCAGTCCAGGTCATCTCCATGAGCAACCAGTGCTTTTAACCTTTGAACCATCCCTCTAGTCTGTCTTCCTCAAATTTAATAGATAATTTTCTAGATACAGAAGTCTGTGTTGTCAGTTGTGGTCTCTTAGATGATAGATGTTAAAATGTTTTTTTAGTCTTCTCTGGCTTTAAAAGTTTTTATTAAGTACCTGGGCGTTATTATGATGGACTTTCAATACCCATTCCTTATGCTGTGCTTTAGTGTTTTGATTATAATATGTCCTGGAGAGTTGCTTTTCCTGTCCTGTCTATTTGGTGTTCTGCAGGCCTCTTATACCTGGACTAGAATCTATTTCCTTAGGTTTGAGAATTTTTCTTCTATGATTTTATTGAAAACATTCCCTGTACCTTTAGCATGGTATTTTTCTCCTCCTTTAATGCCCCAAATTCAAAGGTTTGGTTTTCTTAGGGTGTCAAAAAGTTCCCCGTGTTCTAGTCATTCATTTTTTAAATGTTCTCGTTGATCTTTATGGAGTATTCCAATTCCTGTCCTTTGCTTTCCAAATTTGACACTCTTTTTCATTTGACCCATTCTGTTGGTGACGCTTTCCACTGAGGGTTTTCTTTGTCTGAGGTTTTCATTTCCCCATCGTTTCAATTTGGGTTTTCTTCAGGAATCCTACCTCTTTATTGAATCTTATTCATGTCTTTGATTGACTTCCTCACCTCATTCAGCTCTTTTGTTTGGTTTTCTTGAAATATAATCCTATTTTCATTGAGTTGCTGGGTCATAGTTCTATTCTTTTGAATTCTTTGTCTGGAATTTCTTCCATGCCATTCTTGTTGTGGCCTGTTATTATGAGATTAGTGATTTTTGGAGGAGGAATGTTATCATGGCTTTTCTCATTGGACTTGTGCATCTGGGACACTTTGTTGGATGAGACTTTTTTCTTTTTGTTCAAATCACCTTTCTCCTTTCAGTAGAAGTTGTGCAATACTCCAGAGAAGATTAAGTCCTAAAATTGTTGAGATGTTGTTTTCTTCTTTCACTAGATTCTCTCCTTATTTTTCTATTGAGAGGACAGTTGCATACCTCTGGCCCGTCCTGTCTACAGCTTTCTGGCCTGGCTTCCTACACCTGTTTGCCCTGCTTTGAGTCAGCTCTGGTCTGATCCTTACCACCTCTGCCTCTCACACTTGTTGTGGATCTCCACATATATACTGGGCACTTTCTTTTCTTTCTTTCTTTCTTTTTTTTTCTTTTTTGGTTTTTCGATACAGGGTTTCTCTGTGTAGCTCTGGCTGCTCTGGAACTCACTCTGTAGACCAGGCTGGCCTCGAACTCAGAAATCCGCCTGTTTCTGCCTCCCAAGTGCTGGGATTAAAGGCATACACCACCACTGCCTGGTTTTTACTCTATTTTCTGAGTTCAGGTTTTTTGCCCTGAATTTTGTAAATCAAAGTCTGTGTTTCCAAACCTGAAAAATACTGATTTTGTTTTGTTTTGTGTGAATGATTTGTTATTGACTTATGACCCATGGATTTATATGAATGAAGATTTTATACTAAAGTGAGTATCAAAATTACCTGTGGACATTCATATATATACATTCATTCTGGAAGACTCCCTTCTCCCTTAATGAAATATCCAGGGATAAATCTAAAGACATACATTGTGGTGCAGTCTCTCAGGTGTAGTGTTGAAAGCAGCTATAAGCAGTAAGGTTTTCCTGAAATATAATCATAGGCTTCCTTTTGCAATAAAGACAAGTCTTTGCTTTAATGCAAAGGAAGTTCTGTCACCACATACAGAAAAGCATGCAAATAGGCCACTGGGTACTTGTATCTGGGTGTCCTTGGAGAATTTCTATTAAGAGACAGTCCCATTGATACAATATAATGTTTTATAACACACATACATATTTGAAGTTAAATTGAGATGGCTAAAATGACTATTTTGGGGAAACATAAAACAATTCAGTGCATCTGTATTAATTGCATTTTTATTGCTATGGAAAAATACCTGACAGCAGCAATGTCAGTGAGGGAATGTTTATTTTGGCTCACAGTAACAGGGAGACATAGTCCATCATGGAAGAGAAAATATGATACCATTCTTGAGGAACATCCAAGTGTTAAAATGCCTTGTATGACCCTGGACCAGAAGGCAGATAGCACAGACTGGTAGTTTCAAGGGACCCACTTCTACCAGCTACATACTAGGTGGCACAGTCTTCTTACACAGCTTCAGCGGCTGGGGACAGGCATGGATACAGATGAGCCAGTTGGAGACATTTCACTTCAAGTGTTAAGAGATAGGAGTGTCCTTTTTGCATGTAAAATTTAGACTCAGTCCCCCCATTTCTCTCTCTCTCTCTCTCTCTCTCTCTCTCTCTCTCTCTCTCTCTCTCTCTCTGTTGACCTAGTTACATAACTTGGAGGCTTACATAGTCTAGAGACTGCTCTACCCACTGAGATACACCCCAGGCCAAGCTCCTTTTTGAAGTTATAGAGAAATTATTCTATTCTTCGGTTTCTACCAGAATCATTTTCCCTCTGTAGACATTTTAAAGAAGAGACAATTGATAAGAACTGCGCATTAATTACAAGGCTATTTTTTGACTTACTGAATGAAGTTCTGAATTCTGTACCTGGAAAGCTTTGCTTCTGCATTGTACTTTAGAATTTTAAATGTGGGCTCAGTCTAGGATGGAGAAATGTTGTCTACAAATTCTCTGGAAGACATCTGAAAGCAATAGATGCACAAAGGCAAATAAAAACAGTTTCTCAGAGGGATCTGAATGCATAATTAATGTTAGTGACTGTCTTTTTTCCCTTCATTTCTCTTGAGAGTTTGTCTAATATGATAAAAAACCACATTGTTTATCGACTTATGTAATTGTGGTTTTGAAAAATTCACATTTAATTTAACATTTAATTCCCATTTTATTTAACTCAAACATTAAGGATTTTCTCAACTCAAGGGCTGAGAAGTTGACACTTGGAATAACTGACATGTAAACAAATCCTCAACCACTCTGGACATTTCCAGATTAACTCTCTTCTTGTTCTATTTTGTTTGGGATCAGGAAGTATTTGCCCATTTTGCAAGTAAAGTCCCAGAAAGCAGCATGTTACGGTCAAAACTACAGTCTGTAACTGGTTCATGTTTGCATGTGGGATGTAAGCAAAAGCCATGAAACAGGGATGTATCCTTCATAATGGTGGGTGTATAACTGGATGACTTTCCATGTAGAATGACCAGTAGGGGAAGGGATTGGAGAAAGAAGTGCTTTGTATAGAACACATGAAGTATGAGGTATGTATTAAATTTTAAAGCAGAGCTAGCAAGTGAAAAGCGAAATGTGTTGGCAGGAGCTGTAAATTCAGGGGTGATCAGGTGACACTTGTATTTCAGTTCACATACCTGAGTGAGATGAACAGGATTTGCATGCGCAGAATACCATTTTTCCCCAGTTTAGTGTAGTGTTGAGAGCAGCTATAATCAGTGACAAAGGCTCCAGGAGGCTAAAACTGCAGGATGTTGGCAATCCACTGTGGACTATAGATAGAAACGGGAAGTAGAAGGAAACTGACAGAGATATGGAGCTTTAACCAGAAGAGTGAATTAAGGCACTTCTGCTATGTGGTAGCTGTATGTTTCCCTGTAGAGACAAGTTCTGATTTTCAGCCAATGTAACAATGAAAAGCAGTTGCTAGTGATTTATAACTTGCCAATGAAGGTTCAAAACCCCTGTGAATGCTCCTTGCAATAATTTCCCTGCATTGCTTACTGAAAGCTAATAGCTTTATGATTTGCACATAATTTAATTAGTTTTAAATTTAATCTCAGGCCACATGGACTATGCTTATAGGATGGGACCCTGGGGATTCCTCCTGGAAGTCAGAGCTCTATGATATTTGCTTTTAAATCTTTCAAGACTATACGCTTGCCTTTAGTGAAGCCTTCAAAGAATGTAATGTAATGAGTTTTATACAGCTGCTCAGTGTGTTTGCTGTGGTGACAAATCTCATGATGGGATCTAATAGTAAAAATGCAAAGCAACATAACTGATAGAAGTAAGTCAGTATTCCAAGTTCCATTGAATATTCCAGAAATCATATGACTCACAACCTCAGATGCCTCCTGGATAGCAGTGAGTTTTGCTACTGCTTAGGGAAAGGGGTTACCAATAAGCAAACAAACAAACAAAGTCTTGGTATCTTTGTATACCAGAACATGTGTGATCTTTGTAGGCACTTAGCTAAATGTTTATAAAATAAATAACAAATAAAGAAGTGAACCAATGGAGCGTGATAGCCTTGCAGGCTAATTTTTCTATGAGCCTGAACTCCCAGAAGCCTTTTCGGATCGTAACAGTGTTTAAGTTCTACAGTAGGCCCATGTAATTGAGCACAATCACATCCAACACATTCTTCTCAGCATTCTCTCAGTGACTTCATTCATTGCTTAAGGCTGGGAGACCCTGATGAGTACCACTTCCAAAACAGAACACCCTTATTACAGGATTAAGGGGGGGGGGGACTATTTCTTTGTTCCTAGACCATTTTTATCTGTGTGTGTTGATGCCACCCCAGTATGAAAGGTCTGTTTGAATAGATGTTTTTGTGTATTATAATTCTAAGAGTCCTAGTACATAAATCCTACTATATAGTTAAGAAACATTTACTGAATGAGTAAACTCTCATGTTCACATTGTAAGTCTTAGCTGTCTGGTTAAGTCATTAGCATCATCAGACATCCTGCATTGTACAGGGCCCATTCTGGTTTGAATGTTCACTTTCAGCTGACTATTTTGTCATTCATTTAGGCATTGATTAGATATTCATTTAGTGTTGACCATATAGCAGACATTCATTTAGTTATTGGGAATATAGGCATGAACTAGTCAGACAAGACATCTGTTATCATGGAACGTTGTGCAAGAGAAGCATTAGTCTAATTCATGACCATAGGTACTAAGGCTAGAGTTAGGCAGTATGACTAATGTCAGAGCCCACCTTGGAAGGTATATGAAGTTCACTGGTTGGTACACATTTCATGGAGTGATGGAGAATGTACTTATGGTTGGGTCTATGCTGTAAAGTAAGACCCACTAACATGGAGAAAAGAAGACCCTGCTGCCTGATGTTCTGGCTAAGACCTGAATGAAATCACTAAGACATATTGAAATTTGCATGTCTTATTTGTGAGTGCTTTAACCAGTTTTCATGGTTAACATCACTAATAGTTAAAGGTGAAGTGAAGTGATTAGAAATTCTTACGGAGATAGCCTAAGGCAAAGTTCTTGATCCCTTACCATAGCAAATTCTGTGCCCAGGCCATTGTGGTACAGAGACTTTTAATGTGAAAGCTCACCAAAATAAGGGTTTACCCTTTTTATTCCTGAAAAATTCTCCTTACTCAGTATCATCTATAATCTTCTTCCTTGGTGCTCCCAGGAAAAAAATCTAGCAAGTATGTATATTTAGAGGCAAATCATCAATCATCAGAACATTTACAGGCATCTTGGGAGAAGCCTGACAATAATTCATTTAATCTGGTGTCTGGTGTCCATTTTCATAAGACTGCTTCAGCCTCAGCACCTACCGGGCAGGAGCTGTCAGAAACATTAAAGTTCCCCATTTCAGTTCTTCATCCTTACATTTCTTCCTTGGCTCTGTGCCACCCTTTTTCTGCCTTAGGCCAGTATTTCCATGATAAACCTTTGGTTTGATGAAATGTGTCACAGGTATTTTGAATATCAGCACACAGCTTCTCCTACTGTAGCCATTCTCCTAGTCTAGGGGGATGTGGGTAAGGATGGCATTTGAAGAGCACTTGGCTCACTGAATGTCTTCTCCCTCAGCATCCCTGTCAAGCAGTTTAATTATGCAAATGAGCACTCCTTAGCACAGGGGCTGGGGGAGGTGTGGCAGAGAGTGGAACAGACTGGGATGTGCTAGACAGGAATTAGGCCAAGAATATCCACACATCTTATACTGAGAAAGTTCCCAGGGACATTTTTCCTTCCTTTTCCCTCCAGGATGAGAAATCATTTCAAAGCCTGATCTTTTAACTTCCTTTAGATTTTTCCCAACCTACTTCCTGTTCTAAAAAAGATGGAGTCTTTAAAATGCCAGTTTGTTTTTAGATTTTGTTTTAATGTCTCTGTCTGCCTTAAAGAAGTTCTTATGGTGAAGTAACAGCAATTATTTTTTCACACTGATGTTGAATTTCAGGGAATATGTCTTCCTTAGGATCAGGATCCTTTCTTAGGATCAGTGGAGTGAGTAATCCAGAGTGGTTGTTGGGGAACACACAGGGAACCTTCGGAGGGCAGCTTCTGGTCTGAGATTTCATTCATGCAGCAGCTGTGGAACAGGTTTGAGCATAGCTACCCAGCCTGCATAGCTTCCTTGGAGGAATGGAACCCTGTAGAATGAAAACTACAGATTGGATTGGATGGATCTCACAGGAGGATCCAGCTGGGGCATAGAGAGTAATAATAGTGTTTGATTTTCATTTTAACCTTTATGGCTAAGTAATGAGACATTGTCCAAAATCCTTCTAGGATTCTACTAGAGCTGAAATGTAGTATGATAACCTCAGTTTTAATAGGCAGAGAAAGCTATGTAAATTCTCAAATACTGTTTCTTCATATATAATTTAGAATTTTCCAACTTGGCAGTTGTTTATAGAGAGGGTTTGCTTAGAAATAGACTAGACAGTAGATGTTGGACATTGATCTAAATATACAAGTCTGTATGGTAACAGAGCAAGGCAGGAATTGTAATCATTGTTTAAAACTACTGTAAATTCAATTTAAAAACTGTTATTGACAGTGAACATATACAATAATTATAAACTTAGATCATAGATTGCATAGTAATATATAAATAGTGGTTCTATTGTTAAATATAAAGAAATAAGTCCCAATCAAAAAGGCTTCACTGCAGGAATTGAGAACATGATTCTTCAGTGAACAAGCTTCCACAAATCCTTACATTCATAGCTGAAAAGGGATACCTGGATCTTTGTGAGAGGGCTTAATGAGAAATGTCTTCCATGGCTCTGGTATTTGAAAACTTGGTCCACAGTTATTTTTGCTGTTTGGGGATGTTAAGAAACCTTAGGAGGTATAGCCTTGGTGGACAAGTATGTCATTGGGAGCAGACTTTGAAGTGAGGCCTTACCTCACTTCTAGTTGGCTCTTTCTGCTTTGTGCTTGTGGTTGAAAATGTGATGTGCCAGCTTCCTGCTGTAGCGGCTTGCTGCGATGCTTCCCCCACCATTATGGACTCTTCTTTTGAAACCATAAGCCCAAATAAACTTGTTCTCCCATAAGTTGATTTGGACATAGTATTTTATCATAGTGACAATGAAAATGAATACCTTTGTCTTAGAAGTTGGCAGTGTTGCTGTGTATGCCCCACTGACAAGTTAGTGTCAAATTAGTGATAAGATAGTACTTTCTCTAAAATACCTCCTACCTCCACGATCCCTCATAACCTATTTACTTCTGAATGCCATCCATTCTTCTCATGCCTCACTAATACCTCAGACTTTAAAATTCAGTTCAGACTGTGGCTTTGATTTTTAGAGATGTGGCTGAAATTTTACAGTCTCAGAATGGAGTAGTTAACTATCACTATGTGCCTGGTTGCATACCTCTATCTGTAGCCAGCACAAACACTAAAATTATGGTGTATAGTCAGTGTGTGTGAAGCTCGCTGCCCAAGAGATGAATGGCTATATACTTGTATCTGGCCTTTGCTGTCTTTGATTCCTGGGTCTTCCCATAGAAACTAGCCTGACCTATCTTTGATACAAAGTTAGCTGGAGCATGTTAAAGAATTCACTAACCACTCACCAGCTACAGCTTACTGTCTGTACTTCCCAGATGATGTGATACAGTTTATTTTTGTTTTTAATAACTTGTCATTCTGTTTGATGTAGAATTAGACTTCCATGCTACCTACCCACTGTCATCAGTGACTTGCTTTGGCTTCTAAGTGCTAGGTGCCATGCTGAGTCAGTAGCTTTGCAGGCTGTATTGTAGTTCTACTTTAACTTTCCCATAAGAATGACAACTCATTATAAGGGAAGTCCTATTCTCCCTGGATCCTGGTATAAAGATGCCTGGAGCAGAGCTACAGTGGGCCCAGAACTGGTATATGCCATAAGTAAAAGGTGTTTGTTACTTCAAGCTAATGATACATGAAGGTTGTTTGTTACTTAGGACTGATCTTATAAATCATAAAATCCTCTAAAATCTAGGCCCCCCTAATCATGCAACCTTATTTCTTGCTCTTTTACTTTTGTGCGTCTGCCTTGCTTTGTATTCTCCCAAACACCACCTTCTGTAGCTTCCACCACACGCCTTTTTTCTACTTAACTCTGTGATGTTTCTCACCTCCATGACTTTGCATATTCCACCCCCTCTTTCTAGAACATTCCTTCTCTTTTGGAGTCCTCCTACTCAACACAACTGTTGGCTCCTACATGGAACCTTCCTTGGACTTCTCACTTTTCTCATTCCCAAGACTGGCTTGTTCTCTCCCCCTACAAACCACTTAATGATTGCTAATTAACTTAGGGAGTTGTTTTGTTTTGTTTTTCAATATTCTTATTATGGGTATTTTGTCTAACTCATGTGTAGATATCAGGGATTTGGGAAATATCTGACATAAAATGGGCCTCACTGAACTCTTTTCTTATTGATTTTTATGTTAAAATAAAAATTGGAATAGTTAAACAAGAAAAAAATGTTCGCTCACATTACAATTAAGTAATCATTTGGCATGGGGTATGGAGAGACCTAGATGTGCTTGCAGAAGAAGCCTTAACTTCCAAGTGACGTTTGTCTCAGCATTCTGCTTATATGAGTCCTCTTCCAGGTAGCTTTCTCTGACACTCCTACTGGTTGAGGATACCCAGTTTAAACTCTGTGGATTCCTAGGTATGGCATTCTCCATATGCAATTTTAATGAGAGTATTGTCTCTTCCTGTACACTATAAACACAGAGAAGGAATGGCTCTTTATTTAAATCATTTCATACAAAAGTAGATGTCACATAAATGTATGATGAATGAATAAGCAGGATAATATTGTCAGAGAACACTAGATCATTTTGTGATATCTTAATGTTCCTTGGCGTTAGAACCCTGAATGGAGAGGCATACATACAATTACTAATTACTTCCAGAAAATGAACATCAATCTGTCTAATCTTTAAGGCTTAACACACAACAACTTTTCTCTGAATTTCTTTCTGGTGTCCCATAGACTCCTGTGCTGTGTCTCAGTGCTCTGTTTTATTTTTAATTCTGGAGAGATTTGAGAGTCCAAGATGTGGTTTCATGCTGTAGCTTACTTCCTTCTCATTATCTGATTTTGGGAAAATTAATCTTTCTAAACTTCTAACCCCGTAGAAATAAAGTGTGGGCAACAATAAATACCATGCTGTAGCATTTTAGAAAGGTTAGTGAGAAGATGTGTGTAAAATCTTTAGCTTATTGCCTAGTATCTGGTAAATAAACTGAAACTGGTATTATTATTATCTTCTTTTGTTAATGATAGTAATATAATTTCATTTCACAAGTTTTAGGACAGAAAATTATACTCAGAAAAAGAAATAGTATCTCATAGATAGGTACACGCTTAAAATGATAGAATCTAGAACCAATATTCTTTAGTTTAGCAAATAATTACTGAGAGCTTAGTGTGTTTGAGGTACTAAGAATGTAAATGTGAATGTTCTACAATCACTGCCCTCAAAGAAAATGGAGGAGGAGACACTTCTGTGTTTTAATAGGCTGAGTGGGTACTGAAACAGAGGTGCATTTGTAGGAACACAGAAGACTAGAGCTAAGCTGTGTGGTGGTCAGCAAGCCTTTAGAATCTGCCTGTCTTCACCTTCCCCAGTGCTGGTGTTATAAGCTTACATTGCCATGCCTGTGTTTTACTTGAATGTCTACAATCCAAATGTAGAGTCTTGTGTTTGAATAGCAAACACTGGCCACTAAGCCACCTCCTCAGTCATCAATCTTTATCTTTGCTCTCTGAGTTCTCCACAATGACTTTGTCCCTGAGTAAAGCTAAGGTATCTGATATTCAGTTCAATGGGTTAACCCTTCATACCTCTTTTACATTATGCTAAATTATCTATGAAAATGTCCTTCTCTGATACTAGGTGCTAGGCTCTAGTCTCTGGGGTGGTTGCTGAGAAAGCATTTGTAGACTGTGGTTTCAATATTCTGTCTCACTGGGGACCATAATTTGCTTCAGAACTATATAGGCAAAGGTTTAAATGATTTTATCTAATAAATTATTAGAAAAATCAAATAAAATACAAATCATTATTAGGTAGATCAAAACTCTCTGGTTCTTAACAAACATTTGCATGTTTGCTATGCAAAGGATTGTTTTTCTAGTTACTTCTTTGTATTCCAACTGAGGGCATAACTTCTAAATATAAAAAAACAAAAAAACAAAAAAAAACCCTAAACTCAGTGGTTTACTTGTTTCCCTCTAGAATATGCAGCTGCCAGATAGAAAATGAGTCTAATTAATAGTGGTTATTAGACCATAATTATAATAGTGGAATAAAGGATGCTTAGCATTTATCTCTATAGCAATGTGTTTCAATTGTTGTCATCAAAAATAGAAGGAAACAGAACCAGGAAAAATTGGATAATGTCTCCAGGTACTTATAGCAGAGATAGGGAAGTCACTATTGTCTGGAATCTCCTGTCCTTTAAAGTGGAAAATTCTAGTTTTCAAGTTTTTAGTGACCCAGATGAAAGGGTCATAATTGTGTCACATTTTGTGGGTAAAGAAGTTATATGAGAGAGAGAGAGAGAGAGAGAGAACATATGCACATGGTGACACACATGTGGAAGCCAAAGACAACAGAGAGGTCATTCTGAGGCACTGTCTACTTTGTTTCCTGAGACACAGCTTTCTTGGCCAAATAGACTGGACAACTGATAATTTTATATCCAGTGAGAGTACCCCTATAAAAGATGAAAAGCAAAAAAATTACCAGACTAATAAAGCAAAGTTCACTTCCACAAATGTTTGAAGATAGTAAAGGAATTTTATAGATGCTACAAGGGGAGATTTAAGAGTGAAATGAAAGACCACCAAAGAGTAATTGAAATCTGTATAAACATTTAGTGTAGAAAGTGTAACAACATCAGTAAAATTAAAAACTTGATTTTTGTTGGGTCTAATTTAAAGTAATTTCAGAAACACTGTGTTCTCCTAGGCATATAATATACACAGATTTAACTAAGTAGAAATAACTGCCCAAGGAGTGGAAAGGTAGAGATATAGGTAGAGAAAAGATTGTAAATATCAGTAGTACCTAGTTCAATCAGTATCACATTGATTTAGTATGAACTGAATATGTGTTAATGAAGATGTTGCTATCCTTAGACATTAAGATCATTAAAGTGTATAATAAAAGACATAGGGGAAATAAAATAGTATACTACTTAATATATATAATATATATTGAGAAATGCTTATTTTAAAAATATTTTATTAGTTCTTTCAGAATTTCATACAGCATATATTTAATCATATTCCCAGATCCACCCTTCTTCCCTATCCACCCAACTTTGTGTCTTTTTAAAAAATCTATCAGGACTAATTTGTGTTGCCCAATTATAGCCTTCTACTAGAGTGTGGTCAATTTACCAGTCACAACACTCTTAGGGAAATCAGATTCTCCCTCTCCTAGCAGCTCTCAATTGGCAGTGGGTCCCCAGCTAGAGGTAGGATGTCCTGTCCATCTCCCCTGTCCATGTTGAAATATGGTTTGGCTTGGACTTGCACAGACTTTGCAGATGATATCACAACTGTCATGAGGCTGTCCTGCTATGTCCAGAAGACATTGTCTTCTTGTAATCACCCATAGTCTCCAGCTTTTACACTCTTTCTGTCCCTTTTACATAATGACCCCCAAGCCTTGAGAGGATGTAGGTGTATGTTATGTACTATTAATGGCATTTGTCAGGTTTTTTTTTCTTTTGTTTTTTTGTTTTTTTTTTTAATTCTCTGTACCTTGGCCAGTTGTGGGTCTTCATGTTAATTACTGTTTACTACTAAATGAAGCTTATCTAATGAGGACTGAGAGGTCGATTAACCTATCAGTAAAATGATAAGTCTCTTAATACTTACGTTTCTTTAGCAAAGAAATGCTAATAGGTTCTTCCCTAGTGCCTATTTGTCTAGGAACAGGTTTTGGGCCCAATAGTGGTGGCAGGTATGGGGTTTCTTTTCTCAGAGTGGAACTTAAATCCAAAAAGAAAGTGGTTCCTTACTTCCCCTGTGCCACCATGGCACCACTGGGTATATATGTTGTCTGCCCACTCTTATTGAAGCTTGCAGGGTTCACAGCAGAGCTTAACTTCCTTTCTACTCTGATAGCATGCCTGGCTTCTTTCAGTTCCATGAAATCTAGCCCATAGGGATGAGGTTTCTAGGTCTAGGCTTGATTTCTCCATGTAACTCAATGTGCTGTCCTCAGCAATAGGTTCTTAATTTATTCTCAATTCTGGACAGTAATCAAGAGCAATGGCAATATCCTGTAATGTTTGTGTGTCTTCAAGAACTCACTGACTAACAACTGAAAAAGGACTAACCCAGTCCTGGCCCTGGGCTTTTATTTGGTAAGTTGTAGTGTTTAGTAGGGGCATTGTTACCCATCTATAGGGTACCTCTATTTTAACTCATTTTATGTGCACCCTATATGTGTATTTCAGAGAGTTTCTATAATAGATTCCCATGTGGTTATTGGAAGGTCTTTAGTGTTTTTACCACTCTTCTTATTCACGCCCCTACCCTGGCTCTCCTCTCAGACCCCAGTCTGACCTTTTCTACTCTAGTATTCCATCTTTACTGTATAGAGCCAGGTGTTAGAGCACAGACTTTTAGTCCCAGCACTTGGGATGCAGAGACAGGCAAACCTCCATAAATTTGAGGCCAGCCTGGCCTACATAGAAAATTCCAGACTAGGTAGGGCTATATCAAAGGAAAAATTTGTGCTATCAAATCCCAGGCTCTGAGAGATGGCCCAGCCATTAAAGGCTCACAATTAAAAGGACAAACATTTCTTTTCAAATGGGAAGTAGTGATGAAATAATAAACAAATAACAAAGGGGGGAATAAATAGTAAGGTAGCAGCATTAACGCTAGCTTATTAAGAGCTATCATCTGTATAAATAGATGACTCCTCTAAAAAGTACCTACTGACAGAGTGGATAAAGGGGCAATCACATCTTGTATGTGGGAGGAACACTTTACAGTCAGATACACAGAATTAGAAAGTATGGGGAGTTATACCAAGCACACAATAGTCAAACTATATTAACTTCAGGAAAAGCAGTGATCAAGACAAACATGATAGATGGAACAAATAAGGACATTTAAAAATAATAACATTCATAACTAGGGATGTAGCTAAATGAGAGAGGCTTCACTAGCTTCAGAGACGAAAGAAGAAGAAGAATTATAATTACATGTAAACCTAACTAAATAGTCTCAAAAGATATGAAGCAAAATTTATATAATCAAGAAAAGATATATAAGATCAAATAATGATAGAGTTCACAGGCTTCAGGACCCATTGATGATGGCCAGAGCAGCTAGAGAGAAGATGAGCAAAGAAAACAGAAGACAGGAATAGTACTACCCACCAGCTAGAGCCTGTGGCCATGGATGACTGCAGCCTGCAGTACATGATGTTCACATGAGGAGTACTCAGGCTAGCTCTAACAGGAAACTGTGAAGCCATCTTCAGAGTCTTGCCATTGCCAAGTGAAATTAAAAAGGAACAGCCAATTTACCACGAAGAAGCAAATTAGAAATTACTTCGAGATGAATGAAAGTGAAAACTATAATTGGCCTAAACTTATGGAGTACAATTGTATAAGTGCTTAGGAATTTAAAGAGATGAATGTTCACTTTGCAGAAGAGCAAACCTTTTTTAATCAATCAAAATGACCTATATCATAAGAATCTAGACCTGTATTTAAAAAAAAAAAAAAACAAAAAACGGAAGAGAAACAGTAACTTAAATCAAGAGTTAACAGAAAAAAATGAACATAAAGTTGAAGTACATGAGATATATAATGACAATGAATTCAGGAGAACAAAAACTGAAACCAGGTGTGCTGGCACGCAGCTATAATTCCCAGAGGCTAGGTGGAGTGGGAAGAAGTAAAGGGAGATGACTGTAAGTATGTCACTCTGGATTCTCAGCACTTGCTCTATAACACAGATAACCATATGGTACTTCATACTCACATGAACTAAAACAGTAGCTTATAGGTGGGAGAAACCGGGAAAGAGACATGATGACTGCCCTAGTGGAGGTGACTATGTAGTATATACTTATCTTCAAAGTGAAGATGTTCACAGTAAATGTGCTTAGGTTTTATAAATCAGTCATTGCTTAATAAAGTGACTTAGAAATAAAGTAAAATCTCATGGGAAAACCAAAAGAGTATTCTGCATTTATAATATATAACAAAATCCACAGGATTATTTGCAGAGGCAAACTTTTTGGCAAAAATCAATTTCTCGCATAATGAAAACCAAGAACAACAAATTTTCATGGGAAAATGACATTTTATGGTCTGGAATTAAGAAGTCTCTTTAAATATAATGTGAGAGAGATAAAAGAGAAAGAAATGAATACATAAATTATTCCAGAGTCCAAATGGTCTGGAGGTCCTTTCTCAGGGGATGAGGCTACCTGACTGTGGAAAGCACCAGGTAAATGCCTAGGAAGTATATGCTCTGGTGCAAGCAGTAGGGAACTTTGGGAGATGGAACTCAGGGAAGGGACAAAGGGTTATCAAGTCTTACTATCGGTGCTGTTGTTAGCCAACTAAATGGTGTATATGCAGCTGTGGATAAACAAAACTTACTCGCTCTCAATGTGAAACCTGAGCCCCGTGTCTGTGTCTACCATTGCCTGCCTTTCTAGGTTGCTGTGTTGTCCACAAGTGTGCTGGCTGTGGCAAATTGTACCTCATGCTTACAAACTATCACATAGTAAAAAGACAACCTCCAGAATGGGGGAATTCACAAAATCAAAAGTGGGCACATCGCAAATGTATGAGATATGTATAATATCCAGAAATTTTCATATTACTTATTCATTTCATAAACCTGAAAAACAATCAAAACCAAAGAAATTCATTCTACATGGGCACTTTGGACTTTCCTAAAATCTTTGTAGTATCAAAATCCAAGTTAAAGGGTCATCAAACTCTGTGGAAGAAGTTATTTGACTTTATTTTCCTGTCTCAAAGGAAGACTTCTTACTTAGCCAACAGCACAACACTTTTATTTCAAATATTCATTTGATTCAGCATTAAATGTCTGCCGTGCACTAGGTGGAATGGTAATTGTTTTATTCAGGAGTCCATCAGAAATGGACCCCAGAGTCTTACAGTTGTGGAAATTAAATCATTTGTGTAAGATCACACATCCAGCCAGCAGCAGAACTGAGTTTGGATAATTGATGTATTTGGTCCTTTATTAAGATTCCTTGCTGCCTACTGTTTTGCCTGTATCCCTTCCAGAATGGCATGTCTGTATCTGCAATTGAGCAAAGTGAATACATTTGCATCAGGAGAGGCTGTCTTTCCTCTCCTTGTTCTTCTTAGAGAAGTTTCTACACCCAGGTGGGCAGGAAGCATATACTAAGGTCTCAATTCTTCTACAGAGTTCCTTACATCCCTTGAAGAAACGCTGAGTATTCTGCTTTGTCACACACCTCCCAAGCCACTGTTAGCCTTTCTATTTATCCTCTAAGAAATTTAAAAATGCAAGCTTAAAGTTATATTTTAATGATCAGAAAAATCAACATTTTATCTCTCTGTAGACTGGAGAGCCTAAGAAGGCAATGTTGCTTATATACTTTAGAAAGTTGCTTTTGGCTCTGGATGTTTTATATGCAGTACTTAGAACTCATATGTACTGGAGACTTACCAAATTTGATTTTTAATGGCCCTTCTTTTGCAGCTGGAGTTTTGAGATCAGTAGATTTGTAAAGGGCCTTGTGAAAAACCATAGAGCCTGTGGGATTACAGACAAAGATATGTAAAAATACAGTTTTCATCATTTTATTGAAGAATTTGAATAGGTTTTTTTTTTTCCTCAGAAAACTTGAAACAGTGCTAGGAAACTAGATTTGGCTTTTAAACACACCTTCACTATTTAGATTTGACCTGTAATTTCGCTACTACACTAGAAAAAAAATGTTGTTTCTCCCAAAGTGTTCGTTTGACATTGAACTTGACTCCATCCAGTGGAGTGGGACTGGCTTCCCTACTTGATGACCAGGTTAATAATAGTTCATCCCTATTTTGTGATGCTAAGGTTTGAACTGATGCCCTTGAAGTTGTCAATCAAACAATAGTAACTCTAACTTGCCTTTCCTCCCTTGGTTTTTGAGAAGGGCTCTGTCTCTCTGTATAGCCCAGATAAACCTTGAGCTGCCAGCCTTACCTCAGCCCCCTGCATGCTGGTATCACATGTATGGTTTTCTATACTGGCTCATTTGTTCTCCTTCGTGGGGGGGGGGGGAATGTAAAATTGACAAAATTTGAAGAAGTGAGATGGAGCTTAAATAAGAAAGAGAAAATGAGGAGATGCAGGAATTATAGGCCTGAGACCTAGGAGGGCACAGCAAATGCAGAGGGTCATCTCCTCCATATTCAGACTCAAGCTCAGCTCTGGGGAAGTACATTCCATTACTTAACCAGCATAATTATTATTACAGCAGCTCTACATTTATACATGTTAGTAGTCGAAAAAGAATAGAAGGTGGACCGGGCACCAGTGTAAGCAGTGTTCAATTTGACACCTGGATTCCAGGTCAGCTTCTCCTACGTTCTCCCACATTCTGTGGTCCTCAGTGATTGAGCTAAAGAGAGGCTCTTGAGTCCTGCTCAAAGCATGTGTCTGTGCTGTCCTTCAAGCTTCCTTCCCTTTGTGCTTATTGTCCTAGGATCCAGCCAAGTACTATGGCTCAAATATTTCCTTCATATGTTCTCTTCTGAGTTTCCAGATTTACTTGGACTTCCTCTGTTTTTCCATGCAAAGGCCCTGCCTACAGTAAAGGCTTATGCTTTGACATGTCTCCATGCTTTATAAGTGACATAAACAGGTACTGTTTAATGTAAACAAAATCTACCCAGACTCCCTTTAGAGTTTGCACTCAGGCCCTTGACAGTCAGGAAGGCACAGTGAGTTGCATAGCCCTGCATGTTTTGATATAGGATCTCCCTACATAGCTCAGGAAGGCCTCGAATAGAATAGCAGCGTGAACTGCTTACAGAAAGGATACATGACTAGACTGTTAGGAAGAACCCTTTTTTTCAACTCTCCTTCCCATTAAGTGGAGACTGACTGAGTTTGATCCCCATGGTTAAGGCCAATAAGGGAAAGAGATGTTTAATTATAGTTCCATTAAGACTGAATCAAGTCAGTACTTATCCCCAGGAATCACAATGCTAAGTCAGAACAGGGCAGAGTGAGCAAGCAGAGCCAGTGCTCTTTGCAGTTGTTCTAGGAGGGGGTGAAGGAGTTAAAGGGGACTCTTGACTTTTGTTCTGTAGGAAGTGAGTCATCAGTAGCCATTCTGTCATTGGGATTCAGCTGAGATAAAGGGATAGGTTTCCAACTTGTGTTACTCAGCACATAGTCCTCTGTAAAGCACAGGAGCCAAAGTCAAAAACACCAGTTTAATGTCTCTTCCTGTTTGTGGCTCTGTAATTTTACAGGTTAATGAACAATTTGTTCTGCTGTTTTTATCCCTTACAGTCACTGGCATTTTTAGCACATGAGAGGACCATCATGTTTCTATCAATAGTATAGTCAAGTGAAAAGTTCTGAGGGCTTGGATATGATTCAATAAATTGTTCAAAGTAACGCGATCTTTGTCCCAATTTATCAGCTCATTTGTACATTTGCTTATGTAAAACTACAGCATTTGCATCTTCAGAGCATTTCTTCCTTCTCAAGGGCTTAGAGGGAAATCAAGAACATTTATTAATCTGCTTATATCCTCTCAGAGACAAGAGAGTTGTTGATAAGGCCATTAAATTTTTTGAGACAATTTGAGAAAATTCATGAGCTGAGAAATACGTAGCAATTACCCACATTTTAACGATGCTACAGAAAAAATATAAACATTTTGTCACCGTCGCAACAATAGCCTTCGTATTAGTTAATTTCTTTGGTTCTTCATTTCAGACATAAAATAGGAAGCACATCATGATCCCCCCAGTAAAAATCGTGGCCTGAGTGTCTTATCTCTTCCCATCTACAGCCCTACTTGGGATTTGTTAGCTCAGAGCTCTGAGTCCCTGCACCTATATGTGAGAATAGTCTGTGGTCTTGTATCCTCAAAAAGACCTAGGCAGGGTGGTGCACATCTTTAATTCCAGCACTCCAGAAGGAGAGGCTGGCAGATCCCTGCGAGTTGCAAGTGAGCCTGTACACAAAGCAAGTTCCAGGACATATGGGTCTTCACAAGAAACCCTGTCTTGAAACAAACCAAACAAACAAGTTAGAAAAAGACCCAGAGTTCAGGAGAGGCATTTCTGCAGATGTGGACAACTAATGCCATCTTACACATTTGATTTTTAAATTTACAACTCCACTGTTGCCCCTCTCTGTCAAGATGGACAGATCAAAGACAAGGGAATCAGAGTCAACTCTGCTTTTGTTTAGAAATCTGAAGCTCAGAGATACATTCTCTTCTTGCTGAATTTATAGAGAATAGAATATAATTTCCTTTCTCCTGCTTAGAGGACAGTTACTTGGCATTGTTAAGGTGAATTTTACCGATGGATGTAATATTAAAATAGACTTTGTCTATGTACACAGCTCTATTCATAGGAATCACAATTCAATAGTAATAGAAGGTTTTATTGTACTTGATGGATTGGTTTCCATAATGGGTAAACAGGACTCCATCACGAGGAGCATTTTCTCTGTAGGAGTGGTATTACATGACTCGTGCTGTCTCAAACAGAGAGATGTACTTAAAACCCCAGACTCCACTTTCCCAGATTGAAGACACCTCTATCCAGCAGCTATCCTGGGGTAGAAATGCTGAAACCTTCATTTGGGATGTCTGTGATGTAGTGACTTCCTGGCCCATCTTACATTAGTGGAAGAATGCTGTGTCCTGGCTCTCTGTAGCAGAAGAGAATCTGCATATATTGTCAACAGGGAGAGTGTGCCTATAGCTGAAAGGCTACAGTCATACACGAGATGATAATCAGCTGGTGGTAATGGCACTTACCGTGTCTGGCTGCAGTGTCTAAATAATGACAACCATGTCTTAATTATGAATGTCCACATTCAGCACTCAGAGCCCTGGTGAATCAATTTTATAGCCCAGGAAAGTAGTGTGTAGATGGAATCATTTGGTCCCATGGCAGCTGTTCCGCCTTCCGTTTGTCAGCAGCATAGCCTACTGTCAACTCTGTTGCAGGCTTTCCAGTTCCACTTCAGGGGAATTTCTCTAGCTAGCTTCATCTCCCTCCTCATTCATATTCTAGAATTGATTTTCTTTCTTTTCACAAGAACAGACTTACTAATGTGATCTATGCTTAGCTTGGCCTTGGTCATGAGGTTGATGACTTTGCAAAAGTCACTATAATGCGATTTGTCCACTCCCTATAGAGGAGCCTGGTACAGGGCTGCCTTAGTAAGTGCTCAAGAGATATTTGGTGATTAATCATTACTGTCAGGTCAGAGGAGACACTAGGGTTTTTACTTATTTATTTTTATGTGTGTGAGTGTTTGGTCTGCATATATATTTGTGCATCACATGTATGAGGCACTCATGAAGGCCTAAAAACTGGTTTCAGATCTGTGCAACTGGAGTTAAAGGCTGAAATTAGCTAGGTTCTCTTCATTGCCTTTGTCTTCCTAACTACAAGAATTGCTGCGTTCTGATTATCTTAAAAAGGAATATAGGCTATATTATTAACAGTGCAAAAAATATTCCAATAGGTTTGAGCATTATAACAAATATTTAAATATAGTGGTGCCATATTTCACCTCTTTGATAATAAAATAAATTTATAAAAATAAGTATATGCCATGCTGGAGATATAACTTATGGGATATATACACACAGTTATAATCATGGGGCAAGATTGGCCAATCTCTCCTAAGTTATGCTCGGAGAGGAGATGACTATAGATAAGATAATAGAGAATACATTTCAGAAAATCTAGGGGATATGGTGTTGAACATGTTCATCATGAGGCGATGAATTTGTATTCTTTTCCCGATTTGAGCTTTACATAGAATTTTTGACACATAAATAAGTAAACATTTAATATATTAATAAAATGAAATTATATTTCTCAGTGCATTATACTATAAACATGATAGTATGCTAAATATGCTAAATAAATGATAACTAAGCAAGATTGTTTACAGTGTGTAGTAACTCACAATAGGAAAATTCATAAATAATACCTGTAAAGAGACGATTGTTAGCCGAAGTGACCACTGGGATTGGTGTGCTATTTTATACTCTTTACATGATCGAGTATCTAAAGCTGGTTTACATACTATATGTATTATATATACTCTGTGTGTGTGTGTGCATATACATCTATATGCAATAGATGGATAGATGATAATTATATAGATAGATATATAGTAGACAGGTGGGTAGGTAGATGGATGACTGATAGACAGGTGGGTAGGTAGGTAGATAGACAGATAATGTCTTATATTTGAATGTATCAAGGGACTCCAGGATTATTTTTTTCAAAACCTATCAGGATTATGTTAATCCTATCATGTAGATTTATAAAATGTAAATCACTTTCTTCTTAACTCTCATGCAATATAAAATATAAACAAATGTACAAATAAAGTCTTAAAACCAACTAAATTAAAGACACTGGCTTAATACTATATAAAGTATTGAAATAAAATATTTCATTATCAGTAAGGACTTAAATACAATCATTTTTTAAAACTTTAAATGAATTATATTTTGGTATATGTACACATTGTATATATATGTATACACATGTATATACAGTATACATATATGTGTATATATAGTACTTATATGTACAACACCATATACATAAACATGCATATATGGTACATATTATATGTCATATTTTATTAGCATAAATTGGCATATATTTTATGTACTAATTAACACATTGTATAAAATATACATATATAAAATTGTTACTTATAATCATCAGATCTCATACATAACCAACACTCTGCTAATGAGCAAACCTTGGATTTAAATTTTAATGATGCACCGTTTTGCAACTTTTAAAGATCCTGAATACATTAAAATAAATACGATCTGTATTGCTGCACAAATCTGAGGTACATATATATAATATTTTTAGAATGAGAAATGAAATATTTTTCATTTGCTGCTTGTATTATGTTTATGATTATATATTAAATTTTCATTCAGCAGTTGTAACAAAATTTCATAAACTGGGTAATCTATGAACAACAACACAAAAAATTTTCATTCCTTTCAAAGCCTCAAGTTCAAGAGCAAGACACAAGTAAGTTTAATATGTGGTGAGACTGTGCCTCCTGCATCTTTTTCTCTGTGTGCTCTCTCCATTGTAGAATGGCTGAGAGATCTTTCATTTACAGAGTCTACTGATACGGATACTCTGGGGCTTGAGATTTCAATATATGGATTCAAGGAAGAAAACACAAACATCCAGACCAACATACCACAGAACAGATTAGTTCAAAATTCTGTGTGCCCTTGATGGTATGGAACTGTTTCTTGTGAGCTTTCTGTTTACCTTCACTAGATAATGTCAGTGACAACTCAGTACCATCTCACTTAAAAAAAAAACAACTTTTAAATAAATAAAGTCATTATTGTTATTTTGGATTTTTTAATGGATCTTACATGAATAGCTTGATGAATATAACCATCACCCAACTGGGAGAACTGGATAATGTCTGTGATTCTCCTTATCCTATCTTCCCACCGGGTGGATGTTTATCAGCTGGATAAAATGACCTGGTCTTAAGAGTTGGTGTACATTGAATCAATGTTCTGTTTCATGTTTGATTTCTTGATCTCAGTAGAACATTTTAGAAATATATCCATGTAGTTTCATCGATTATTTTTCCTACTTATTGCTAAGTAGTATATCAGCACTGTATCATAGCTTACTCATACATTTTCCCTGTAGATAGAATTGTATCTGTTTTGAATGAATCAATTATGTAAGAAAAACTATATTTCAATCTCACCATGGATATGGTGTCTTTCTCTTAGAAAACATTTAGGAGTAGAAATGCTAATTTCTTAAAATTATTGTGCCATTTACATTCCAACCAGCAAACTATGAGCATAATATTGATCCTGCATTCTTTTCAAAGGGAGAGACTGTCAATCAATCTAAGAACTCCTAATGAGAAAAGTACATTCCATACAAGCATAGGGATCTGAGGTTGGATATGTAGAACTGAGAATGGGGTATGAGAAGAGAGAAAGGCAGATCCATAATGTCCATTGGCAAGCCAGCCTAGCTGAAATGTGAGATTCTTTTTCAATGAAAGACATTATCTTGAAGTGTAAAATGGAGAGTAATTGAGGAAGAAAACTGCTGTTGACCTCTGACCTTCGCATGCATACACACATCCATATATGCATGGTGCACACTTGAATGTGTGTGTGAACAAACTTAAGTACATAACACACATACACACAAGTGCACGCACACATGCATGCACATATGCACAGAGTTGCCTAAATATTGAATGAGCCTTTCATTGCGTACAAATATCTTCCTCCAGGTCAGCATCCTGCCCATCTAAATAGTTTTTCTATCAAGAGCGTTGTTTCGTTTGCTTATTTTATGGTGAATATTGTTTTGGCTATATAGGTTTTCTATACCTATATGTAAACATGTTTCTTAGATTTTCATTTTTCTTTTACATTTGCATGCTATGTTTGTGTGTATGAGAGAGAGAGAGAGAGATCTGTCTTTATTTAAAAGGCTTATTATTTATCTATGTGGATCTACCAATCTTTCTATATTTTTTGTATGAAAGACTATCGGTTTCAATACTGAAACACTTAAGTGCTTTTTCAAATTAAATATTATATGGCTTTTCAGCAACAACTATTCAACTCCATTGATGTACTGTTTTCAGCAGCATATTTAATTAGTGATTACAATGTTTTGATGGGCTTTTAAAATCAGATAGTATCTCATAAAATTTGTGCTCCTTTAAAAACATCTTGTCTATTTTGAGTTATTTGCATTAATATTAACTTTGAAAGCAGTGTTTTAATTTTGCTGGAATGCTGCCGAATTTATGGACCAAATTGAAGAAAATGAACATCTTAATGTTGGTTTTCTGAATTGCTATAGAATATCTTTAAATAAAGATATTATTTGTATTTTTCAGATTTTTTCTTCCTTCTCACATTGTCCCCTTCAAGTTTCATTACACACACAAACACTCACACATACAATACACACACATCTAAGTACCACAGGTGAGAGAAAGCACACCATATTTGCTTTTCTGAGTCTACTTTATTTTCTTTGGATATTATTGTTTTAGTTTAACCCATCTTCTTGTAACTGCTATAATGTTATTTGTATTAATGGCTAATTAAAACTCCATTGTGGACATGTTCTGTCTATTCTTTATCCTTTCTATGTTATTAGAAGTCAAGGCTTGTTCCATTTCTAGCTATTGCAAATTCAGCATTAATAACATGAGTGTGCAAATGCCTCTGTGCTGGGTTGACTTACAATCTATTGTGTATACCCAAGAGTCACATAGCTAGGTCACATGATCATTTCCTCCTCCCATCCCATGCTCTGTGAAATCATCATGCTGGTTTCTACAGCAGCTGCACATGTTTACATCCCTACCAGCAACAAATAAGGGTTCCTTTGTTCCCACATCCTTGTCATTTAGTATCATTTCCTTTCATTCTGAGAGCCATTCTAAGATGAGACAGAATGTTAAACGAGTTTTAATTTGCATTTCTCTGAGGGCCACGATATTGAACATTTTAAAAGTATTTATAGTCTACCTATGTGTTTCTCTTTTTAAGAACTGTCTATGGAGGTCTTTTGTTAATTAGACTATTTGATTTTTGTTGTTTAAATTTTTGTGGTTGTCATATATCCTAACTCCCTGTCTGATTTCCTCTCATTCTGTATGTTCTGTTTTCGCTCTGCTGATCTTTTCCTTGGCTTTTGTAGAACATTTAATTCTATTTTTGCTGATTCTTGATGTTCCTTTCTGTACCACAGGAGTCTTTTTGTGTTTTCAGCTACAGCCTGTGTCTGACATGGCTTCTTTCAATATTTCCCCTCCAACAGTTTCAAACTTTCAGGCCTTTATTCCATTTTGAATTGACTTGTGTAGAGATGGGAGGGGTGGATTTAGTCTTTATTTTCTTACATCTGAATATCCAGTGTTTTTAAAGAACATCTGCTGAAGATCTGTTCCCCCCCCCAAGGCATTGTGATACTTTACTTTCAAAATTTCGGTTGATGTATTGATGATGTATTCGGGTGGATTTATTTCTGAGGTCTCTCTTCTTTCTGCCTACATGTCTATTTGGGCACTAGTAGTCTACTGTTTGTGCTACTAGTGTAATCTACTAGTGTAATCTAATTTATGGTCAGACAGCCTGGTATATGCAGCAATGCTCTTTCTGCCTAGGATTGCTTTAGTTATTTGGAGTCTTATGTGTTTAAAAAATAATTTCAACATTTTTCCAGTTCTATACAGAATATTATTGGGATTTTGGTGGGAATTGTTCAGAATCTGTAGGCTGGTTTCAGTAACATAACTATTTCTACGAGAGTAATTCTGCTGATCCATGAGCATGGCAGATTTTTCTGGTGTCACGTTAAATTTCTTTCTTTAATGTCTTAATGTTTTCATTTTAGGAATCTTTTTTCTCCTTAGATGTGTTTATTTTGATGCTGTTGTGAGTGAGAAAATTATCCTAATTTCTTGCTCATCAAATCTGTTACTGGTAAATGCAAAAGAGAATGCCATTTTCATAGTGATTTTTGTGCTGATGCATTGCTAAGTGTTTTTCAGCTTTAAAGCATTTTTTTCTGGAATCTTCAGGTTCTTTCAGGATCATATCATCTGTGTCTTTCTTGACTATTATCTCTTAAAAACAAAAAGCAAAACCAAACCTGTCCTGGCATTGGTTTGCTCTCACTAAGACCCTGAATGCAGTTTCATAAAACTAGAGAAATTATGTGCTTTTAATTTGATCCTAAAAGGCATATTCTGAGTTTCTTATTTAATACAGTGCTCGCTGTCGGTTTGTCTTATGTGGCCTGTGCTATGTTGGGATGTGTTCTTTATTTTTATATTTTCCCGGGTTTTATCAGGCTGAACCTTGCTGAATTCCTTTTGTGCACCCTACCCTTAAGTGCATTTATGGTATATCACATCTATTGATGCATGAATGTTAAACCCAAATTACATCCTTATGATGAAGCTAACTTGATCAGGATGTTCATGATGTATGACCTTCTTAATGTGTTCTTGCATTTAGTTTACAAGTATTTAGCTAGATGTTTTTGTGCTTATGTTCCCTCAGGAAAACTTGTTTGCTCTTTTGTGCTTTAGTTGTATTTTTATCTGGTTTTGGTGCTGTGTTCATTCTACCCTTGTGGAAAGACTTTAAGGACCTTCAGAATTATCAGTGTAATCTTTTTCCTAGAAAATGGTTAAAATTCAGCAGTGAATCTGCCACGCCAATAGCTTTTCTTTGTGGAGAGAATCTTGTTTCATACTTTGCTTCTTTTTACATTGTCTAGAGTTTCCTATTTTAATGCTTTAGGTCATTGGAGTTTAGGAATTCCCACATTGCCTTTCAATTGTTTTTAGTATTTTTAATATGTTTTCAAAATATTCTCTAATATTCTTCCTGATCTCATTGGAGTCTATGGTAAGATCTCTTTTATTAATTTGAATCTTCTTCTTCTTCTTCTTCTTCTTCTTCTTCTTCTTCTTCTTCTTCTTCTTCTTCTTCTTCTTCTTCTTCTTCTTCTGCTGCTGCTGCTGCTGCTGCTGCTGGTTAATTTTACTAAGGAGTTGACAGTGTTGTTTTGAGAGAACTGACTCTAGTTGACTGTGTGTATGTTTTGTCCCTAATCCTGAGTGTTTCTTGGCATTTCTTGTGTTTATGTTTGGATCGGTCTTGGTTTTTAAGACTTTGTGGTACATTATTAGAAAGATTTTAAATAAATAACCTAAATTTTAATGCAGGCACTTTCAGCTATAAACTTTTCACTTCAGTTTATGTTCCCTAATACTAATAAGGTAGAAAATCTGACTGAAATGAGAGATATGCTAAGTTAAGAGCAGTCATGGTGTTAATTGCAGTAGAAGACACTCACACTTGAGAACTTTACTGGTATTCATAATAAGGCTTGCAGATAGGACACTAAGGAACCTTACTGTTGGGTGTTTTCTTCTAAATTGATGGTTTACTCATGCACACAGGGGAAGTTCTTTAGCAAGTTGTGGCTCACTCTAAAAGTGGTGCTAGAGTTTCTTTGACAAAACATTAACTGCAAGACACAAGTAGAAAACCTTAGCTTTAGTTTTCCTACCACATTGTATCACACTTGTGCCCACATCTGCACAGCCTCGACTGCTCCAGCCAACCCTCCATCCATTGTGTATCTAGCCTCCTCCTGTCATGTCTCCATAGCTTAGTTTGATATATTTTTGAAACCACTGGAGCAGCCATTCAATTATTTTCTGGGTGAATTCAAGAATTTTTGTGGTATCTCCCACTCCAGGAATCTTCTAGCACTGTCAGTTCATACATTATAGTGGCTGCAGAAAACAGAATATAGGAGTCTAGGTATCCAATAGAGACGTTCCAAAACACTACTGGAAGAAAATTGTCCCTAAATTTTCCTGAATGCCTAGGCTGGGCACAGCTCAGGTAGGCTCCCCTGAAGCTGCCATTAGAGCATCAGCTAGTGCTTGGTTTTCATAGGCAGACTTGATGGTGGGAAGATCTGTTTCCAAGTCTCAGCAGCTGTTTGAAGATTTTACTTGTTTAGATTATAGGTCTGAAGTCTCTGTTTTCTTTGTTACTGGTCAGGACTATTCTCAGCCCATGAAACATCCCATAGTTCTTTACCATTCAGTCCTTCGTATCACTGCATTGTCCTTGAAGATCCCATCAGAAGAATTTTTTAATTGATAAGTAAAACACTATATATTTATAATAAGCAACAGTCTATTTTAATATTTCTATGTTATGAGAAATAACATAGTATAACATGAGTTATCACTATATAGAATTATTTGGTATATATTACCTCATTTACTTATTTTTCATTAAATAAGCCAAAACATTCTTTTGCTTGCTTTTAAAAAAGCAATTTTAAAGTACGTACCATGTTGCTAGTAGATATAGTAACCATAATACATAATAGAATGCTTAAATTTCTTCCTATTATCAAACTAGAATTTTAAGGTATTTGATCAAAATCCGCCAAATCTCTCCACTCTTTCCAACTTCCCAAATAACTGTTTCACTCTTTTCTAAAGGTTCAAGTCTTGCCTATTCTGCACACAAAAAAATCATGCGACCGTTGCCCTTTTTATGTCATCGGATATGGTGTTCTTCTATTTCATCCCTCATGAAGAAAAGGATAGGTTTCCTTCTTTGTTACAACTAAGGTGTGTGTGTGTTTGTGTATGAGAGAGAGAGAGGCTTTTTGTTTCTTGGGAATTTAAGTTGATTTTATGCGTTGAACATTAATCTAACTTATTAATTCATTGATCTCATTTTCTTCATATAAATCCCTTGCCCCAGAATTGCTGGTTTATACGATGACCTGATTTTTAAGGCTTTGAGGAACCTCTACATTATTTTCTCTTAGACATCTACAAATCTACTTTCCCAGTAATAGCACAGAAGGGATCTGTGTCAGTATTATTGCCCGTTCTAATATAGTTCATCTTTGTAACGGTGGCCATTGTACAACTGTTGGCTAATATCTCACTACACTTTTAATTTGCATTTCTCTGATGATTAGTGACTACCAAGGCAACTCTTAGAATTTAATTGGGTCTGGATTATAGTTTCAAAGGTTTAGTCCATTATCAACATTCTGGGAAGCATGGCACACAAGCAGACATGGCTCTGGAAGAGTGGCCGAGAGTTTTACATCCAGATGTATAGGCATCAGGAAGCCACTGAGCCTAGCTTATGCTTTTTAAACCTCAAAACTCACCTCCAGTAATGATCTTCCTCCATCCTCCACCAAAGCCACACTACCCCAACAAGGCCACACTTCCCAGTCTTTCTCAAGCAGTGCCAAACCATGATGACTAAGCATTCACATATATGAGCCTTTGAGGGCCACTCTTAATAAAACCAGCACATTGATACAGATCAGTTTTCATACACTTGGCCATTTGTATATGTTCTTTTGAGAAATAACTGTATATGTTCTTGCCCTCTTTTTCAATTGGCTTGTTTCTTTTCTTGCTATTGAATTCTTCACAAATTTTGTATGTTATCACCTTATATGTATGTGGATCACATATAGCTTTTTCCATTACATAGATTATTTTTCACTCTGTTGTTTAATTGGCTATATAGAAGCTTTTGAATTTACAATCCTGGCATGTTCCTAATTTTGGTTCTTTTTCTAGTGTTGCAACAAATCAATGTCCAAAAATACCTGCTTCAAAATTTCAAACCTTATTTTTAAGTCTTGAATTGATTTTGAATATAAGTACAGAAGTTCATGTCTCTTCATGTGACAATGGAAGAGATTTTATTTTCTCACTGTGTGTTTAAAAACCTTGGCCAAAAATCAATTCACCTCAATATCATTGATTTATTTCAAGGTTCTCAACTGTGCTCCATTGGTTCATAAACTGTAGATCAAGATGGTATGCAGTAGCCCACGTAGATGAATTCACAAATATTGGCAACAGTAAAAGGTTTCTGAACACAGAACCACCACACATTAATTCAAAATCAAATATGTAATGAATTTGAGGTGTTTGGGCAGCAACCTCTCTGCAGTTTTGGATCTGAATACACGAGAAGCACCCTTTGCACTGTTTATGCAACAAGACATGTGGTGCCAATGAATGCTGTCTGAGATGCCTCTGCTGGGATTTGAGACTATTCATGTTATAAAGTGCAGTAATTGTACTGTCTGACTAAAGTAGGTGTTCTTCTGAAAACATAACAGTTATGCAAACATTATGCAAAACAGATACTTTCAATATCTTCCTGCCATCCTTCCAAAACATGCAAGCTTCAATCTATTCAAATGAATTCAGTCTTCTTGATTTTCTTAAAACTTCTTTTGTAATCTAATTGTGATCTATATTGAAGAATGATCTGTGTGTGTTTGATAAATATTCTGCTGATGCTGTGAGAAACTAAGACACAGAGGTGTGGGGGGAGAAGAAATGAGAAATTGAGGCCGACCATTTGTATGAGGAATAAGCCAAGTGCACAGAGAGAACACAGCATAAGAAACGGTTAACCATTGAGAAGGGGAGAAGGGAAGAGAGGGGTAAACAAGGCTCATTTAAAATGTCTAAGCATTATTTATATGATAAATAACTATGTAGAAAGAACATAATAGATGAAAAAAGAAAGTATATCTGAGTCACTATGGACAGGAATCAAACTGACATCTTCCCTCACAAGCTTATGCCTTGATAACAAATTGAAATCAGTAACTTCTGGACTCATGAAATGAGCAAATAGGGCATGCTGAAGCTGCTGGGTTGAGACATTGGATTAGAGGAAAGAGACAAGAGAGAGATTTGATGTTGAGGCAACAATAAAATACCTCTGGATGGCTGTTGGAAGCAGAACTAAGGGGAACATTCTAAACTAGAGTAAGGCCGTGAGTTATACAGGGACAAATCGGGTTAAAAAAACCAGTTTTGAAATCTAAAAGATTCACTTTCACTTACAAAACTCCATCTTTGTCTACAACTAAGCAAAACAATGTTATTAAACTCATTTATATATTAAATTAATATCTTACTTTTCTGAACTGAACTTCAAGGCAGATGCAGTGTCATCATAATTCTGGTGAAAAGTTAATTTCTTCCTAGTGTCCAGAAATAAGGGTCGAATCTGTTTCTTGTCTTTTCTAGAAGACTACACTTTGAGTCAGACTGGATTGTTTTGCTAAATATTACAGGAGATATTGGATCTCTTCACCTGAGTAACATGATCTCATACATTTAAAATAAAACAGAAAGCAGAGATAACAGTGCTGAGTCACTCTCTCAGCCAGGGTCCTAGCAGAAAGAAGATTTTAATGAAGGACTAACAACAGAGGTATGAGCAAGAGAGAGAAAAATGTTCCATCACCAAAGACAAACAACCCCAGGAAGCCATTACTAAGTCTGAGTTGGTGGGACAGTGGGAGGAAAGAGTATCCTATAGCCCAGTGGGAACTAGAGTCTTGGAGGAAGATTGCCAGTGAGCACTGCTCATAAAGAAACCTATAATATAAAACTGGCTATAAGTGCCAGGGGAATGTTCACAGCCTTTTCTTTTCCTATCCTTTTATCACTAGGCAATAATTCTCTTTTGTGGAATTAAAGGAGAAAGTGCAAAAGTTCATTCTGCTGATGTCCTTGGCAAGAATGAGCTTCACTGTGCTGAGAGAGTATCTATCAATAGTTGAAACACACACATGCGATCGCCATCAAGTATATCACTATGACAGTGTGCCAGTGATTGGAGACTCACTCCAATGAAGACAGTTGATGTGTCTCATGGTACAAGTCTCAGTCCCAGTTTTGAGTGACTGAATCCCAAGAGGATAGCCTCAGGGAAAGGACAAAGTCTACCAAGCAATCCAAACAGGATACCCACCTATAATATGCAAAGGAGTTCTCTCTATAAGAAGCATGTTTTTACTTGTGACTCATCCATTCTCTCTAAGTGAATGAGGCAGTGTACCCTAACCTGCCTGCTTGCCACTTAACTCCCAGTTTTACTTTGATTTCTTGTCAGTATTCATTTCCTAGTGTGATGTGTTCAGGGCAAGAGTGTGTGAATCTCCAGAACTCTGCAGACTTTTAGCCTTTATTTCTTCCACAAATGCTAAATACAAAAACACAAACAGAGGTTATCGTATGAGTGAATTGCACATGACCAGCCCTGTGTGATGCCTTTGTGATCTTGGACATGTTGTGACTCTTCCTGTTCTCACCTTTAAAAATTAATAAGATAGCTTCTCAGCCTTGGGCTAAGATCAAATGCAAACCTTTCATGAGCTTTTTGGTTCTTTTAGAAACCAATGTTAGATATTGATATTTTTATGGAAAAAAACAAGGCTACACTTATTTGATTTATTTTAAGTTGAGAAAGATAGGATTTTATCTTTTTGATACCAAGATGGCAAATGGCTGTCCCAGTGAATGTGTTAGATAGTACTTTTCTGTCAGCCATCCACATGAAGATACTGTGAGAACAAAGCAGTATAGTTTCCATTTCCTGAAGTGTTCTGAGCTGACACTAGTATTACTGGGTTTAGACTACACCTATCATTATTCTTATTATCCATTCATAAAAGTTAAGTTATTCAGCTCACTCTGATGTCCTAGTACAGTACTGATATGAGACGGAAAGTAAGGAGAAATAAGGAAGAGTTGGGAGTCCACAAAGTAAAAAGTAAAATGGTTGTTTTTACAACCATTGAACCGGTTGGGATCTCTGTCATTTAAAGATTAAGATCCTGAAGTTGATTAGACATGGATGTAAGCTGTGTACTCTAAAACAAGCCACTTAACCTCTACCTTATTACCTGTAATATGGAAATCAGAACTTAGAATTCAAAAATAATATCAGTATTGTATTAGATGTAAAATATAAAGGGAATAGCAAAACAACAAGAACAAATGACTACTGTAATTATTATGCGTACATGAGTTCCAGACTCACAAATGATAAAAATTAAACATGATCCTGTGAATCTTTTCTATATAAGCAACATGCCTCAGATAGATGAGGTGACTCACTAGGTAAAGACCCGAATTCAATTCCTGGAACCTGCATAAAGGTGGAAAGGGAAACCTGATTCTACCAAATTGTTGTATGACTTCCACACACATGCCTACATGTGTGAATGCACTTAAATACAATAATAGCCAGCATGATTCAGTGTTCATTTTATGCATTATTAGAAATCATGTGTTGGTGGTTTCTAGTAATAATAATGTTTTGTCTCAAAGGCTACAATCCCATTACCAAATCACCACCACAAAATGAACTACCTCATTTGATTACATTCCAGCTTGTATAGCAGAAGAGTTCCCAAGGACATCATATTCTGAAGCCATTGTCTGCAGGAAGGTTTTCTTTGTGGGAAATAGTGAGTATACCAGCACTGAGGTTTTGTTTTAGTTTCAAATTCTCAAACATTTTTCTAAGTTTTGTTGACATTAGAAACCAACCATCAATAAAGTGGTAAACTAATAAGTTAACCCACATGGCTTCCTTGGTACCTCTCATTGATGTGTGGTAACCTGGACTTCTAGATCCTCCGTAAGTGTTCTGCTTCTAGTCACAAGGCATTCAAGCAAAATCTTAATTATATCTCAGCTTCCCCCAATCCTATTTTGTTTTGCCTAGGACAGAGTTTGGGGAAGCAGTTCTGTGTAAATGAGTGAAATAACAGCAAAGAAAAACATTTTTCAGGTATAATTAGAAGCAGCTCATTATGCAAGGAAAGTGGTGGGAGCAGCTGCCAGTAAGAGAGCATCACCAGATGAGCAGGACCTCTGTCCAAGGGATCTGTTCTCATCAGCCATGGGGACCAGCATGCACTTCTACTTAGTCCAGCCCATGCTAGTTCATGAGTATGCACAGAATTATGGTTCCATGATATAAACTCATGCTGATGGACTGTTTTGTGTGGAGCAAGGAAGAGTCATTTTCTTCAGGGAGCTGACTTTCTTCTAACTGGAAGAAAACTACACATGAAATAATATGAGACAGAGAGAAAATGAAAAGAACTGAGATTTAGTAATCTTCGCGATGTATCAGGTTATGTCAAATAAACTGAATGCC
Organism: Rhynchomys soricoides; assembly: GCA_019843965.1. Classification (NCBI taxonomy): domain Eukaryota; kingdom Metazoa; phylum Chordata; class Mammalia; order Rodentia; family Muridae; genus Rhynchomys; species Rhynchomys soricoides. The sequence continues at coordinate 16,051,663 of JADRCH010000013.1, forward strand.
CCATTTCAGGGATGTTTACAGCAATCCTTGGGCAATTCTGCATTTTTCAGATGGGGAAACCAAGGCAGAGAAATTAATTGACTGCAGTTTACTAAGAAGCAAATATTCAGCTCAGCATAGATTTGTAGAAAGAGCAGAATTCCCACCCACACCTTAAGTGCTACCTTGAAGCAGGACAACCTAAAGGTCAAAGAATTGGTAGAATGGAGAAATTATTTTAATTTTTGTCTTACAGATGACCTGTGTAAAAAAGGATAACCATGGAATATACTCCATAAAATCATATTAACCAAGAAAATGCCTTTCTTTACATACTACATTTTGAGCTCATGTTTATCCCTGAGCCATGGGTGACTATCCACATCTGAGCAGTCTTAACTCAGTAGAGGCATCTGCTTTCAGTGCATCCCTAAACCTTGAGTGGGCTGGGATCCAGCTGGACATGTACAGGTTTCAGTGGCAGTAGACAGAGTTTGCACGGTCCCAGGCATGTGTCCAGGCAAGCACTTTACAGGATTAACTGGTGTTGGTTTGCCAACTCTAGCCACATCTGAAATAGGTTGTAGACCCTTAAGACCAAATTGTGGCTCCAATGAGTCTTAGAAGCCTTTTCACTTTAAAGTAGGAAATTTTCAACAAGTAAGAACATGCCAGTGAGATATTTATATCAGATCATCTTCGACATGCCTTTTCAAATTAAAAAACCAAACTCTTTCGTAAAGCTCTCTTAGAGCAAAGCAAAGATATAAATAAAAATTAGTAGATGAATTTATTTTCCCTTAGAAAACAATTATCCCTAAGTATAGAGAAAAATACCAGGTGTTGACTATATCAAACTTCTTGTCAAACAAACTCAACATTTGTTACTTTTACAAGATGGATAGTGTTCCCCCACTAAGACACTGTGAAATTGCTAACCTGGGGGAAAAGTGAGCAAAGCTTTCCTCTGATATCATGTTAGAGACTCACAAAATACAGCATTGGGATTTAAAATAAAACTTAAGAAATTCAAAAGTATGACATGACTGATTATTTTGAGAACTCAAGAGAAAATTAAAATATTCTAAAGCAAAGACTACTGGAAGAGAACAGATGTTTAAGAAAACTAAATATATATATATATAAAACATCACTGTAAACACTCCACCAGCTGGCATCCTACAATCATCCAAAAAGCACACCCCTTTCCCAAAGCTGGATGAGATAGTCTGTTCACACCATGATCCCTACATCTATAATTTGCATTCACGTGTATTTTTAGTCACTTATTATGAAAGCAAAAATGCAAAATCAGCTCTAACAGTCTTTCCACACATATACAGCATGGCAGTTTGAATGGGAAATGTCCCCCATAGGCTTGGGTATTTGAACACGTGGTGTCCACTGGGTGGTGCTGTTAGAGGAGGTTTAAGTGGTTCAGCCTTGCAGAAGGAAGTACATCTCTGAGTTTGGCTTTGAGATTCTCTTGTCTTACCTCATGTCCAGTCTACTCTCATTGCTTTGTATTTGTTTCTGAAGATATGAGCTCTCAGCTTCCTTCTCCCACTTGCAACTTGCTGCCGTGCTTCCCTGCTATGATAAGCTCATCCTTTTGAAACCATAAGTCCACATAAATTCACCTTTAAGTCATAGTATCTTATCACAACAACAACAGAAAAGTAACTAATGCACACACTTTCTTCAAAATGCAAACTCTTGTTAGGATTAAATTATCTGTATCAAAATATTATCATACACATCTAATTAATTAATACACATAGTAACTTCAAAAATAACACTGTTTAGTGATGGTTTTATTTACCCTACTAGGCTAAAAAAGAACCTCCCAGAAATCCCTGGGGATCCTAATCCCTGAAACCTGTAAATCCCTGAAGCCTATTATATCACAAAGGTGCTTTGGATACTCTATTAGAGTAAATATTTTGAGATGGAATTATTTTCCTGCATTACACAGTTGGGCCCAATGTGATGAGAAAAATTCTTATCAGAGAAAAGCAGAACAGTCATGGAGATGGGAGAGAATTTGAAAATGCACACTGTTGGCTTTTGTCTTAGTTTGGGTTTTACTGCTGTGAACAGACACCATGACCAAGGCAACTCCTATAAAGGACAACATTTAATTGGGGCTGGTTTAGAGGTTCAGAGATTCAGTCCATTATCATCATGGGAGGAAGCACAGCAGGATCCAGGCAGGCATGGCACTGGAGGATCTGAGAGTTTTACATCTTCAACTAAAGGAAGCCAGGAACACACTGTCCTCAGGGCAGCTAGGAGGAAGGTCTCAAAGCCCATCTACACAGTGATACACTTCCTCCAACAAGGCCAAACCTCCTTATCAATACCATATCTCTTAACAGTGGTACTCCTTGGGCTGAGTATATTACAACCACCACAGCCTTGAACACAAAGGAGTGGACCATGGGCCAATCAAGGTAGGCCACCTCTAAAAGCTGAGACAAGGAAATGCATTCTTGTCCCCAGCCTTTGGTGATGCTTTGATATTAGTACAGTGAAGTCCATTAGGGTGTAAGATAATAAGTTTATGTCATATTAAGCTACTTTTATTGTTTGCAACATGTTTTCACTGCTTAATGATCCAGAGTGGAGTGGGAGATGCCCAGTAGGTTTACTGACATAGGTGACTTTTATTCACTCATTGGATACTATGTCTTTGCTGGATATTATTGAATAGTTCAAGTACAACTCCAAGTTATTGTGACATTGGTCTTATGCTAAGGATGGGAGAAGAGATATTTTTAAATTTAAGTTTGTTTGTTACTATTTTCTTGTGTTTGTATGTTGTGGTGGGGTAGGTGGGGTAGGGGACACATGTATATTTCATAACAACTGTGTAGAAGGCATAAAGACAACCTTAAATAGTCAGTTCTCTCCTTCCACATTATTTGGGCTTGGGGATTGAGCTCTGATAATTAAGGTTATATAGTTAACACTTTTAACTGATGAGCTATCTTCCTAGCACAAGATCCTATTTTCAATTGTTTTGGTTGAGTGTTTTGAGATGGGGTCTTGTTATGTAGCATTGGTTAGCCTGGTGCTCACTATGTAGCTCAAACTGGTATCAAGCAATGGCATTCCTCCTGCCTCAGCTTCTCAAGCGCTAAGATTATGGGCATGTGCTAAACAATGTCTGGATTAAAAGGAGCCCAGATTGGCCTTCAACTTGAGATACTCCTGCCTCATCCTCTTTGTCTGTCTGCAAAGCTTCACCTTATGCGACAATATTATACTCTTCTCCTTGGCTATCAGAACATCATCCCTTTTCCACTTGCAAAAACAATGTTTAATAAGAAGGTAGGAGTCTAGAGCTTGAAGTTAACATAAGAAGAGATTAAAAAGATTTCCACCCTTCAGTGGATTTACCTTACAATGGAAGAGCTCTACCAGTGCCAGCTAGGTGGGGATCCTATATCCACAAACTGATTTCTTTCCTCTTCAAAATGGAGTTTCTTCAAGATTGCATTTTCCTCTGTGTCCTAAGGCTTAATGAGAATAATGTCTTGGAGACAACCTAATGCCTATATCCCCTTGAATGAAGGGAAGGAATGAAGGGAAAGGGTGAAGGGAAGGGATGAAGGGAAGGGATGAAGGGAAGAGATGACTTAGCCTGCCCCATGGTTAGAGTTACATGAATTCTTTCCTGTTCTATGATTCTCAGCACATTGTGAGGTAATCAGAGTATCCTGGGTAGATTCCCTTGCTTTCATCAAACTGTAAATAAATCCATTTTCTTTACTCATTTTCTCTGAAATACAGGAGACTAATGCGGAGGGCTTAGGTGCCTCATTACCTTGAAACGGTGTGAGGTGAAATCAAGATTATCATTTTATTCTCATGTCAGACTCGGGACCGGACTGTTGGGTTTTGAGGCCATATTCATATCAAACATCAAATATCTCTAGATCATACACTTTTCTCCTCTTCTCAAAATTATTCTGAATTATTGACTATATTTGAGCCTTCAATAACTTTTGGAACAACATTTATACATGTTTATATGTATGGCATAAAGTATGGATCCAAGTTAATCTGCTTGTACGTGGATGTAAAGTTATCCCAGTACAGTCTATTGAAGAGAGTATATATTTTCCCCACAAAACACTTTGATGCATTTGAAGAAAAACAGTTGCTTGATTCTGAATTTTCAATATTATTATATTGATTTATATATCTATTCTTATGCTGGCAGCATAATGTTTAAATTACATAGCTTAATAATAAACTGTGAAATTGTAAATTAAGGTACCCCAACTTTATTATGTTTCAAAAGGAGGTGTTTTCTGTTCTGGCAACTGTTATATTTCTATGTACATTTTTGATAACACAGTATGTGTTAGCATTTTGATAGGTCTTGTTGACTCACATTAGGGAGAACTGATTTTTTTCCTCCTAAACTAGCCTTGCCCATGATGTAGCTAAGTGTAAATACACTTAGTAATGTGTTAATACCTGGTCCCTTAGGGTATATTTTATTGTTAGGTTGAAGACATGAGTTCTTTTCCTGGAAGAAAGTTTCACCTGTCAGTTACTGAATCACCCTACTTCAATCACACATCATCTTGGCAGTAGTAGCAACTCATTATGCCTTTCCAGCTGGTTTCTTTCCCATACCCACTCAGCATTGTTCAGTCTCATGATGGCTCAATTCCTACTCAGCCTGTTTCCCTTTTGGCCTCAAGCCCCATTCACTTCTAATTGTCCACTCTGCCATCTTCTCCCAAGAGAATGGTTGTGTTCCAAAACCTGTGACCTGGATTTCTTTCTTATAATGTGAGCATTTGCCTCTACCTAGTTCATGTCATAGGACAGGTAAGGTGTTATGAAACTGTGGGACAGATTTTACAAGCCTTTTTCTTGCTGACCATGTCAGATACAAACTATGTAATCGCAGTTTGTAAATCCAGCTCAGCAGCTCCTCATCCCTAGAATGAAGAGGTTGATAGCTTGTATATAAATTGCAACCACCCCATTAGCCATTACCTGAAAGTTAATAGGTAGCATTAAGAAACTTCATGGGAGACATGGGATATAGATTATATAAGATAGTATATATTCATGTAGCATTTAATATCTATGTATTTGTCTGTGTAACTCTAACATGCCAGTTAGGTATGGCAGGAATGTGGAGAAGATGAGCATTTCTAAACAGAACTGATATTCTGCCGCTTCATTTGCTAGTTGTAAGGATAGATTGATATTTTTACCCATTATACTCTGAGGTTCTCACTCTATGATCAAGTAGATTCATAAGGAAATTAATTTCACAGGTCTGTGGAGGATATAAAATTAGACATAGAGAATTGGGAGGTGTTTGCATCAGCTAAGATGTGAAATAATAATGTTAAAAAAATCACTAGCCAAGAATGAAGGGCTGTGGTGGTTTGAATGGGAAATATCCCTCATTGTCTTGGGCATTTGAATACTTGGTCCTTGGTTGATGGCACTATTTTAGGGAGGTTTAAATGGTAGATCCTTGCTGGAGAAAGTACAACATCAACATGAGCTTTGAGATTAAACAACTCATGCCCCTTCTGGTTTGACATCTCTGCTTCATGCTCATGGTCGAGATGTGGACCTTAAGCTTCCTACTCCTGTCAGCATGTATTCTGCTTGTTGCTGTGATTTCTTACCATGATATACCATGATCTACCTCTCTGGAATCATAAACATGAATAAGCAATTCATGCTCTAAGTCCCCTTTTGTCATTTTATGACAGCAACAGAAGAATAATCAATACCCAGGTGAGAACCTAGCTAACATGTTCAGCTGGAGAGAAGACACACGGAGCATGTAGGGATCAAACAGATAACTACATGGGGATGACTATATTTAAAGAACAAAGACTCATTGTCATGTACATATGTTGAGATAAGGCTTTGCATTCATGCTTCTGGATGATTTTCTTATTGCTATGGTGGTGACTGGTTGTTAAGCCACAGAAATTTAGTATCTCATATTTCTGAAGGTTAAAAGTCTGAAGTGAGTTGTACTAGGCTGACATCTGGAGGTTTGAGAGCAGAACCTGGTCTCCTGCCATTCCAGCCTGGCTCATGGCCCCATATGACTTCAGCCTTTGCTTCTGTTGTGTCAAGTCCTCTGACTCTGACCCCCTGCTTCTTGGAAGTAAGGACTCTGGTAATTGCCTTGAGTTAACATGGATAATATCCACATCTCAAAATGTTTCACTTGATAGCATCTTTAAAGTTTTATTCCCATGTAAGATTGGGATGTGGACATTTTGACAGTGTTTCTCAGCCATGCTGCAACCTCTCAATACAGTTTCCCACGTTGTAGTGATCCCCAGTCATAAAACTTTTTGTTGCTATTTCATAACTGTAACTTTGCTACCATTATGAATCAATTGTAAAGATCTGATATGTAGACCGTCTTAGACAACCCCTATGAAAAGATCATTTAACCCCAAAGTAGTCATGACCCACTGAGGATGAGAACCACTATTTTAGAAGGTCATTATTTTGGCTACCACAGTCTGGATCACCCAGCTGTCTATCACAGTACCCATATCTATCACAGAGAAAGAGGCAGAAATGGTTTGTGTAATACCTGAGATGATAATGACACAAACACGTGACTATTAAAATATTCCAATAATTTGAAAAAGGATAAATGGTAAAGCAATGTATAGTGGGAACAGGTGTGTGGAAAGAGTTTGCTTGGTGTATATCCAAGTACAGAATATAGAGGTTAGCTGAGGAGTCTCTATGAGCTGTAGATGGAGATGGAGGCCAAGCATACTTTAATTCTTTAGCTTGCAAATTTGGGTATACAACGTGTACATCTCAAATGTTACAAAGCTAAGCATTCCTAAAGAGTGTCACTGTCCCTTGAGTGAAGGTCAGAGAACAATTTTATGGATTACAGGGATTTGACTAAGGTTTTCAGGCTTGACAGCAAGTGCCTTACCTGGTGAGCTCTCTTGTTGGCCTTTAAAATGTACTTTACAGGCATCGCCCATGAGCATGGTCAGTAATAAGCTGGCCCTTTAGACATCTAAATAAGTAACTTGTGTTTTCTGGATCCTATTAGAAGTTGCTGGGATACAAGGAAAGCTGGGTTCCTACAGCTAAAGCAGAAAAAAAAAAAGCTTACTGAGGCCACATTGTGCATGCAGAAAGGAGCCTAGCATGGCTGTCCTCTGAGAGGCTCTACCAGCAACTGACTGAGACAAATGCAGATACTCACAGCCAATCATTGGGTTGAGATTGGGGATCAATGTGGAAGAATTAGAGGAAGAACCAAAGGAGCTAAAGGGGATTCCATAGGAAGAACAAGTGTCAACTAACCTGGACCCGTCAGAGATCCCAGAGACTAAGCCAAAAACCAAGGAGCATTCATGGGCTGGTTTATGGCACTGGACACATGTGTAGCAGAGGACTGCTTTGTATGGCCTCAGTGGGAAAGTATGTATTTAATCCTGTGGAAACTTGATGCCTCAGGGAAGAGGGATGCCAAGAAGCAGAAACGCTTGCTGACAGGAGTTTGGTATGGATGTCCCCTGAGAGGCTCTGCCAGCACCTGACCAGTATAGATGAGGATGCTAACAGCCAACTATCAGACTGAGCACAGGTACCCTGGTGAGTTAGGGAAAAGATTGAAAGACCTGTAGGGATTGCAACCCCACAGGAAGCACAACACTATCAACCAACCAGACCCCCAGAGCTCCCAGGGACTAAAGCACCAACCAAGGAGCACACATGGAGGGACCCATGGCTCCAGCTGCATATGTAGCAGAGGATTGTGTTATCTGGTTCTGTGGACACTCAATGCCCCCCCCCCCGTAGGAGGATCCTAGGGTGGTGAGGCTGGAGTGGGTGGGTGGGTAAGCACACTTGTAGAGGTAGGTGGAGGGGGGATGGTGGGGAGTTTTGGAGGGGAAAACCAGGAAGGAGGACAACATTTGAAATGTAAATAAATAAAATACTCCCCCCCCCAAAAAAAAGAAAAGAAAGAGTAGCATCTTTATGTATGAGTTATGACTTGTATCCTCAAAACCCAGCACTAATAAACTTGTTCCTACTGGGATGGTGATATAGATGCTTTAGTGATGGGCAGTAGATTAGAAGAGTGAACCTTCACCCACCAATCACTTCCTTAAAATCCTCAATGCCATAACTTACTGAAGTTCCTCGGGAATTCAGTCATTCACCCTTTGAAGCAGACTTACAATGTTGAGGTATCTTGTTGCTCAAGTAAGATACTTTATGTCTCCAGTCCCCTGGCCTGCCTCGGGGATGTTGAGTCATGACAGATGGCACATTCTGATTACATACATTCTTGCAGGTCACATCTCTCCTATGGTCTTTCCCAAACCGAATCACAGCCTACAAAAACACTCAAGCCAAACTTTTCTGGGAACTCTGATGAAACCATTAATCAGCTGATAGATTTTTCAGGTAATTGAATTGAATTTCCTTTCCTCCAATTCAGTTATGAAAAAAGCAAATGCTTCACATTTTGGTTGCAGGACCCCAGGGCTGGCCTCAAAATAAAATAAACAACCTGCAAATATGACTTTTGCTCAAATTTATTTTTTTGGCCATTCAATTCTTTTGTTTACTCAGAGATATATGCGAGTCTGAAGTAGACCTCAGTTTACTTAGCAAGCAGGGAGGAAGGAAGAGGAATAAGAAGAAGAAAAGAGGAGGCAGGGGTGGAGCAAGACTGGAAAGGCATCTTACACCCAGCAATGCTCTTATTACTGAACTTGTGTACACTCAGAACAGCAGGTAGAGGACATTTAGCATCAAGCAGCTGGTCAACCACAACCAAAACAAAAATTCCATACACCTGTTTTAACCTTTGCTTCCTAGCTTCTGTAAAACAAATAATAATACACAAACTTATTGTAAATGCAATTTCACAAAAGGCTAGGTTTACCTTTGATGCCACTTATAGCAAAAATATAAAATCAGACCTCTAGAAACATAGAGAAGACGGTGGTTGCCAAGGACTACAGGGCAGAGGAAAGTGGAAGCATATGAGTCATGGGTGCAGTTTCAACTATATGAGAGGATTGACTTTTACAGCCCTACAGAGTGCCTCCAGTTACAATGTTGCTATGGAAACAGACTTTTGTTATGTTCTTGCTATTTTAAAAGAATAATGAATGAAGATGGTGGGAAAAATATTAGAATGGAATGCATATAATTACGGCATGTTAAAATGCTTTCATAAATATATATGTCCAAACTTATCAGACTATACATTCTAAATATTTATAGCTTTGTATGCATCAATCTTCATAAACGTTTTAAATAAGAATTGCTTAATTTTTAAACGCTAACGGGATGTTTTAGTAAAAAGAGAACTATCTCTTACAAGAGTGAAGCAGATAGCTGGGAATAATACGGGTTATTTGAGGAAACTTGTAGTGGGAGTGGGAGGAGAAAATTAAAAAGTAAGCTGGGTCTTTCAAGTCTCCACAGAGACCTCGCTAGGGCAGGTAGGACAAGGGAGTTGTCAGAGAGTATTTTCTATGTAGGAAAGCATCCTGGCAGCATCAGGGATTAGAAGATTAGGAATAGCTTTCACCCTCACCCCCATTCTCCTTATTTTCTCAGATTAAAAAGTGTGCACCAACCAAACACATTTGCTGTTGATGCCAGCACACATTGAAACTTCTGAGAAAGAAACTCTCAACATGTTTCCAAGGACTGGGGTACAGTGCTCCTAAATCTGTACTCCAGCTTCTTCTCTCTTTCCTGGGGTGGAAGGAACCAAATGGATGCCACTGTCATCTCCTTCCCTCAGCTGTCTGACATTACCTAAAAGAAGGTCAGGCTTTGCCAGACTGGAAGAAAGTGTAATGATAGGAAATGACTAGCTTGGTCATCCAGACAGTGAAGCTATTCCTGCCACTTGTGTCCCACTCACAGAAGAAATGGAACATTGACGGCACCCCAGGCAACACACTGTGCACTGACTCGCGTGAGTTTCTCTCCAGCAAAAGTAGATACCACTCCGTTTTCTATCATTGTTAGTTTCTTCGGCCTGTGGCCAAATAAACTTCATAGGAATGGAGCTGTGCCGTGTGCCACTCTGTGCTCTGGAATGGAACTGTACAGCAAGCCACTCTGTACTCTCTTTTGCTCAGTGTGTATTTAGGACGTCATCCATCCAACCATCAACAGTCTTGTCTTTCCCTTTGCTGTGTTGTTTTGTATCTTTTAAGTATGCCACTGTATTTGCACCTACAGTTAGTTTGTTTTCAGATTAATTCTGCCAAGAAGGCTATTGTGAGTTTTATAATAATAATAATAAATAATAATAATAATAATAATAATAATAATAATAATAATAAATGTGTGCATACTTTTGGGGATATCTGTGTAACTTTCTGAAACTGTAAGTACTGGGTGACTGGCATGGAGACTAAATCCTTTGTGAATACTCCTTTATGTTGTATGGAGTTCTAATTTGTATAGTGAAAGTATTAAGTTGGTTGGAAGTATTGGTTATACTTATTATATTATTAAATATATTAAGTAAGTTATTGGAAATATATTATTAGCTTTTAATCATAACTATCCTAGTGTGTATAATTCATTGTGATATAAAATCCTACTTTCTTAATTGTGAATAAGTACCTTTTTGTAATATTACTGTTTTGAAAGTTCAGGGTAAACTGCCCAGCCCATTTCTTTTTGTGGTAGGTGTTTTATCACTGTCTCCATCCCTGTTTCTCTCACACCTAAAAATACACAGTGCTTTTTTTTAAAATCCAGACTTAGAATATTTATAAGTTATTTTTCTTATTATAATGTTTTTCTGGGTTCTTATTTTTTATCTTCTTAGCATTGTCTCCTAAAATACAAAATCTTTTAAAAGAAAACTGGTAAAATATAGCTTATTGATTTTTCTTAATAAGTTGTTGTTTTTCATAAATCATATCTAAGAAATAAATACTGAGCTTGAGGTCACTGACATTACTGCCTGTTTTCTTTTGAAATTTTTATACTATTCTACTTTTATTCTTAGATCTACGATGAGCTAGTTTTGGTGTATTGACTGTAAAAGGATCCAGGTTCGTGCCCTTACATGTGAATGCCTATTTGTTTCAGAAGAATTTGTTTAAAATTTTTTCCTTTCCATGCTGAACAGCTTTGGTACATTTATCATACATCATTTGATCACTGACCAAACATATTGGTCTATTTCTGGACTTTTCAATGGTATAGTAAGAGCTGATCACATTTTATACCATTTAGAGCTTGTAGTAGTTGTTCTACTGTAGTCGCATTTTGATTTATTTTTGTTACTTTAGAAACAGCTTGTCAAATATAAACAATACCTGCTGAGATTTGGCCTAGGACATTAATGATGTGAATCACTTTAAGGAGAAGTGGCATTATCAGCATCAACTTTTCTGCATCTTCTTCATTCGTGCACCAATTTTTATAGTTTTTATTATCGAAATTTTGGAATATTTTGCTAGAACTATCTCTAAGTATTTTCTTAGGCTCAGATGCCATGAAATTGGCATTATTTTTACGTTTTTAAGTTTCTTTTTTCCTATTAATTAATTTGTTTATTCACTTTATATCCTGATTGCAGCTCTGCCTCACCTCCCAGTGCTCTCTTACATAGCCCCCTCTCTCCTTTTTACCTTCTCCCTTTAAAGGGGGGGGGTACCAACCCACCCTGGCACATTAAGCCTCTTCAGGACTAGGCAGATCTTCTCCCACTGATGCCAGACAGCCAGTCCAGTTAGGGGAACAGGATCCACTGGTAGGCCACAAGAGTCAGAGACTGTGCTCACTCCTGTTATTGGGGACCAACATGAAAAGCAAGCTGTACTTCTGTTACATATCTCTTAGGTTGATGGCTCAGTCTTTGGGAGCCCCTAAGCGTCTAGGTTAGTTTACTCTGTTGTTCTTTTTGTCCCTATCCCTTCAATACGTCCCCAAACTCTTCCACAAGACTCTCTGAGCTTCCTCCAATATTTGGCTGTAGGTTTCTACATCTGTTTTCATTGACTGCTGGGTGGAGCCTCTCAGAAGAGAGTCATGCTAGGCTACTGTCTGCAAATATAGCAGATCATCCCTAATAGTGTCAGGGATTGTTTCTTGACCATGGGATGGTTTGGAGTTGGGCCAGTCATTGGTTGGCCATTTCCTCAGTCTCTGCTCTGTCTTTATCTCTACACTTCCAGTAGGCAGAACAAATGTGGGGTCAAAGGTTTTGTGGGAGGGTTGGTGGCTTTATCTTTTCACTGGCAGTCCTGCCTGACTAAAGGAAGCAGCCACTTCATGATCCATATCCTCAGCTAGAGTCACCTTCATAGACTCCTAGGTGCTTCCCAAGTCCCAGGTCTTTAGCTAGTCCCAGAGATGCACCCCCCCTGGTCTGTTCTCAATCCCAGCCCTCTCCCTTACCCCCACACCTGATCTCCATCCCTTTCCATTCCTTCTCCCTCCCCCCTTCCATCCATCAGCATCTGATGATATTTTATTTCTCTATGTGAGTGAAATTCAAGCATCTTCCCATGAGCCCTCCTTGTTATTTAGCTTCTTTCGTTCTGTGGATTGTAGCTTTGGTATTCTGTATTTTATGGCTAATATCCACTTATAACTAAGAATATACTCTGCATGTTTTTTGAGGCTGGGTTACCTCTCGGGGATGGTATTTTCTAGTTCCATCCATTTGCCTGCATTTTTTATGATGTCCTTATTTGTTATAACTAAGATTATTCAATTGTACAAATGAACCATGCTTTCTCTATCCATTCTTTGGTTGAGGGACATCTGGGTTGTTTCCAGCTTCTGGCTATTACAAATAAAGCTGCTATGAACATAGTTGAGCAAGTGTCTTTAGTGGGATGTTGGAGAATCTTATTGGGTATATGCCCAAGATTGGTATATCTGGGTTGTGAGGTAGAACTATTCCCAATTTTCTGAGATACTAAACTGATTTCCAAATTGGTTGTATATGTTTGCACTCTCACCAGCTATGGAGGAGTGTTCCCCTCGCTCTACATTCTTCTTATCATATGCTATCTCTTGAGTTGTTGATTTTAGAAATTCTGATGGGTGTAAGGTAGAATTTCAGAGTCATTTTGATTTGCATTTCCCTGATAACTAAGGACTTTTGTACATTTTTTAAAAGTGCTTCTTAGCCATTAAAGATTTCTCTGTTGAGAATTCTCTGTTTAGCTCTGTACTCCATTTTTTAATTGGGTTATTTGGTTTGTTGGTGTCTAACTTCTAAAGTTCTTTATATATTTTGGATATTAATCCTCTGTCAGATGTAGGTTTTGTGAAGATCTTTCCCAATTCTATAGGAAGACCCTTTGTCCTATTGATGGTGCCTGGTGTCCTTTGCCTTACAGAAGCTTTTCAGTTTCATGAAGTCCTATTTATTAATTGTTGATTTTAGTACCTGAGCTGTTGATAATCTGTTTAGGAAGTTGTCTCCTGTACCAGTCAAGGCCCCACGTTTTCTCCTATTAGATTTTGTGTATCTGGTTTTATGTTGTTTGATCTACTTGGACTTGAGTTTTTTACAGGGTGATGGATATGGATCTATTTGCTTTTACTTTGCTTTTTATGGATCTATCTTGTTTTACTTTGCAACTCTACAGGAATAGCATTGGTTTTGTTTATTGGCTTTGAGTTTTGAAACCTCTCTAACATCATTTACTATACTCCATGTGTGTGTGTGTGTGTTGGGGGTATTCTGTGCACAATCATGCTGTCCACAGCTAAGGTAATTTACATCTCTACTTCTCTGTGCCAACCTGTCATTTTGTTTTCTATTTTAATGATATAAAAAGAAGCTGCTCAGCAACTTATAGTTAAATATGGTTCCACAGTTTTTGTTCCACAATGCTTACTAGCAGATTTTGTAATTTTCCTTCCATTTCTGGTTTACCAAGAGTTTACATTTTTATTAGTCATGTATGCAAATTGAGTTTTATAAATGCTGTACTTTATCCATTCAGCAGATTTATTTTTTAGCCTTGTTAACGTGTTAAAATACTAATTAATTTTTAACAATTTTGCATACTTAGGAAAAATCCTCCTAATCATGATGGAATATAATTTTTTTCCAGATCCATATTGCACATAATTTGTTAAGGAATTTGGTGCTTCTGTTCAGGGGGTGTATGTCTATATTTTTCTCTTTTTTAAAGTCCCTTGTCCCAGTTTGATATGATGATAATGCTGAACTCATAAAATATTTCAGAATGCACTATTTCACATTAATATTCCTAGCATATGTTGTGAATAATATTTTTTAATCTTTTTTATATATATATATATATATATATATATATATATATATATATATATACATTCATATGTGTATATATGTATACACATATATACATATATATCATTTTTCTAATATACTGCTGCATGTCAAGAGTCCCAAGACAAATTTTCATCTACTTTTATCATCAGCTTTATTTTTTTATATTTATTTTTCTTTTTCTTATGATTTTTAAAATGAATCTTTACATTCATGTCTATGTGTGAGCATGTGCTGAACCTAGAAAAGGAAATTGGATGCCGTGGGCCGGAGTTATGGGAATTTCTGAGTCACCTCCTAGGATCTGGATTTAGGTCCTCTGAAAGAGTACCAAGCACTCTACCTGTCAAACCACCTGAATAGCTTTTTCACTCACTGGTGTCTCTTGTACCAGCACAACTTCAGTTACTCATTTATTCATCTGTCCCACAATTCCCTACAACTCTTACTACTCTGTTTATTCATGTCTTTTCATGTGGATGATCCAGTGATGTGATTTCTCTCCTACAGGTTTCCCCAGGCTTGTATAATCTTTCAATGCACCTGCTTCAGCTTCAGGATATGTATGGGCCTTGATTCTCACCACGTTTCCCTCCCACTCTGACTTTTGGGTAATACTTCCAAACCAGTTTGTTAATCAAGTCTGGGCATCCTAGTTTTATTAGAACAATGACGTTTAGCTTACTAATAAGTACTTTTAATTTAAAATTTGAATGTTTTAAAGAATTTTATGCAGGAGTATATCATTTGAATATCTTCCTCTTGCCCACAAACTCTTCTCATGTCCTTGTCTTAGTCATTTTTCCATTGCCTTGACAAAATGCTATGAAAAAGGCAATTTATAACAGAAAGCAAGTAATTTGAAAGGTTAAAGTGTATATCCTTATGCACAAGTTCTAGGTAGAGAAAGAAAGGGAGAGGTAGAGGTAGATGGGGAGAGGGAGTGGAAGAGGAAGAGAAGGAAGGAGGTGGAGAAGGAGAGAGATCCCTAAATGGGAAAGGAATAGGCTTTTGAAACCAAAAAGCCCATTCCAGTTACACACCTCCTCTAATAAGTCAATACCTTTTAATACTTCCCAAACTGTTCCTCCAAACAGGGACCCAGCATTCAAACATATGTGGACCATTTACATCTAAACCACTACACCCTCTATTCCATCTCAGATTCACGTCTTCTTTTCTTTAATTATTATTGTGTATATGTGCACACACTCTATATAAAGATCCACCCTGCTCTTTCCATTGATTGGCATTCTTTTATTCATATGTGTTTTGAGTTGATCACTTGAGAATGGACAACATATTGAGTAGTTCTTCCTTGCAGAAAACTAATTCTCCCTCTTTCAGCAGGTATTGTTTTCCCATAGCTCATGATCTAGGGTAGAGAATTTGAGATTTTCCCCACCTGCATTGACATATTAACTGATGTTGTTATTGTGTGGATCTTTTTGGGTGACCATATCTTTTTAGATTTCATGAGTATAACTTCCCTGTCATATAGAGAAGATGCCATTTCACTGTAAACACCATATCTTCTGGCTTTTAAAATATTTCTATCCCCCTTTATCTCATGTTACCTGAGACTTAAGGTATAAGGGTTTGTCATAGATTTGTCAATTGGCATTGGATGTCCCATGGTCATTTTTTCTCTATATTTTGAGCAATTGCAGATTTCTGTATGAATCTCCACCCACTGAAAAAGAAAAGTATTTGATGAGGGATGAGAACTACATCTATCTGTGGCTATAAGGATAAGCATTCAGAGTGCAGTTAAAAATTATACTGGTTTAGGAAAATCTCAATAGTAGGTTCTCCTTTATGGTCCAAGAACTTACCAGTCCCAGGTGCTGAGTGTATAGTACCAAGCATGGATTCTCTCCTATTGATCAGGTCTTACATCCAAGCTGTTGTTTTCTACTATTAGATAGCTGTTGTTTCTACTAGCTGCTGTCCTACTATCACACCTTTGTGGGTATCTTGCCATGCTCACCACTGTGGTAGTTTACAGTTATGTAGGACTATTGACTGACTGGCAGATACAATAAGACCCACTTTTTAGTGAGAAGCCTTCCTGGTTAGTTACATCTCATTTCCTCCAAGTTCTGTGTCTAAAGTATGTGGTGTCTTCACCAAAATGGTTTTTCCTTCAAATTCTGGGAGGTAGCCAAAGGCAAAGAGAGCAGCACATGTTATTTTGGGAGTCATTTAGATTACCTTGACTAACAACTATAAGGGAAGTTTCCAATGCTTGGAACTGAGGTTTTTGTTAATCTAGGGTTCTTGTGGGAAGCATTATCATTAAAAGTAGTATAGCTTCACTCAAAATTACACAACATACACATACAGACAAACACACACCTGATGTATTACACATAAATGTGTTATGTATTTTAGGTAAACATAAAATAACGTTTTCTTGGAGATTTTTCAAACATCCTAAGTGTTTTACCTTTCTTCCTCCGTCTCCCTCTGTACTGCTCCCACTTCCCCCTTCTTAATTAAATCCTTCTCCCAGTTTTCATTTTCCCTTCATTGTGCCTGTGTCCTATTATCTCCTTCTTTAGAGCTCCTTATCTCCAAAACACACACATGAGCAGAGGTTGTGGGACAAAGAAAGGGAAGGAGTCTCTTTCTGGTGGTCTGGGGCCATATGGTCTATGTGCCTGGTGAAAAGTTTCCAAAATCTCACTAATGTTTTGCTTAATAGAAATATCATTCCTTATTTAAAAGTGTGTATTTATTTAAACACAAGTTAATCTTCTCATACTATACTACTAACTGTTCAGTGTTAACCCCTTTTCTCATCCAAAACTTATTTTCCTATAAATTATAGAGGTGCAAGGAATGGATGCGAGGGCATTGTATGCACTGGGTTGGCTCTCCACCATTAAGCTGCATCACCAGTACCTGTGGTGGTATTTCTTTGCTTTGTGCCAATGACATTTTCAATTTTCTCACCTTTTATTGAAAATAGATTCTTTCTTCTCATAATATATTCTGATTAGTTTCCCCTCACTCTGCTCTTTCCAGTTCTTCCCTACTTCCCTTCTTCTCCATATCCATTCCCATTATGCTTCTCATTAGAAAAGAATACGCTCCTAAGAGATAACAACCAAACATGACAAATTAAAATATAATAAGATAAAGCCAACCCATCATATGAAAGTTAGACAAGACACCCAAAGAACAAGAAAGAAGTTCTAACCGTATACAAAATAATCAGAGACTCACTCATATAATTTGATAGTGAATGAATAATTTCTCTGGGTAGAAAGATGATATTTAATGTTTTATTTTTAAGCTGGTTCTGCAAGAACACCAAATGAGCATGAAGTCTAAACATAATGTAGCTTTCATTTTGATAACTAAATACTCTTCCGACTTGTGGAAAACTGTTCTTGTAACACTCAGGAAGACCAAAATTGAATTAAAAAATAAATTCCAATGACATTCTTTGATAGCTAATACTGGTAATTTGAAAGATGATGTCAAAGTATGTTCTGCTTAGAATCAAGAAAAACTTCGGTAGCCCTTTCCTACAACTAAGAAAGAAGAATTCAGGATTGTCATACCTCATATGGTTTGACTAGAGGCTATAATGATCAGTAGACTCCCAGAAGCCTTAATTTGGGGGGTAGGGATTAAGCAAAAAAACCTAGTATTATACTCATAGCTCAAAGCCAAATATCTAAAAATATTATTAAACTATAAAGGGAGCAGAGACATTTCTTCAAATCTCCCTATAGGATGTTTATAGACTATTCCAGTCAAATTATAGGTTCTCCATTTTATTATTAGGAGAAATTGAAATTCTTCAGTAGTGCAAAGTAAGGAATTATTAATGCTTGTGTTGCTTCCTGAAAAAGAGAGAGGCTAAGAGAGAGTAGTTAGATGTTGCTTGCTATTGGCACTGATGTACTTTTAATGAATAGTCATCTAGTTAAATGGCCTTCAGTGTAACAGCAGCAATACATTGCCCTGTGCCAGCTTGAACTTTTTTCTTGCCACCTGTAAGTCTACTGAATAACTTGATGGGCACTGGAAAGGTAGTCACTAGTGAAATGGAGGGACAAGTGGCTAATGTGCTTCAAGCAGCCTGTGGCATGAGATGGCATCTTAGTCCATGTGATTTCAGCAGATTTTTATTCTCTTGCAGATTACAGGTCGAGAAGGAGGATAGATAAAAGGAGTTGAACATGGAAAATGTAAGCATCCTTTCATCTAAAGCATGATTTGAGTAGAATAGTTAGAATGCTTGCAGAAGTTCTTAGAGCACAATAAATGCTTTATGAGTGATACTGAAACTGAACCAAATAATGAGTTAAGACCCAGACCTCTGACCTAGACTCCTGACATAGACCCCTGAGACACTGGCAAACTTCAAAGGCAATAATTGAAAGGAAAACAAAAGAAATTACTTTTTAGAAAGAGTCAAATCCTAACATAAATCTTTGTACACTAGAAGCTTTGGCTTCTGTTAGTATACTTTCATGAACTCTTCTGTGTATATTAACTGATGTCCCTGTGGGTTTTCCTTTCCAGATACTATTGTTTTCAAATGTTATTGATGAGAGTGAGAGTGTCAGGTGGGAGAATATTGATGGAAATGTATCATCAGGAACTGGGCAATGACACTCATGGTTTTTTAGTGAGCTAAGCATTTTGAATCCTATTGTGCTTTGTCAGGGCAAAAAAGTCTTATTTCTGTATTGTGTATATAGTCAATATAACTATATTATCTAGCAAAAGATATTAAGACATGTGATATTAGTCAAAAAAAACCTATTGCTTGTTCACTACCATACTGTATCATAGAGAAGAAAAAGTAAACTCAAGAAATCATACCTCTTTCAAAAATTTTTATTAGAAATATATATGAGAAAACATTCTCTGAAACTAGAGATAGATGCTCTAATATGGCTGTATTTTTATTCCTAGCACCTTAAAATGTATCTGACATATAATAGGAGCTAAACTAACTGAAAGTAAAATGTCTACATAGGTGCTTTTGTATTTTGGCAAGGGCTCAGTCTATGAGTGGTGACTGATGAAGTTGCCCATCCTGAGACTACTAATAATGCACTCTTCTAATATAAGTAGCAACCCACTCCTCCTCCCAGTGTCATCCTGAACTCTGACTTGTGGATCTAAGGACTCAAATGCGCTGTTTCTCAGCCAGGCTTTTGAGACCCTCCTTCCTTCTGTAGAAGTCTGTTTTTCTTTATATAGTAGAGCCGTCACACAGAGTTCTGTGACATTGTTTGGCTCTCTTGTTCTTTGTTGGCAAAACAAAGGTTACTCTTCTAGACTAAACAGTTTTCCATCATTTGCACTAAAATATTTTTAGTGGCAGGCAGGTAGGCTCTGGAGACAGAGTTACCACTGTGTAAAACAAGTTCACAGTCACTGGTGGTATAACCATGAGTAAAATGCTCAAGTCTTTTCGATTCTGTTTGTTTCCTATGTTGATTTAAATAAGAAATTATCCCATAGGCTCAGGCATTTGAACACTTGGTCCCAGTTGGCTATTTTGAAAAGTTATGAAAACTGTAGAAGCTGGGGCCCTAATGGAGGAAATGCTTTACTGGGAATAGATTTTGGGCTTTTCAAGTCTTATTTCTTTTTTAAAAAATTTCTCCTTCTCTTCTCCCTGTGCTCTTCTCCCCCCTTCTCTACTCCCTGTGTGCGGGTGAAATGTGACCAGTTAGCTTCCTATTCCTGTTGCCATGCTTTTCCTGCAAGGATTGACTTCATCCTCAAGAACCATAAGCCATAATAATCCTTCCTTAAATTGTTTATGTTTGTGATTTTTATCACAGCAACAGAACAATAAGTAATATAGAAATTGGTACCAATCATCACACACAATCAACAGAACCAAGCATCCTTTTTTCTAAGGACTCACTATTGCTCATGCATTCTTTTTTGTTTTCTCCCACTTCTCCTGTAGAAATTGAAAGATTCCATCACAAAACAAAATTCCTCGATGACCTATCACTTGGATCACTATAAAATCAAAGTGGTGTTCTTGCTTCTGTAAACACACACACACGCATACCCTTAAGTCCTCTTTCATCAACATAGAAACATAAAATAGATTCTTCCTTAACACAAATTATGTTACTCTGTTCAACACTATTCAGTAGCTCCCAGAGTTTGCTTGAAAGAAAAATCAAATGCTTTCCAATGTCCTCCTTGTCCCTGAATAATTGACCTTTGCCTTATCACCCATGTGTGGTTTTATCCACAACTCCTTTTACCTTCTTGGCTCTGCTCCATCCTTCTAGCCTTCTTCTTATACCTATGCATACAAGTCATCTCACCTTAATGCTAATGCCTTCTATGTCCCCAAATATGTTTGTATGAAGGGTCATATGAAAATCAGCTCACCACTGCATCTTTTCTCAGATACCTATTGCTCCATGATATCTTCGTAAGGTATCCTCTTTAGATTCCATGTCTACCCACAGTGAAGCTTTTCATGCATCTGTCCCAAAGCCATCATTCTGTACTCTCTAACCTGTATGTAAACAGTTTGCTTTAGAATTTTGGCAAAGGACGGCAAGATTCATTGTCTTTGATCATGATGCCTTGTTTCCTTTACCCTGGACTACTCACATCCTGACTCTACCTGTTCTTGGGGTTTGGGGGTGAAATGGTGCAGAGTCAATGCCACAGACTCCAGAAGCAGATGAGAAAAGCCACAGTTAGCTCTCTGAACACTGCTGCAAGGTTCCTTAATACCTTCCACTGGTGCCCTGTTGGTCCCAAGAAGCAACTCTTCTAAACAGCAGTTCCTGATTGGCTGGCACTGTCTGCACCAGCAATCCTTGGTCTCTCAAACAGTCCTCAATTAGGTCCTCATGCAGGAAGTGGTTTTGCAGCTGTGCAGCCCCCAGTGTTTACATAGAGGCAGCCCTACCATTCCCGCTACAGTGCCTTCTATGCATGTAAGAGGAGATTGGCAAGACGGACAGCTACAAATACTAGCTGGATATACTATTGGACTTTGATTTTATAACACATGTTTCATACCAGAATTTAGTCTTTGTGTTTCACATAGTTTATTAGATCCAGTGTTCTTGCTTAGAAGGGTAGTATAATAACATAATTTAGAATATCCAAAACAATTCATTAGATCATTCTGAACTACAACATTCATTGCAAAATATTACAAGGACATTCATCTAAAGAAAACATAGACAATTAATTGAAAAGTCCAAGACTAGAAATGACTTCCAAGGAAGAAGTAGTTCGTTTTAAACTGTAATGATATTTTTCTTAAAAAGAAAAAAACTACAAAGAAGCCTTCATGTCTAAGAATATATGTGAATACACAGATATACCTCAAGGCAGTTGTATGAATTAATCTTTATGGTAGCTTATAATAATTAATATAGACAGCAAGCAAAATCATAGGACCAGAGAACTTGATTTTCTTTCAATAAAAATTAAAACAAGCCAGGGATGGTGACACACACTTGCAGTCCCGGAACTTGGGACAGTAAGGCAAGAGGATTAAAGTTTCAAAGCCAGCTAATGTTACAGCAAAGTTCCTGTCTCTAAATAAACAAACAATAAAAGAAAATTTACCAAAAAAATTTTTAAAAGAAGCACTATGTTTCAGACATCATGTTTCCCTTAATTTGTAATAGTGTAAGGATCATCTTTGGGAGAGCCTTTATAGGTAAAGAAGCTCACTGGGTTTCCCTGTCAGTCAGTGTCTGAGTATAGTGCCAGAGCCTTTCAGAGATGGAGAACTAGTGATTTACATTATTCTTGGCAGCCTGTGGCTGTTTGCAGATGAAATGACATTGACTAACTTTTCAGTATAAGATTATACAAACTCTGTTCTTGAAATTTTGCCTGAAGATGCTGTCATTAATTTAAACTTACAATAAGTTTGTTTCTGTGTATAAATAATTTGTGTGTTTATGTGGACAGCAATGTGAGGGGATATGGGTGTGTGTGTGTCTGGTGTAGCATAAGGTGATGCAAGGTGGGTACTTCATTACAGAAGTACAGTCGAAGTTCATACCCTTTATATTTTTGATTTTGAGACAGATGATCACTAAGTTTTACAATGAGGCTCTGAACTATTTAGCCTAGGCAGGCCTTGAACTGGAGATTCTCCTTAAGTATGCTGAATAGTTAGGATGACAGGAATAAGCCATCACATCTAGCTTCAGTGTCATATTTTCTTCAAATTACTTATATGTGACAAGAACAACCTTGCCAACAACTTTTCTAGGTGTGATCCCTAACATCTTGAGATATGTTCATTCATTCAGTGAGTAGCTATTGAAAATTTATTGCCAAAGAACTCAGGTAAAGCAGTGTAGAAGGCAGAAATCATGTTCTCATGAAGTCAGTTATCCAGATAAAATCTTCTGACACAGTTCTCTGCTTCTCAGTTCTAGGTTAAATCTTCCTCTGAAGTAGACTTGTAATCACACCAGTTCTCAGCTATGGCACACTTTGTCTTTTGGAACATCTATCTGGTAATGTCTGGACATTCTTTTGAGGGATATCATTCATTGGGAATGGAGGTATGACAGTGGCCTGTAAAAATTCTCAGCCAAGAATATTGCTAACTTCCCTACAATAAACAGACCAGCTTGTCACATGAAGGAATAGGATGAAGACCTCCACCGTAGTGAGACTAAGTGAGAATAAGATAAGCTGTCCTTCACATCTCTGGGAAATAGACCGACCATAAAACAGTTTGATGCCAGATGGTCTGGTATAATAAAATAATTAAGCTATGGCAGCCCGGGAGGACCACAAGCCTCCTTTCCCCCTCCCCTCTACATTCGTTTTTCTTTAAAAGCTACATGTGTCTGGAATAAAGTTGAGACCTTGACGAAACCTTGCTCGGCCTCCCTCCTCTCTCTCACCCATTTTCTTTTCAGGCTCGGTCCTCCTCGCACCCTACAAATAACGGGGTCCCGCTGGACAGGACACGTGGCGCCAAATGTGGGGGCGAGGTACAGATCCTTGCCAGACGGACCCCAGCCTAAAAAGAGGCATCGCGCTGGCTCCAGGAAGATTGAGGACCCCTTACACAGCTCGTGAAGAGTTTTTGTCCTCGGTAAGTGATTTTCGTTCGTCTCATAAAAATGGGCCAAAAGTTGACTAAAGAAGCAGTCTTCATTAAAGACTTAAAGGTTTCACTCAGAGAGAGAGGAGTTAAAGTTAAAAAGAAATATTTAATTAAGTTTTTCATTTTTATACATAAAGCCTGTCCCTGGTTCATAGTGAATGGGCCAGAAATTCACCGGGGAAAATGGCAAAAGGTGGGACAAGATCTTAATGAAAAATTAAGTCGCGAGGGACCTGGTGCCGTCCCTGCCACGGTCTTTACATATTGGGGGTTAATTAGGGATATAGTCCAGGCTGCTTCCTCCGATCCAGACAAACAACAGTTACTGTCAGTTGCGGAGTATTGTCTCCGCCCTCTTTCCCCATGCAGGATCTTCAGCCTCCCTCCCGGATAAACAATCCGACACCCAGATCCCCGCCAAGTCTCCCTCTGTAATTATAGATATGTTCAGGCCCTCAGATTCAGTCATCCCTTCCTCCGAGTCCAAGACTCTGGGAGCAGAGGTTCCCCCCTCCAAAACCTCTTTATCCATCCCTTCTGAGAAATGACTTTTCTCCGTTTAGCGGACTTTCTCCAGGACTCCCCAATCTAAAAACAGGTCTTCCCTCCCAAAACCAATTAAGAAATAAAATAAACCACCCTCCCCCTCTTTCCCAGGATCAGCCCCCTCTCTTTCATTTTCCTTTCTCTTACAAAGTTACAGCATTTAGAAGGATTGCAGAACCTGTCCATGCAGGATTTAGTTAAGGAAGATGAGAAAGTGCTTCATAAGAGGGAGGAGACTGAGGAAGAAAGGAGAGAGAGAGAGAGAGAGAGAGGCAGGAAGCAGAGAGAAAGGGAGAGTCAGAGGGATTATAGGCGGGAGAGGAATTTGACCAGGATTTTGACCGAAGTAGTAGGAGATAAGAACTGTTGTCATTGGGGAAGTCTGTTTAAAAGTCTTGCTCAAAAACTCTGTGATCTGGCTTCTGCCAATTCGGCAGGGCCACCTGGCTCTGGTTATGGCACAGCAAGAGCTGCTGGAAAAGTCTGCTCTGCATCTGTGGCAGGGACGTGGCCGCCTGTGGCAGGGGCGGGCTGGGGACAAACTGTTGCTTTCTGTTGTTTTGGGTTTTTTTCTGTGTCCTTACTATGGGTTTCTGGCTGCCCTCCCTCCTCCCTGAGGGCCGAAATGTTTGTTGCCCTTTATGTCTGGGTCCAGCATGCACTGTGGTGGTGTGACAGCCCTGACAACAGTGCTTGCCAAATCCTGGGGCTGAGGGGGATAGACAGGAGCCACTGAAGTTAAAACACAATAGAGGCCAAGGCAGGTGGCCTTAGAGGAAAAACGGGAGCTGGGCTAGCAGAGGAGCACTAAAGTCGAAGGCCAAGTGAGTGCACAGACCAGCAGGGCGGGGTGCGCCATGCCTGTGGTGCCGACCCAAGGCCTCGGCCCGCAGCTGTCACCCCTGCACCTGATGGGGCGGCGAGGCAGGATCAGGAGTGGGCACGAGGGGGGGCGCCTAGAGAAGCCCCCACGGCGGCCTGGTGCTAGGCACCAAGGCAGCGGACAAGGATGGCGGGCCCTTCCCACAGAGGACAGACACAGAGCAGAGAGCTGCCGCTGAGGAGGCAGCGCCCAGAGAGAAAGGGGGCAGGGCTGAGCACAGTGCAGCACTCTGGCCTGCTGCCTGTCGATGACAGTATTCCCAGAGGTCAAGCTAAGAGTTTTCCTAGTTACTGCCAAAAAAAAAAGGGGGGGGGGTGCCATCCTTTACATGGCAAAAATAAAGACTTATTGGTTATTATTAAAATTGATTCATGAAAAGAGAATGCCTTTACAAACTGATTTTAGATTATTAAGCATATGAGCTAAAGACCAGATGACAAATTCATAGCTCTGAGTTAATTGTTAGGGTATATTCAAGATATTTTAATTAAAAATAGCTGGAAATAGTTAAAAGACAACAATATAGATCACTGTGCATAAATAGCTTTCAATAATGTCAGAATTCAACAGATTATGCTCAGAATTTTGATGGGATTAAAGACTGATTATAGTCTCATAGCCAACCCAAGTTGTTTAATACTTAAAAAGATGGTATAGACTTGAGAGGATGATTTCCAGATAGTATACAAACTAAACCAGGACATAACAGGTGTAAAACCATGGCAAATGGACTGGATGTTAGGTATATCTTGTACTTTATAAATTACAGAATATTAATGGTTGTGCTCAATTTATATCTGAGAGAAAAGAGCCTTTTAATTGGACAAAAAAGAGCTGTCTATAGGCAGGTAAAAAAATAAGGCCAGAGACTGTGATTTGGTAAAAAAAAAAAAAAAAAAGACAAGTTGAGAGTTTTAGAGTGGAGACAGAGACGGACAAGGAGAGAAAAAAAATCTAGTAGAAGATCCCTCACCCCCTCATAGATAAAGACCTTTCTTTTCCCAAGATTCTTGCCTCACAGATGCTGACCATCTGGAAAAAAAGAATGCTCTGAAAATGAAGAATTCCTCCCCCCCAAACAAGGTAAGGAGCATCTGACCTGAGGTCCACCACCAGACTCCATTGGCAGGTCTCCGGGAAACTGTTTGAGGTAACTTGGAAAAGGAAATAGGTTCAGATATTTTAGTCATCCTGACACACCCTGAGAAACATGGAGGATTCCTTGGCTATTTACATTATAATTATTTTTTATAATTATTACGGTGCCAGAGCTGATTATATTACAGTAAAGAGAACAAACCCCTCCCCACACAGCCTTGCCGGTGGACCTGCCCCCCTGTCTAATAAGTATAAAGATAAATGGTGCAACCCCCTTTCCATCACCTTCACTGATGCTGGGAGAAAGGCCTCCCGGGACAATTCCAGAGGCTATGAATGGGGATTGAAGCTTTACATGCAGGGATATGACATGGGCCTCACATTTAAAATCAAACTCATTAAGACATTTCCACAGGGCCCTACAATAGCTATTGGACTTAACGCAGCCCTACATCCTGGACAGACGAGCCCAAAAATCAAAAGAGGGGCTCCCTCAGTTATTATAAAGCCAACCTTAAAACCCTCCGCTAGTACCCTTTTCCAACCTACCCTCCTGTGGGACCCCCCTTCGTCATTTAACATTATTCTCAATCTAGTCAACGCTTCCATTAAGATCTTGAGACACAACAATCAGACAGACTATTTGGAGTGTTGGGTCTGCTGCTCTCCTTGGCCTCCCTTCTATGAGGGAGTGGCTATTATTGGTGAACCTCTCTTTACTAATGATCCCAGTCAGATAAGGTGGGGCAATACTGAGCGCCTAGGATTAACCCTTTCCCAGGTCTCCGGATTGGGCCTCTGTTTATTAGCCCCTAATATGCTCCTCCCTCATCAGTTAAACGAAATTTGTAATCAATCAATTACTGTCAACTCCACCTTTCAGTACATTCAGGCACCCGATAGCTCTTATTTCATTTGCTCCACCGGGCTCACTCCTTATGTAGTTTCAGCTTCTTTATTGACACACAGAGATTACTGTGTCTTGGTCATTCTCATTCCAAAAATTACCTTCCACCATGCAGAAGACCTACTTACGTTTTGGGAGCGGGGTGCAACCCGTACCAAAAGAGAGCCCATTACAGCCATTACACTGGCCGTCCTTTTGGGCCTAACTGCCACAGGAGCTGGAATAGGTATAGCATCCTTGATTTCTTCTACTCAACAGTATAATCAACTTTCCATAGCTATTGATAATGATATCCATGAATTACAACAAGGCTTAAAATATCTTAAAGAATCTGTAGCATCCCTATCAGAGGTAGTATTACAAAACAGAAGAGGGCTAGACCTCGTCTTTTTACAGGAGGGTGGTCTATGTGCTGCCCTTAAAGAGGAATGCTGCTTTTATGCAGACAAGACAGGGTTTGTTGATGACAGCATAGAAAAGGTAAAAATGAGCTTAGAAGATAGAAAGAGAAAGAGAGAACGAGATGAAGCTTGGTATAAAAACTGGTTCTCCACTTCTCCTTGGCTTTCTACATTACTCCCTAGCCTCCTGGGACCCCTTGTGGGTCTCCTACTACTTTTGACATTTGGCCCTTGGGCTTTTGATAAACTAACCAACTTTGTTAAGTCACAGATTGATTCTGCCCTCCAGAAGCCATCTGCTGTTCATTACCATTGACTTAATACCCAAGAATCCACTAAGGACCCCCACCCCTGATGCTTCTTCTGACAGCCTACAGTTTACGGCTCTAGCGGCAGAGACAGAAACTCCCTGGTATCGCAGGTTGTGGAGGCTCTGCTAAACAGCCTTCCGGCTCCTGACAACCTTTAGTCAATAGGAGTAGCTTTTGGGCCATAAGCTGTGGAAAATCCAATGAAGGGAATGTATTATAGTGCCATGACTCTCTCTCTCTCACGCACGCCCTTAAAGGCTGCAGGGTAACCCAATGATGGGATTTATTATGGATCCATTACCTGGGTGCACATCGAGACCATAAAAGGACAATGCCGGGGATGGGGGCCATCCATATAGCCTAAGACAGGGTCCCTGCCCTAATAAAAATCAGGCATGAGTCATGGGTGCCCACTATATAGCCTAAGACATGCCTTCCACTGACCCTTCTTAGACGCTCCTCAATTATTGTAAAAGAAAGGGGGATATGTCAGGGGCCAGGGCCTCCACACCATCCCTGGGAATCTGTCCTTCTGAGAACCAGCTCTGTTTGTACAAGATAAGCTGGAGACATCAGAGCCAGGGCCTTCATGCTGTCCTTGGGAATCTGAACCTAATGACCTTCCAAGAACTAGCTATGTTTCTATAAGATAAGCTGTCCTTCACATCTCCAGGAAATAGACCGACCATAAAACAGTTTGATGACAGATGGTTTGGTATAATAAAATAATTAAGCTATGGCAGCTGGGGGGGACCACAAGCCTCCTTTCCCCCTTCCCTCTACATTCGTTTTTCTTTAAAAGCTACATGTGTCTGGAATAAAGTTGAGACCTTGATGAAACCTTGCTCGGCCTCCCTCCTCTCTCTCGCCCATTTTCTTTTCAGTCTCGGTCCTCCTCACACCCTGCAAATAACGGGGTCCCACTGGATGGGACAGTGAAGTTCAAACAAGCAGAAGAGTTTCTCTGTGAACCTGAAAATCTTGAAGATTTATGTGAAATGTTGTTATTTTTCTTCTACAACATAGAAAATACAAGAGCAAATCCATAATTGACCTTTCTTCATTTTTGGTATCTCCATCATGCTTTGCTTTGAAAGGGCAAAGTGAAGATGACTTCAGTTCTGCTGCACCAGATTCATTGTTAGAAGCAAGAATGAGCCACTCAGATTGAGACAACTTGATTTGATTGAGTTCAGAGATGAAAATGCTCATGGTGAAAATTCTTACAACACAGCAGATGAGGACTAGGAAGATGATTCCTCTGTAGAACAAACTTCAATCACATTTTAAAAACTTAGAAAAGATTTGGTTATGGTTGTAATGGCCACAATGTGATAATATTAGTTGGCTATCCATGGTTCAGAAAAAGTTCCCCTATGTTTATTTTTCTAAAACAAAGACAAATTGTTTTATGAAATCTCCAAAGCAAATATATAATCAAATTCATATCCTTCCACACAACCTGCCTCATTGTCTCTCACCCTTTAAAAATGTTGAAATATCTTATTCCAACATGTATAATCTGACACAAATTGTCTTGATTGCATTTTAATTTTTCTCATTTCTTCTGGTTTCACAAAAGAGGTCTGAGAAAGTCATATGCTAGACGATGGCCCTTTCTCTAACAACTCATACTTACCAGTTAATTGATCCTTTAGTAGATATACTGCCCCCTCCCCAAAGAGAATTGAAGCATAGAGAATGATCTCCTTTTTGTCAAGTGTTTTAAAGAGATTTTAGTCAAGATTTGACTTGGGAATTCTTTCTTGAGAGCATCAGTACATATGTTTGTGGATACAGTCTTGGGGGGTTGCTATCTAGTTGTTTATCTAGAAGATTGAATCAGAAAAAAATCAGGTCTGGTATGTTGGCTCAGTGAGTAGTGTCATTTACCTTCACATATAACCTGAGTTCCATCCTTAGAACACATATGGTAGATGTAAAAACCCAGCTGCTAGTTGTCCTTTAAATTCCATGTGTGTGCCACAGTATGTACATGCACACATAAACAAAGGCAAATGACAACTTCAAAGCCTATACAACACTAAAACCATAAGGGAACTGAGAACACCAAGTAGTTCAAATAGATACAGAATGTCATAAAGCAGTGTGTTGTATATCAGTTGTCTGCAAAAATCTAGAAGAGTATTTAAATTTCAGTTAATTTTGGAGTTGAGGTAAGTAAATATTGTAATCTTATTTACAGTCCTCTGGATGACCACTGATTTGTAATATGCATCTCCATCCTTACATAGAAACATACTTGTTTCTATGTGTTGAGAACTTTGGGGTCCTTCTAGCTATTTTGAAATGCATCATACGTTATTGTAGTCTACAGTTAATCTTCTGCACTGTAGAACACCAGAACAAATTCTGATTGCATTTGGTTTTCCTTTTTCTGAAGGATGGACTCCTAAGGATAAGATGAGAAAATTCTACCTCTAATGTCAGGTAAGGAATAGTCTTAGAAGGCAGAATTCTTTTCCACTATGCTTTCCTAGTCATCTGTGTCATCCTCTCTTTGGGGACAATTCTCTAAGATGCACTAATATAGCAAACCCTGAGCTTGGAAGTAAAGACACATACACATCTATAGATGATGGAAACCATCATATTTAACAAGCTAAAACTATTTCTTTCAAAGTTCATGTTTCACATCTGTCAATCAGCAGCTTCCCACATTACATTTAAGTTTGCAGGCTTCTTCATACTTTCAGTCACAGTTTGAATCTGGTGGCCAATCTAATACTGAATCTTAGCAGAAAAGAAGAGCTGATGTTTCCCACGCTGGCCCAAACAGACTATCTCTTATTTTTTATTAAAAATTAATTTTATAGGTCTTTCCTTACATAACTCTTACTATTTGTGATAGTATATTATGATATAAAATAATATGGTACTAAATAATTTTAGTTATGGAATCTAAATGCCTAAAATAATTCATTCTATAGGATAATTTATCAGAGTATTCAATATGTGAACAATATGTTTTTCCCCTTAAGAGTATAGAATTTAGACCACAGCAAATCACATAGGCTTTAAGTGTAAATGTAAATAAAGTAGACCATTCATAAAGCTCATGCTAAATAAAACAATTAACATTTTTATTCAGATGGAACAAAAGATAAACTAAATGAATAGATTCTGCCATGAATGCCATGAAGATAATCTAAATGAATAGATTCTGCCATGAATGCTGAACATTGCGGCTGTATATATCTACACTGTAAAGGGCTGCATTTAGGTCTACTGATTAAGATCTAAATGAAGCAACTAAGGTAAGGCCTTATTGCTACAGACAACACTTACATATCTTATTGACCATGAAGAAGTTAGGCTAGAGCCTATCTAGTGCTTTTGCCCCTACTTACTAATGCTCATGGTTCTGTGGGGTATTCTGTTTGCTGTTAGAGGAGAAAGGTAACCACCAATTTAGTTACAAATCCTTCAATTCACGATGATAACGATGTGGGAGTAACCAATCATTCTCAGATTGGATTTAGCACTCACTCTATGGGATGAAACCCTTGCCTGGCACTGCTCAGGAATCTGAAATACATAGACTGTGTGCCTGGGGGAAAACAAAATAGCATTGTTCTACTAAAGAAATATAGCAATAAAATGATCCTGAGGGATGCTACTCTACCCACAGATCAGTGCCTCATTCAACGACCATCAGAGAAGTTTCTCTTGCAGTAGATGGGAACCAACACAGGGACCCACAACTAGACAGTGTGCAAAGATTGAGACACTTTGTCACAGTCATTTCTAAATGGGATGTCTTCATCCAACTCCTCCCACCAGCACTCAGGGTGCTACCCCAGCCAAAGAGGAAGCAGAAAGATTGTAAAAGCCAGAGAAAAGAGATGACGCCAGGAAATCAGACATTAGCATTGACGAACGTATGAAGTCACAGAGGTGGTAACAGCATGCACAGAACCTGCAGAGATTTAAGTCAGACAGGGTCTCAGTACTGAGAGGATGAAGTAGACATGGGCCCCCATCCCTAACCAAGAAGCTATCTCCAATGACATCTACTTGCTAAGGAAAAATGAATGTTCTCTAAATGGAGTTGTATTAGGTAGCTAAACCACAATTAAGGTAGCCCCCAAGCTCAGCAATATGTGGTCCACACAAAAGGACCTCAGCAGATTTTTGTAGACTTTTTGTTTTATATACTTTTTTGTTTGAACGTGTTTTGTCTTGTTGGTCTTTTACATCTATATTATGGTTTCAAATTTTCTGGTTTTATGGGCTTCGTGTGTGTGCGTGTGTTTCTTTTATCTTTTTGTTTTCTGCTTTGTTTGTTGTGTTTTTGTTTGTCTGTCTGTTTTCTAATGGGTATGGAAGTGAATGGGTTAAGGATATGGGAAGGATCCAGGAGGAGATGGAAAGGGAAACGGATCAGAATATATTGTCTAAATTTTTCTCAATAAAAATTAGCTTGTAATAAAATATCATTTCAAAAAGCTTTTAGAATTTGGCAAAGACAAAAGTTTTTCCTTCCCCTTCCAGTGTGGCCATACTGCCCCAAACTACTATTATAATCATGGATTTGAGCAGAGAGTCCCTGCTGGAGGAGTCCAATACCTTGTGAAAGGGCTCACAGTACAGAACATCTCTAGTTATGATGTCCTTCTGTATAGGTGACCGGAAATCTCTTCTAGTTTTGTCTTCAATATCAACTCCTATCAGCTTCCAATTAGTCTGTCTTGGGCTTCTAGCTATCAAAGCCTTTTGTCAGTCCTTCCATTAAGAATATTCTGCCACTGTCATTTCTATTTGTTTAGTAATCCTACTTAGCTGTATGAACCCAATTAAATGTCACCTGCTCTACAAACTCTTACATGAAGTTTAGTAGATTTTTTTTGTTGTTGTTTCTGTTGAGTTCTGTGGCATGGGGTGACTTATTTACAAATCAGTCTCCACTTAACCATGGTAATCTTTCTCCTGTTTCCCCCATCACCATGATATGAGCTCTTATGTAATTCTTACACAGCTCTTCATGCTAATATGATATTGACTGGTTTTAAACCACTACGGAACAAAACATATCTGTTAGCTAATTGATTTTAATCAGATAATACTTAATACTTTATTCAAGATTCTTGAAGTCTAAGTTCTTGCCTCAGTCCTAAGATTAAGTTTTATTTCCAGCTTGAATTGAATCTCTCTTTTCTAGATGAACAACCCTGCAGAATACTTCAATTGCTTAAGAGGACCTCTACAGTCTTCCAATTAATTTTCCCAGAAGTAAGGAACTTGTTTTGTTTTAATGCATAGAACAGACAGATCAAAAAAACACCTCAAATACACCATTTTACTGTGCGAAACACAATGTCATAGGAAGAAAATATTTTTTAAAGTGCTTAACAGAGATCCTGATATTTAGGCCAGTTTAAAAAAATATAATTAAAAGGCTAGGAGACAGCTCAATAACTCATGAATATTTAACACGACTTTCATTAAGCCTAACTTCATCAAGAAATGCTATCATACTTGAGGTATACCTGTGAAAATAATCTATAAGATCCAAATATGAACTGTCAGAGAGCTGCTTGATGTAAGTCATATATTTGAACATTAATTCAGATTATTCCTGTTAGGAATCATTAGTAGAGCCAATCAAGGTACCTGATAAGTATAGTCTTGCCCTTGACTTAAATAGCCATGTTTCCAGGGGATGAATAATTGAATATAGGGAAATACAGGATAACATTTTGGGCTTATAATGTGACTGTGGAATCAGTAATGTCTTTGAACCTGGCCTTAACTTTGACAAAGGCCTTAACCTGGATGCCATGTCATGTTTAAGAAGAAAGGCGAATATGCTTTTCACCTAGTTGCTATTGTAGTACACGTAGGACTAGGTCCTTGCTTTCACTCTCTCTTGGCTTCATATTGCTGGATACCCATCAGTGATCTAAGTAAGGTGTAAGATACCATGTTCAGCATTTTAAAAATGTGATTTTCTATCTCATTAACTGTATCTTTTCCTTGATTGCAGAATCTCCACATCAGTGCAAGTTAGATTTCTAAGCCTGAGTCCTTTCAAGTTTTATCTTGAAGGTCTCCGGTAGAGTGTGGGAGATGTGGTAGTGGTAAGATTGATGTAGGCTCATTCATCTGTTAGAGATCCTTTGCCTGGTCAAACAATTCCTCCTTCTTTCACTATTCCTTAGAATCCTCTTCAAAACCAATTTGAGAAGATGATCCACTCAAAGAAGAGGGTCAGGTTTTGTTTGATGGTTTTGATAAATGAGGAAAACATATTGAATGAGGAAGACAATGTAGGAAATAGAGGAAATATTATCTCAGTTATATCTTTGTGTCCTCTTAGGTTGAGCTTAAATTTTATTTCATTCTTTCTGATAACCTGGTCCAAACACTGGAATACACCATGAAATACTGATTTTTGCTTAGTTATCAGCAGAGTTTGTACATTGTACTTAATAGTAACTAAAACTGAAGGCCTTTGAGTAAACTCCAAAATGTAACACAGTGAACATTACTACTTAATACTTAAAATAGAAAAAAATAATAGTTTTCATAAGACAGCTTTTCTTTACAATACCAAGGAGACCCAAATGGAAGTGTATAATTGGATGGAGCTGAGACACTATTCTGGATATTAATGTATTTGTGAAGATGATACGTTTCTGTTAAGTCCAGTTTCTACTTTGGATGATGATAGTTATGTTGGTTAAACTCTGTTTGCAACATGAAGCAAGACTGAGAAGCTGAAAATAGACTGGGCATCCCAAGCCAACTTGCTGAGAGTCACCTCTGAAGTGCTATGGGGAAGAAGGAAGCTCTGTGAAGCATCAGTCCCACAGTGCCACAGTGCCAGAGGCTTCTGTGCTAATGAAGGAGGCCACCTTGCATCCTAGGACCCCTGTAGCAGTTGCTCTTCACAGATCTCAAGTTCTTGAGCCATTTGCCCTGCCTTTGCTCTCCCCACCCTCACTGTCTGCTCTGCTTCCTTCTTTTTTTGTTTATCTTTTCCCCCTTTTACCATTTTCCCAAAGTTAGCACAATCATAGAGGAGACAAGAAGTGGCTAAACCTTGTACAAGTAAATCCTAATATAAGACAAAATAAATATATGATGGGAAAGTAGTTTTATCTTAATACAGTGACCTTTAATAGTGTCCAGACTATTTATCAAAATTGGTCCTAATGGTATCTATTAATACAATCCAAGCAGCCAATAATGTTAAAGTACCCATCAATGTGAACTAATTGGCATTTTGAGGTGGTTCATCTGGAATAATGGAGTGTGAAATACCTTAGAAAGAACCAGAAGGAACTCTTAACGAAGCAGAACTATTATCTGTACCTTTGTAATAGGCATTATGATCCCTTGGGCTGCTGTCTGAAAGGAAATTAAAGAGTTACAGTACCTTTGACTTTTGCTTCACCTGTAGATTTGGGACTTTTAAATTTTGTTATTAGCATATAATAATGACATTGTCATAGATGTATGTAATGTGTTTTGAACATGTTTCCCTACCATTACACTCTCTCATCCCCTCCACCCCTGCTGATCTCTTTCCTCTTCCCATATGTCCCTTCTAACGCCATGTGTAACTCTTTGTGAGCCTTGGATTCAATTAGAATTGGATTGGAACATGGGTAATTTATTATTTACAGGCTCATGTTCACCTAACCAGTGGCTACACCACTGAAGAAAATGCCTCTTCCTCCTCAAGCAACCATTAACTGCCTATAAGTCTTCAGGGAGGGATGAAGCCTCAGGAGTCCCTCCCAACTCTGACAGGATGTTGGCAAGATCAATCTTGCAAGTCTTCAGCAGATAACCATTTATTGCTGGCCACTTAGTACACATTTATTCTCTATAGTTTTATCAGTACTGAGTCTCTGCAGTTATTGTTGACTGCAACAAAAAGACACTGTCTGATCAAAGCTACTTATAGCAGCAATCTCTGAACATAATAAGCACAGTTATTTAGGAGGCAATTTCATGTCCACATTATGGACATTTGACAAAGCAGCAGTAGCTCCCCACAGAGAGATCATGGCCTCCCCAGCCATGGGAGAAGTGAATTCTTCTGCAGAGTAGGTCTTGGATCTGTTATGAAACCAATCTGCTATCCTTATGACAGACTTGCTACTACCAGAAGGCAAATCTTCTCTAGCATGTCAGTAGCCTATTGACAATTCTACTTCAGCAACTTACATAGCATCTTGGACATTATGATGTTTAACTAGCAGAGAAGGATTGATCTACATCTACATATTATATCTATATCTCTTCTTATATCTATCATATAATATATATATATATATATATATATATATATATATATATATATACACACACACACACACACACACACACATATATTCATCTCCATATCTTCCAAAGTTCAGGGAATATAGTAGAAGGAGCATCAGAACTTAGGAACCACAAGAAACAGCACTGTAGGATTCTGTTTTGGGGTATGACATGGCTATTGCACTCTTGAACTCACAGCAGCTATGATTATCTGGTTCGAAGGCAACCAGCAGCAAGAGCAGTGCACCACTGTTTGGGGAACCTCAGGGACCTCCCTGATGAGCAACACATAGGGAGGTAGCCAAACCCCTGGCACTATTTCCCTTACAATAACCTACACCTTGTGGGAGAAGCTTTATCTACCCAAGCAGAGTCCCTCCATCAGTCAGACCTCTTTCTGTTTTGGCTTTATTGGTTTACAAGTAACAGATTTGATGGCTTTCATACAACCTTAATTTTGA
This sequence comes from Rhynchomys soricoides, assembly GCA_019843965.1. Taxonomy (NCBI): domain Eukaryota; kingdom Metazoa; phylum Chordata; class Mammalia; order Rodentia; family Muridae; genus Rhynchomys; species Rhynchomys soricoides. Next base: position 16,087,961 of record JADRCH010000013.1, read on the forward strand.
TTAGCCTCCAATGTGTATTAACATTTTTGTAAAAATCTGCTGTGTTTTCACGGGCATCAACTTGAATACTCTATTCTAGACTATTGAGCTACATGTCTGTCTTTTACCAATATTATGATATTTTGGTTACTATAAGTTTGTAGTATGACTTGGTGATACCTATAGTGGTTTATTTTTTTTAACTCAGGGTTTATTTGGTTATCCTTGTGTGTATTCTAGTATTCTTCATATTTATATGAAGAGCATTGGAGTTGTGATGCAGACTGCATTGAATTTGGACATTGCTTTGAGTTATGAGCATAAGAGAACTTTTCTATTTTTATTAAAAAAATTTCATACAATATATTCTGATCATGTGTCTCCTACATCTCTTCCTAGATCTTCCTACCTCCCAACTCATCCACCTCCAGGCCTTCTTTCTCTCCTCCCTCTCTCTCTTTAGAAAACAAACAGGTAATTAAAAAAGAAAGTCATAAGAAAGAAAGATCGTAAGAAACTCATACACAAACAAAGGGACCATACACACATACACTCCCATTCATGTGTGTGCATGCACACACCAATACATATGTTCTAAAATAAAATATAATAATTAAACCAGACATAAAACACTAAACTAGAAACCAGAATATGCTCTGTCTCAGTTTCTTTCCTATGAATTTTAAAGTGTTCATTGTGGAGATCTTTCAGTTCATTGGTTAGATTAATCCAAAGTTTTGGGTTTTATTTTCTTATTTGTTTTAAGGGTATTATGAATTGAAATGAATTGCTTTTTTGATTTCTTTTAGAATGTTTGTTACTGGTAAAAAAGAAAGCTATTGATTATGTACATTATGTATTTTAAACATTTGTTTATTTGTTGAAATAAACCTGTTTTCTGCCTGTCTTTGGGTCTCATCCATAAAATCATAATGTATGAAAATAAAGAACTTTTGTTTTTTTCTTTTCATTCTGTCTCTTCTTACTGCCCTAGATAGGACTTCTAGCACTACATATGGACACAACGAACAACTTGCTTCATTCCTCGTCTTACAGAAATGCCTCAATTCTTTTTCTCCATTTGGCACATAGAGACTTTCTTATATGGAGAAGCATTCTATTCTGTTCCAAGTCTCCTTACAGATTCTATCATGCACGGATGTTGTATTCTATCGAAGCCTTTACCATATCTATGTAGATGATCCAGTGGCTTCTTGTCCTTGAATTCATGTGTGAGGTATTTTACATTTATTGATTTGCATATGTGGAACCATGCTGAAATCCTGTTGAATCAGGTCAGCTTGATTGTGGTGAATCTTATCTTTTTGATGAATTATGTTTTTACTTTAAATATCTTGTTTTAAGTGTCCATGCTTGTGTGTATCTGTGTGTGCACATGTGTGTGCATATGAGCATTCATGTACACATGCACACAAGTGTAGATACCCACAGAGGTAAGGAAAAGTTATCAGATATCCTAGGGCAGGAGATAAAGGCAGAAATGAACCACCTGACATGGGTTCTGGTAACTAAACTCGGTTCCTCTTGCAGACCAGCATATATCCTTAACCACCGAGTAGTCTCTCCAGCTATGGATGTGTTCTTGAATTCCATTTGTAAGTATTGTATTAAGAACTTTTGCATCTTCAATAGTGAGATTAATTTGTAATTTCCATTTTTTGTTGATCTAATTTTAGTATCAGCGTAGAGGTACCAGGTATGAGAAATGGCTGACATGATCACCAGACTTTGTCATGAGTCTCTTAGTGTTCCTTCACAGTCCTAGAACCCTCACTGATAGAAATTGCTCTGTGAGCTAGGTTTGTTTCTTATATATGTATTACAGGTAGCAAACTGCCACAATTACCTTTTCTTAGTTGAAAATGAGAATTTGAATGTTCCTTGTCTCATAATATAGGGTAGAGACTCTTTTTTTCTTCTATATTCTATCTAACATTTTAAATTTTTATTTATCTATTTTTCTATCCTGTGAATTTTTCACATATATATTATGTCTTCCCCTTTAGTACTTTAATTGGATTCCCAAGTGTACAAACAAGTGGGTCTCTCTTTCTTATGCACCTTCTCCTGTTGTTTGCTTTGTCCAATTCCATTGTGATAGTTTTGTTTTATCCTATCATATTTTATTATTATTATTATTATTATTATTATTATTATTATTATTATTATTCATAGAAACGTGTTTATTTTCTAATGAGAGAGAGAAAGGAGGTATATTCAGGTGAGAGGAGACATGGGAAGAATCTGGGAGGAATTAAGGGAGGGGAAACTGTTATCAGGATAGATTATGTGAGAAAAATCTATTATTAATAAAAGGAAAAGAATGAGAATTTGAAATACATAGCCATAGGAAAAAGGAGAGTAATGTGAGCTGAAAATACAGGCTGTGACTATGGTTCTCATTGTGAATATATCTGGACTCCTTTATGTAAGATAAATTTGTAATTCTAGCTAGCCCATATAAAAGGTATACAATCCTGGTTTTTTTACTTACAAACCATAATCCTAGATTGGGCAGGTTTGGAGCTATTCTAACTTACTCTCCTGCTATGGAGTCCCTTGTTACTTGCTATTTCTCCTGGCCATATGCTCATGGTCCATCTCCTCTCATGGCAGCCTCCTTCTGCCTGAAATCCCTCAATTGATCCTCATGTCCCACATTCCTCCCTCCACCGCCCAATCACAGGTTCTAGCCTTTTATTGTTCAGTTACACTGGGGAGCAAGGCTCACATAATATCACTTGGTGTATGTAAAGATCTGCTCCTGGCAGTGGGTGGGAAACCACATCTTGAGAGCCAGTATTTAAGATTAGAATACAAGCAGCATCAGACCAACCCTCTACAACTTTGAAATAACCATATGATTTTAAATTAAAGAAAAATAATATGTAATGTTTCCTAGAGGCTCAATGTTAACTATAATATAATTTGTGCTGAAAAGCACTCTATCAAACGTTTATAAATATCTGGGTGCTGAAGAAATGTTACACTGAATAATGTGCTTACTATACAAGCATGAAGACTTAAGTTCAAATCTATAAAACCCATGTTAAATTGGACATAGTGGTGTACCTCTATAATCCCAGTGCTTATACAACAAAATGGAAGGTGGAGATGTGAGATTTCTCTGAAGGTCATGAGTCATCTAGTCTGGTGTGTGCAAAAGTGATGCACATTGAGGTAGTATATCTACAGGTGGTTGTCCTCTGACATCCACACTGCTATAGCATGCATGCATACACTCACACTTGTGAGCACCCTCCCACACATGGAGAGAGAAATGAGTACACACCCAATACACACACACATTTAAAAGATTTCTAAAAATTAGTAGTAGTAGACATTTGTCATATATCTTAAGTGTCTGAATACAGAAGTATATTTTTAAAATATTATTTTTTACACTGATAGTTAAAATTGCATGGACTTACAAGGTTTTGAAATATGTATATGTGATGGAATGACTAAATCTAGCTAATTACATTTGCATTGCCTCATTTTCATTTATATGGGGGAACAATTAGCATGCATATTCTTAACATATTTCCCTGCCACCTTAAGAACCTGTCCTCTGCTTCCCTACCCCACAGAGTTAGGGTCTTGAAAAAACCCACAGTTCCACCACTTTCCACTTTCACAACCTCCCCCATGGCTCTAGTCCACAGGCCAGCATGTGAAAAAGCCAAAACACCACATCCTTGCAGCTTGCAAGTAATAATCCCTGTGCTCACTGACCTCCACAAAGCTTCAGAGTAAGAGTCCTGAAACATCCCACCACTGCTCATCACCCCTCCACTGCCATTCTACTGCTCCTCTTATGCTGCTGGCAAGATGAGCAGGTCTCATTGCAAACTACAAGCAATACAAAAAAAAAAAAAAATCAAAACAAAAGTCACCATGCCCCCACTCCCTTGAAAATCATCAATCCTGTAGAAATGGATCTCAAGAAGAACAATTTAGATGATATTAAAGACATAGAATTCTTTAATCCCAGCACTTAGAAGGCAGAGGCAGGCCGATTTCTGAGTTCGAGGGCAGCCTGATCTACAGCATGAGTTTCAGGACAGCCAGGGCTACACAGAGAAACCCTGTCTCGGGGGGAAAAAAAAGGAAAAAAAAAATAAAGACATAGAATTCAAAAGAGCAATGCTTATAGAGTTCAAAGCACAAAGAACATAAACACTTGAGTGAACCTAGAGAAGACAGGAATTAACTGATTAAAGACCAAGAAAACACTAGCTGAAAGAAATAAGTCAATCTAATGAAAATAAAATAAAGGGTCAGAAATAATGAAGAAACTCCAAACTAAAATAAAAAACAAAAAACCCTTAACTTTTCAAATAAAGGCTCAGTGGAAACATTCACAAAGATAATGGATCAGAAATAAAATGGACTTTGAGTGTCTAAAGAGAAGATATAAAAATTGGAGAATCAATGAAATTGACAGTTATTTAAAAACATATGAAGGGAACATGTGGGATCTTTGAGATAACATGAAAAGACCATATTGATGAATTGTGGACATAGAAGATGTATAAATAGACCATAGACATAGGAAATAGCTTCAATAAAATCATAGAAGGAAATGACCTAAATCTAGAGGAAGAGAAGCCTACCCAACTATGACAGGCAAAACAAACAAAAAACCATCAAGTAGAGAGAACCAGAAAAGAAACTCCTTGTGACATGTTATAGTAAAAACATAAAATTTTAAAAAACAATATTAGAGGCATCAAGAGAGTAGGGCAAATTTATAAACAAAGGCAGGCCCATCAGAATTATAGCTGATTACTATTTTGAACATTGCTAGCCAGAAAAATGTATTCAAAATTCTGAAAGATCACTCCTGACAATTCAGATTATTATACCTAGCAAAGCTTTCTCCAATAAGTGAAGGAGAATAAGAAAAACTTCCATCATAAAGATAAACTGAAAAAATTTGTGAGCATCAATCCAGGTCTACAAAGGATACTGGGAGAAATTCTTCAGACTAAAGAGAAAAAATTAAGCACACAGAAAAGGCTTGGGGTGGGGGGAAGGAGTGTCTACTAGGAGAGTTAACCAAAGGAATCAAAGTAAACAACGCAAAATCAACAACATGACAAGAATAAATGCAAATCTGCAAATAGTATATCTGAATATTAATGGTCTCAATTTCTCAAAACAAACAAACAAGAGGGGGGGGGAGAGAGAGCGCAAGAGAGCAGCAAACTGTATTAGAGAATAGGACACCCTCCAAGAAACACATTTTACTATGAAGGATAGATACTATCATAGGACAAAGGTATGGAAAAACATACTTGAAGCAAATAGAATTAGGAAACAAGACTGCATATTGATTCTAATGTCTAATAATATAGACTTCAGACTAAATCTAATAAGCAGTGCTAAGAGAAATCACTCATACTCAGAGAGCAAGCCATTAAGAAGAGTACATTTCTAAATATGCACCAAACACAGGTACACCCAATTTCATGAAACAAACACAAATAGATTTAAAAACTACAAGTCATCCAACACAACTAAAGTGGGTGATCTCAGCACCCTACTCTCATCAACACATGTCATCTAGATAAAAATAGAGAAACATTAGAGATAAACCTTATATTCTATTTGAACTACAATGGAAAAAAGTTGAATATAATCAGCAAGAAGTACACAAACTCCCAGAAAGTAAACAATAGACATTGAATGGTAATTTGGTTAAGGAAGAAATCAAGAAAGGAATTTCAAAAATCTTAGAACTGGAAAAAAATCATAATATACTAATGAGATATAATGCCAACAGTCCAAATAGGAAAGTTTATTGTCTTAGATGGCTGTTTCAAAAAATTGATAAAAAAATGCTAAAACTAAAGCTTTGCAAAACTATGAACAAACCAAACCCTAAAGAAGTAGATAGGGAGAAATAAGTGAAATACAAAATTGTAAGTTTTTAAAGAAGTTTCGATGTGTATGGGTAATTTTCTGCATGCGTATCTGTGCACCATGTGCCTACCTGCTTGAGCCTAAAAGAAGACATTCGGTACCCTGGAACTAGGACTACAGATGGTTGCCATATGGGTGCTGGGAATTGAACTATGTCCTCTGGAAGACTAGCAAGTGCCCTTAACTGCTAAGGCATGTCTTTAGCCCCCAAAATAAAAAAAAATTTAAAAAATACAAGGAGTCAGTGAAATGAAGAATTGGTTCTTTGAAAGAATAGAATTGACAAACCCTTAGCCAAATTAACTGATTTTTTATTTTAGAGATAAAAAGGAGGCAGTATTACAGATAATTGTGAAATTCAGAAAATGGTAAAGACATGCTTTGAAAACCCATATTCAGCTTAATTAGAAAGTCTGAAAGAATAGTGAATTTCTAAATATGTATGACCAACTAAAATTAAAGCAGGATGAATAGATAATTTAAACACATCTATAAAATGGCATTGGAGCTATAATTTATTTTTAAAAGATATCTCCCAACTAAAAAGGGCAGAAATTGGAGGATTCACTGCAGAATCCCATCACACATTCAAAGAAGAATTAACTAATACCAATCAAATTATGACATAAGATTTAAAAAAAAATACAGAATTCTTTGGGAGATTATAGTACCCAGATAGAAAGATATTAACACACATGTGCATGCAAACACACACACAGAGAACTGAGAAAAACACAACAAAAGAAAGTTAAAGAAAGGTCTCCCTGGTGAGCATAGATGCAGGGATTCTCAATAAAATGAAAACAGAATTCAAGATCACATGAAAGAGATCATCATGACCAAATTTATTTCATTATAGAGAGATAAAGATGATTCTACATAAATAAATATATAAATAATTATAATCTATCACACAAATGTAATAAAGATCAGAACTCACACAATCCTCTCAATAGATTCAGAAAATGCATTTGACAAAAATTCAGCACTCTTTCATGATAAGTCGTGGAGAGGTTAGGGACATAGGGAACATCCCACAATCTAATAAAGTCTATGATAAACTTACATCCAACATCATAATAAGTGAAGTAAAAATAAGGTATTTTAGCAAATTCAAGGATAAGATACTTTCATTTAATATAGTAATTGAAGCCTTAGCTAGAGTGATACAACAAAACAAGAAGATAAAGAGGATACAAATAGGAATGAAAAGTATCTAAATATCCTTATTTACCAATGATAAGATTCTGTTCATAAGAGATCCTAAATACTTCACCAAATCTCTCTTAGTTTATAAACATTTTCAGCAGTGTGATGATGATACATTAAAACACACACACACACACCTGCCATCCTATATACCAGTGACAAACATATGAGAAAGAAAATCAGGGGATCAATACCATTTACAATAGGTCTGAGACATGAAATACTTAGAAATAAACCGCGGCAAGGAAATGAAAGACTTCTATAGTAAAAGATTAAAGACCCTGAAGAAACTGAGGGAGACACCGGAAGATGGGAAGTCTGTCTACAGTCATGGAGGAAAACTTGGTATTATGAAAATGGCCACCCTAACTAAAAGCAATTTGCAGATTCAGTCCAATCACAATCAAAATTCTAGGAACATTCTTCAAAACAACAGAAAAAAGCTTAAAATTTGTATGGGGAGCCAAAATGGGGAGGAGGGGGACTATGAGGCCCCAACCCTACACAGAGAACTACAGGCATCAGGAGCACTGAGAGCAGGAGAAATAAGTCTCCTTCAGGGAAAAGTGCACCATTTGGTTATCCAGTACCAAATGTTCAGCCCTGACAACATACATATAGATAGGATTATACAGACCAAGTAGACTGTATTTAGGAATATATATATGTATGCCATTCCTGATTTCAACTTATAATAGACATGCTTATAAAAACAGCATTGAGGAGCTGCAGATTAAGATTACCTTCAAATGCATCTCACTGCAGTCAGAATGGCCATCATCAAGAATACAAATAGTAACATAAATATCTGCATGGTTGTAGGGATAGGTCTAAACTAGTGCAGCCTCTATGGAAATCAATCTGGAGGATCTTCTTAAAAACTGGAAACAGAACTACAATATCACTTAACTATAGCACCGCTGGCCATACAGTCAAATGAATCTACATCTTACTAAAGAGATACTTGCACACCCGTATTTATTGGTGCCCTATTTATAATAGCTAGGAAACAGAATCAGTGTGGACCTCCATCAGCAGATGAAAGGAAAGTGAAACTATCAAAGACCTCTATAATAGAACTTTAGTCAATAGAGAGAGGAAATGAGATTTGCAGGTAAATGAATGAAATTGGGGAAAATTATACTGAGTCACTCAAGCTAAAAAGAAAAGTGCCACGTGATCTCTTTCATGTGCAGATCCTGGCTTTATCTCTTAGGTTTGTATAGTAATCCAAAAAAAAAAAAAAAAGAAAGAAAAGAAAAAAAGAAAAAAAAAAAAAAACCAAGCCGGGCAGTGGTGGCGCACGCCTTTAATCCCAGCACTTGGGAGGCAGAGACAGGTGGATTTCTGAGTTCGAGGCCAGCCTGGTCTACAGAGTAAGTTCCAGGACAGCCAGGGCTACACAGAGAAACCCTGTCTCGAAAAACCAAAAAAAAAAGGACCCATAGAAGCCATGAAACTAGAAAGGGGTCACTCTGGTAGGATGTTTAAATACTATGGGATAGAAGAACATAGATGAAATTAAAATTTGAGGGAGGAACGCGTGGGAGACAGGATTATACTGGGAAGGGGTTAGAGGCGTGAGGAGGATGAGAGAGCTGGTGGCAGGGAGGGTTAGCAAAAACAGAAGGGAGGATGTGCAGCAGCCATATGGAAACCTGCCTCCTAACCCAGTTGAAGACGTTTAAAAATAAGAGTTTAGAGGAAGGCACCAGTATAACTAGATTATATCACTCCTAGAAGCATCAAGATGCTAAACAAGAATCCTTGTGCCACAATTGAACTCACAGAGACAGTGGCAGCACACACAGGCTTGTACAGGTTCAAGCTAGACAAGGTCTCCATGCTGAAAGGGGGGAGTGGACAGGGGTTTCCATCCCTACCAAGAAGCTATCTGCAATTGACAACTTGCAAAGGAAAACATAGTTTTCTATAATAAAATCTTACCTATTATATAAACCACACTTGAGAGCATCCCATATGCCTATCAGTAAATGGCCATTACTACACAAAATAAACTCAGTGCTATTTCTAAAGATGTTTTGTCTCATTTTTTCTGTCTTATTGTGGTTTTACAGGTTGTGTGTGTGTGTGTGTGTGTGTGTGTGTGTGTGTTCTTCCTCCTCCTCTGATTGTTCTGTTTCTTTTTCACTCTCCTTTTTCTTTTCTAAAGAGAAAGAAAGGACGCAGAGTGTTGGGTATGTCGGCAGGTGGGGAGGGTCTAGGAGGATTTTGGAGATGAGAAAGTGTGATTAGAATATTCTATATTTTTTTTAAAAAAGAAAGAAAAGGAAAAGGAAAGCTAGTTCTCAATGTTCCAAAAGTTGCCACATAGGCTGTTGGGAAAATGAAGGCATCAAGAGCCTTACTTAGTGGTAAATTATACAAACCACCACACCAGCTTACCAGGCAAAGCTCTGCCCATGTGGGAAATCGTGGCACAGTATAGTGTTGACAAGCAGCCACTCTCTGCTGGTTGTATTCAATGTCTGCTGCATAGAAGTGATCTGGTGCCCAATGATATGAGCTTGGCTTTTTTTTTTTTTAAGTCTTTTGAAATACATAAGGTCTTGTGTAGAAAAATACTTTCAATAATTAGTTAAATATATACAATGTCAATCTGCCTTTAAAAATTCTATGGTTATACCTTTAGAAAATGCTACTCTGAACCTTAACAGAGAAACTTCTGTTTCACAGGGAATGACAGGGAATGTGGACTCATAGCTGTCCTTGATGCTAAGAATTAACTGACAGATAAGGACTCAGTCCTAAACTACCCCCTCCAAGGCTCAGGGAACATTGTAGAAGAAGGGACCAAAAGAATGCAATAGCCAGAAGATAGAAAGATACAGAAATTCTAGCTTCTAACCATGACACTATCAGTGTAATCAGGAAGTCACAGCAACTGTGATTACATGCATTGAGCCTTGTATATATTACATGTATACTATATGCCTCTCAACAGTTATCCATGGGTGGCTGAGGGCCATGGGGCCCTGTCCCTTACTGTTGATGGACTCTTGGAGAAAGAGGCTACTGTCTTCCGCTCTACTTGGTCATACAACTACCAGTAGATAAATCCAATCCCATGGCCACACAGAGTGCCCCAGCCAAACCCGAAGGAGAAGGGGGAGGAAATCAGTAGGAAAGGGGAGATGGAAAGAGAAGGAAGGAAAGTGTTTTAAGTATATACACATGCAGCACACATATGCAGCATATGTGTGCACGTGCACACACACACACACACACACGTATCTGTGTGTGGGGGGTGTGTGAAGGTCAAAGAACAAGCTTAAGTTTTAAAAGAATTGAAAACTAGATAACAAAGAAGTTAACTTTAAAAACTTTTAAAAATATCCCATGTTTTACCTGACAATCCCATGATCTCTAAGAGAAGTTTAGTGTGTTTAAGTCCTTTGCTTTACAACCCCTCTCCAGTGATAGGCTTAGTTCAGTCTTAATTCACAAAGATCAGTATAGCCTTTTGTTTCTGTGTTGAGTGGCAGGCCTCTGAAAGTCTGGGCTGAAGGTGACCACATGTATATTAGAAAGAAACACTGTAATGCTTTAACTATTTCTGGCTGAGACCATGACCTGTAGCTCAACAAGGAGATTTCTGGAAGCATTACCTCCTCTGTCTATACATACTGATATTTTTGGTGTGTGATTTTCCCCCTAATTACTTTGTTGATTTAATAAGAGAATGTCAAGTTCATACTGAAGCCATTCCCATCTGACATAACCGCACTTAAGAAGAAAACAGAAATAGGCAGGGGAAAACTTTGCTCAGTGTTAGACTGAGGAGTCTGCATTAGGACCTGTGCCAAATTGACATACTGTCTGCAGACTGACTGAGCATAGTTGGTTAACTATATCTAGAAAGTCATTTTCCCTTCCAAATGTGCACACACCATCCATGGCTCATTATGTAATTCTAAATGCCTTACATTCCTACCCAGATCTAGATAATCATGTCCAGTTTTCAATTAAGGAAGCTGTACCTCAGAGACAGATGTCAGGGCTTTACAGAAGTCAAGGTGGGTACCCAATTAATATTTCTCTGTTCCAGTGAGAGTCTAATATTTCAGCATTTGTTTTATGATCTTTATATAAAACCAAAGACCATCTCTATCACATAAAGATTTGAAGATTAACTCTATATAAATTCCATATGCAGTGCTCAAACAATTACAGGTTACAATGTGTAGTATGTCCAGCAGCAGCATCTGGTATAGCTATAGATGACTAAAACAGGTCAGTGTCCCCAAATGTAAGGCATCTTACCTGGTGTTTCTCAAGTCTTTTGAGTTATGATCCTTTTTTTATATATATAACTGAAGTAAGTTACTGGATACCCTGAAAATAGTGATTTATTTTTGGTTAACTCTTCTTTTGTTTAAAAATGACATATTCATATCTAAAAATAAGTACGTAAGACAGCTGTTAAGTGCATGTCATGACAGGATGGTGCTTTTCTTCCAAAAAGTTTGCAGATTTAAAGATGACTCAAATGCATGAATTTACATTTTAGTAATCAAGGCAACATCTGTATATATTTTTTAAAATACTGCTGCATGGAAAATCTGTCTAAAAAGTAGCATTTACATATATCACGTGCATATTCTTGCTTGAACTGGTGGCCCACACCTGCTTCTACATCAAACCGATTGGAACCAATATAAAACCATTGCTTAAGTTTCCTTCATGCTCACAAGAGGTACAAACCCACCTCCTTTTAGAGACTCTGTAGTAGTGTGGTTAAAAGTAGTCCTTAAACCTTAGAAATGTTATTTGACACTCCTAGACCTTCATTTCTTTCTTTAATATAGAAAGAATGATATAATTGTTTATACCATAGAGTTGTTTTGGAGGCCAAAGAAATCAACAAATGTTTAACACTTAAAAGTTATGATTATTAGACATTGCTATTACCATTGCTATTGCCAATATACTGGTCTGTTGTCACAGTGGATACCACCCCATTGTGTCCATTTTGAGCCCACCTCTGGCCACAGGTGCTGCTTACCAGTTGGATATGCATGAGGGGGTGTCAAGACTACCTGGGGCTGATGGCTTCCAATTGAAAACCATTCTACATGCTGTTTCTTTTTGAGCTTTACAGATAATTAGGACTATTATGTGTCAAGCTATGATCTCATCCTTGTTTAACACATCTTGATCAGAATTATGCATAGACTTTGTGGTTAGGAAGCCTTTTTGTATATTCGCTATTGATGATCACCAAGAAACTCCATAGGCTTTTATTTTTTTTCCTTTTCTACAGAGGAACTGCCTAATAGCACCACACATTGATCCTATATTTGGATCTCTGTATTCTGATAAGCATATGTATAAAGATAGTCTTCAAGAATTAGAAGAATAAAAGAATATTGTTTTTAACAGAGGGAGGTATAAAGCATGGGGAACTTTGAGACATCTCTCTACTTATAGCCAGTTCTTACACACTGACCAAATGTGTCCCACAATCCCCAGTTACAGCTCTTTTAGCTGCAAGTACTGCATCCTTAAATATATTCTTTTCTTAGTTTGTTTAAAATTTACCTCCAGAGGAATGAATGGATGATAATAATGAAATATATTTGTGCTAAAGTATATGATTGGTAAAGTCACATGTAAGCTGTAGACAAGAATAATGGGCACTAAAGGTTAAAGCGCTGTACCAATAGAATATAAATTTGCTTTCTAATCTCATTATTTATAGGCAGAATTTTTCCCTAAGTACTCAAAGAAAAATATGAAAGAACATTCAACACAGCAATACTCATAATCATAAACTGGAAATAACATAATTGTGTTTATGAAAACAGATGCAGACACTGGTAAGATAGCTCAGCCATTATAGGCTAGACCCACAACCAAACACAGATGCATGAAATGTGGAATATCCAAGAGACAGAAGAAACAGCACATTGGAGAGAATGATAAAGTATCAACATACAGATTCAAAAAGAGTATAACTTCATATTCTTGTAGGGGATACTCTCAGCAGTGGTATTGGTAAAGGATGGATAGGTATACATTTCTGGTTTTATTAGACACTGCTCCACTGCTCCACTGTTTTACTGATGGTTAAATCAGGTTCACCCCCAAGAACATTGTGTGTTGCCCCATGGTCACTAGTGAATAACATACCTTTATTGCTTTTTAAAGAATTACTTTATTTTATGTATCTGTCTTCAGACACACACCAGAAGAGGCATTGGATCCCATTACAGATGGTTGTGAGTTACCATGTGGTTGCTGGGAATTGAACTCAGGATCTCTGGAAGAGCAGTCAGTGCTCTTAACTGCTGAGCCATCTCTCCAGCCCCTACCTATATTTTTTTAATCCCAATGAATTGAAGATGATATGGTATCACAATGTGGTTCTGAGTTTCCTGATTACACATTAGGCTGATTATTTGGGAGGATATTTACTAGACCTTTCATTTCCCTTTCTGAATTGTATAGTACTGAGGTATAAAAAATATACTGTTTAAATAAGTGTATGATATAGAAAAAAATCAGTGAGATAGCAGGAGGCATTCCAATCAAGACAGGAGGCTAAATTCACTGGAAGCTGTGCATATTTGTAAGCTTCTTATTTTGTTTGCATAAATACAGAGATAGAGACTACTAAAATGGAAGGGATGCCATTGTTCAGTGATGTCATCTCTTACAGTGTTCTTTTGCTCACCTGTGATCCAGGAATGATAATCTTTTCTATTTTTCATATTGTTTAAAGAGAATAAATAAATGGATTGTTTTGAGAATATATAGTATTTACATCATGTGGATTCTTTCCTTTTAAGATTCTCAAAGTGTTACTAAGATCTAAAATGGATTTTTAATATTATTTATTATGTGTGTATTCATATGTATGTGTGTGTATACACATGCTTGTATATGTGTGGAGTTCAGAGGACAACTTGAGAGACTAAGTACTTTTACTCTACCAGATGGGTTCTAGGGCTCACATTGAGGTCATCAGCCTTGGTGACAAGTACCAAACAAGAGCCAGTGCAAGAAGATGTGATAAGACAGACACATAGTACACAGGTAAACAGCCACATGGCAGAATGTAGGCTAGAATAAATGGGATATTTTAAGTTTTATATAGTCAAAGAAGAGCCTAGCTATAGAGCCAAGGTATTTGTAAACATATTTTGAACCCAAGTCTTATTTCTGGGAACATGGGGCTGGGAGGAAGAGCATAGCTTAACTTCTACACTGATGCTTTGCCTTCAAAATAGATTCTGGATATAACAACTTAGTTATTATTATTGAGTTCATATTCTCCTTCTATTTAATCTACATAGCAACCAGAATGATCTTTTAAAGGAACAAGCAAGAATCCATTACTCTCCTGCCTTACATACCCGTATCAACCCACTAAGCACAAATAACCAAAAATTCATTAATAAAACCTTTATGATATTACACACCAAATCTTTCCAACACATACATGTATATTTCCCACATACAAGTATATATATGCTTAACACATATATGCTTAACTATGTAAATCTAATGTGCTGAGTTCACTTAGTATTTCTTGTGTGCATGTTTTCTAGGCTTACCAGTTGGTATTGGATAACCAATTATAGAGTTCATCCATGAGAAAGACTAATTCTCTCTTTCATAATACATATTTGTCTATAATTCTTTATCTAGGAGTACATTCCTGTGAGATCTCCCCCTTTTATATTAGTACGTCTATTGGTGTTACTAGTATTTGAGTCTTATTTAGGCAGCAGCATTGATAAGGTATTGTAGACACACTTTCCTTGTCATTTCTAGGACTCATAACTTCATAGCAGATTTCCTTGGCTTCTGACTCTTAAAATCTTTTTACCTCCTCTTCTGTAATTATCCTTGAGCCTTAGTGCAGGAGGTCTGTTGTAGATGTATGCATTGTTGCTGAACTCCTCATGATCAGTGATCTCTGCATTTTGACCAGTTGCAGATTTCTGTAATGGTCTCAATTTGCTGCATAGAGAGACTTCTTTCCTGCATGGTGAGAACTGCATTTATCAGTGGGTATAAGGATAGGCTGTAGAATGTAGATAGGAATTATTAGGTTGGTTTAGTAAAATGTGAGTTGTAGCTTCTCCTCTAAGATCCATGACTTTTCTATCTCTGGCTAGGTTTCCAGTGCAAGGCATGATTTCCCTTCAGTACAACTAAAGAGCCATTGGTTTCTGCCAAGATATTAGTACCACTATTACACCTTCAGGAATCTCTTGGATGCATGTCACTGTTGTGGTTTGTAGGTATCACAGCTAGTTATGACTATGAGTTGCTTTCTTCCCTTAGTACCTTAAACAGTGCCTTCTGGTACTATGAAAGATAGTCCTAAAGGAAGAAGCTTTCAAGTCAGATCCAGTTCCAGTCTTCCAAGTCCCAAGTCTGAACTGTGTAGTATCTTAGTAACAGAGCAACTGAAAACATCTGCAGCAGGCTATATAGTTCTAGGAGTCTGTTGGACTACCCTGACCAATGACCTCTTACCTGGTTTATGTTAGTTAGATAGTCCATGACTTTTTGTGGAGAGTTGTCAAGCCAAGTGGCAAAATGTCATTTAAGATGTGTGTGTGTGTGTGTGTGTGTGTGTGTGTGTGTGTGTGTACATACATATATTTAATATGTATTACATGTAATTTTAGGTAAGTATAAAATAATATGTTCCTTAAGGCTTTAAAAATACCTTTAATAGTACTTGTCCCTCTCCTCCACATCTCTTTCCTTATTGATATCCCTGTCTCTTCTCCAATTAAAAACCCCACCCAAAGTCTCATACTTCCCAATTTTATTTTGTCTCCACTTTTAGGAAAGAAACTTTGTCTGCAATATTCACGACTATATTCCCCACATCTAAGTTTCCTGACATATTTGGGACAATACACTGATTTAGAAAATCTAAAATACAACTCTAAAATCTTTGATAGTCCATTTGAGCGTATGGATTCTGTTTAGCCCTATCTTCGAATATGGACTCACAGAGTATAGCAGAAGGGATGCTATGCCTTCAGAAACTAGCAGTCTACATTTCCTGTCTTATAGAGCACACACAGAACACAGCCATCTTTCCTTGCAAAGATTGTACCAAGGATAAACCCTGTGTAGTTTTTATCTCCATTGGCGCATCTGAAGTTCCAGTTAACAGCCAGTTAGTATCTTCCAGATGTGCATGACCAGTTCCCCACCATTCCATCATTCTCATCCTTAAAGTTTTTTAAACTGATGCTGCATGAGGCAGAGATGAATGATCTTTTCCAAGTGCCCCCTAACATAAATTTGGGAGCAAAGGTAAATTATTGTACTTGTTTCATTTACTTTTGTGATGTAACAATAGATAATTGGACTGATAAGGAAATGGCTGCTGTTAGTGTTAATTTACAGAATCATAGCAATTAGTATTTTATTTATGGGTTCATTTTAATACTATTAGCCTATATATTCTTTTGTGTTTCAGACTATGATGGAATAGTTATATCAGAAAAATGTTGGCATTCATAGAAATGGCAAAATTCTGATAGAGTATTTTTTAATGCCCAACTATTTATCTGTTTTAATAGGCAGAGTTACTGAAACTTATAAAGCTAAGATTCAGGAAATCAGGGGACCAAAGAGAAAGGAGCTAATGCTTCTTGGGCTGCTTATCCTTTAAGGCACTTTGTGTCTCTTGTCCTGGAGTGAGAGGAAAAACTCAGACAGAGGTGTTGGCCGTGAGGATGAAGGAAAATCAACCAAAATGCCAGGGAGATTTTACAGCTAAAGAAATAAAAGTTGGAAGTCAAAGTAGCCAGGACACAGGGGCCAAAAAGAGGAAAGGATGCACAAAAAGTGATCCTAACATTTGGTGATTCCCCTTCCCCACGATATGTTTGCTGAGGCAAAGAAACCAAGAAACCAGAATCAAAGTGGGATTCATTGTTCAATTTCTTTAAAATTGGACAAATCAACCTACAATGATGAAATTCTGAAGGGGGTAAGAAGATTTAGTGTTTCATGGTGCTGGGCATTCTGAATGTATTATTGTGGGGAACAAAGAGGAGGACATTATGAGTAGCTCCACACTCCCCTTCATCTTGGCATAAGTATTCACCACAGAGTGGGATAGCAATGGTGTATTAGTTACTTTTCTATTCTGTGTTAAAACACCTTAAGGCAACTTATAAAAGATAACATTGAATTGGACTTGTGGTTTCAGAGAGTAAATGAAGGTGGAGTAAAGATAGGGTAGTATGAACAGCTGAGAGCTCACATCATGAGAGAGAGAGAGATACAGAGAAAGATAGAGAGAGACATGCTGGCAGTTTTTTGAAACCATAAAACCAACTCCAAGTGACACGCCTCCTCCAGGGCCACACCTCCTCCTCCTTCCCAAGTAGTTCCAATAACTGGGGACCAAGTATTCAAACATATATTCCTATAGGAGCGATTCTCATTTAAACCACCACAAATGGGTATTTGGGAGAGGGCTTCAGTAAAATGGGATTGGAGAAAACCACCACTGTGACAAACAGAAGTCAGTGTGCTCAGCACTGAATTTACAATAGTGCCTACATAATACACATGGGATGGATATGCAGATTCCTGGGCCCTATCCAAAAAAGTCATGATTCATGAATTCTGGGTAATGTTTAGAGATGACGGTTTCACAAGTAGCTTCCTGAACTTTTGAGAAATAGCTAGAGCAAGGCATTCTTTAGGCAGCAGGAACACTTGGTTTACGAAAGTGTAAAACTCCAAAATAAAACGCCATGATAATGTTAGGGCTGGAGAGAAGGCTCAGCAGTTAAGAACATATATTGCTATTGCAAAGGACCCAAGTTTAGTTCCCATTGCTCAAGATAAATGGCTCACAATCGCTGATAATTCTACTTTCAGTGGACATGAGCCCCTCTTCTGGCTTCTGTGGGTACCATACTCAGAATTGCTAATACTCAGAATCCCTCATTTGTTTAAATTAATTTTAAAATATAAAATTTTCTAACTTTTTTTCTGATGAAAAATTTAGCCAAAAAGATATAGCTTGATATAGCATTGGTTGTTATTCTTGGTATATTTAGCAGTGTAAAGTGGGGTTCAGGGTAAAGTTTAAATATGATTCACAAAACATTTTAGGGAGCAGAAAAGTCTCTTGTTACTGGTTTATAATCCTGTACTGAAGCCAAGATCATCTAATGATCCCACTCTTAAGGCAGAAACAGCCCAGTGCTAAGTATACTGTGTGCATTCCCAAGACAACCAGTAGCAGCTACAGTCTCTAACAGTTCAATCCAGGAGGGATTTTTGGGATTGCTGGATTATTTCATTCTTTCATTCACTCCCTCTGTCTTTCAATGATTCCTGTTTTTCCCTAGTTCTTTTCTCTCTTTGATTAATAATGCTAAACTTGCATGCACAATAAATCTACACGAAACCTATAGTTGACACTATCAAATAGAATTAAGGATAAAGGAATAAAATTGCTTCATTTTTTAGTACATGTGAATGATCTTCTATCTCATTGGTTTCAATGGACACTGATCCAAGTGTGCATGGAGTTACTCAATATAAGTACTGGTATCTTATGGCCTCTCATATCTGTTCTTAACAAAGAAAGATGGCAGAGGAGAGATAAAGAATAGGGACAGTTAAAAACACAAGTCCGTGTTACCAAAAGCTAACTAGAAGCCAACTTATCTAAAAGAAAAGCCCAGACAACTGCACAGTCATAGGGAAAACATGTGATAGCCTGCAAAGCTAAACTTTGCCACTAGCACCTAACATACCACTTAATACTTCTTAATGGTTTTAATGTCTGACATCTACACACATGTATTTGACATCATCTACTAGTAGATAAACATCAAAATGTAAAATGATGTGGGTAAAAATTCACCAATTCTAAAGACTCATAAAGAGCACAGGACTTAGAATTACATGCCTAGCTATTTTTGGTGGCTGCCCCTTGTTTCTCTCAGGAGCCCCTGGCTCAGGGTCTCTAGGAATCAGCTCACACCTCTCTGTTTTCATTAGTCCCCGGTGATTTTTGTCCACATAGACTAGTCACCAAACTCATACTAAATAATAAGTATACTTGTTTGTTCTGAGAACTGGAAGGATGCTGTCAAGCAGAGTCTCACTTCCAGATTTGATCACAGTCTATTTACCTGTTTCTGTTTGTGGTTTGTTGCCTCATAAGGCATACTGGCACTGAGGAGCTGGGAAGGGCAAACAGGGACTTTCCTGGGTGAATTGATGATGCAGAGGCAAGTGGGAAATCGGTGTCCTAAGAGATTGGGAACATTGCAGATGAACTTAGTGTTTTCTTTTTTTGCTAAATTTAAAGCAGGCAGTTAAAGATGGGGGTGTAGCTTTTGGGGCAAAGTAAGCTCCAGCTAAGCAGGCTGCAGCAAGCAAATAGGAACACCAGTGAACGTTTGTTAATCACTTGAGAAATGTAAATGTTCTTTTTTTAAAATCAGGATACAGAAGACTAAAGTTAAATTTAGCAGTAATTAATAAGAACTGTAGAAAATTAAGCAAAAAAAGTTATCAAATGATACCCAAGTAGTTTGTGCTTTTCACTCTTGTTTCAATTTATGCATACATCTTATTTTAGTTTGTGCAATGAAAGAACATGTTTTGAGGGATTATTTGTGTCCTTCATCCTCCAAATACAACTTAGAGAAATGATGCAGAATTAAGCAGGGATGGCAATTCAGGATCTTTGTCTTGGGGGTGTTGCTCAGGGGTAAGGCCCTGAATTCTAATGACCACACCAGGAGTGGGCAAGCAAAGCATTTCTCTAAGCATCCAAGAAGGAAATCCCTCCCAACCCCATCACTATAAGCAACATGAACTTTCAGGCCACTGTTCTGTCATCTCATGTTTACTCTCAGAAATATTCTCTGAGCACTTTGAAAAGTTAAAATACATTATACCTGTGGCCTGGTTTGAATATGAAATGCATCCCTCACTGACTCATGTATTAGAATCCTTGGTCTCCAGTTGGATGCCAGCAACTTACTTTGGCAAATTTTGGAAACTTTAGGGCTTAGGGCATAGGTGGGAGAGGTAGAGCCATAGGTCAGAGCTGGGGGACTATCTCTTCCTTTGCTTCCTGGTCTAAGATAAAACAAGAAGGCTCCAAGCTTCAGCCACCAAGGATGGGACCCTAGTTGTCATGTTCTCCTTCCCATAATGGGCTGTATGCCTTAAGCCATGGTGTAGACTAAACCATTCATCTCTTAAGTTGAATATGTAAAGGATTTTGTCACCTCACCCAAATACATAGCTAATACAGGATGTCTAATACAGTCTTTATATGGTTTTTATATGGTTAAAATAGAATCTTGGAAGCTAGGAAATGTTAAATTCTTTCCTTGAGCTAAAGAACAAGGCAATCTGTCTTCCAGAAT
The DNA here is from genome assembly GCA_019843965.1 of Rhynchomys soricoides. NCBI lineage: Eukaryota > Metazoa > Chordata > Mammalia > Rodentia > Muridae > Rhynchomys > Rhynchomys soricoides. The sequence goes on from JADRCH010000013.1 coordinate 16,108,510, forward strand.
TTGCTGCACATTTAACAGATATCTATCCATGGCTTCTCTATAGTAAGGCTTCACTGATTTTCATTTGATAGTTTTGATGGTGTAGCTCAGGAAAGCAAGGAAGTAAAGTCCTTAGTGTCCAGGGGCCCCAAAGAATGACATAGAAAGAGTCCTGGTACTGGTATGTAAGTGGCACCTGGCAGTGATTAAAATCCACTTTCTTAATAATCAAGGTGTCTTCTCAGTTATAGGCCAGGAATAGAGTGTCATTCGATTGATGGTGGCTTTTGTTAGTAAAGTCACAAAACTCAAAGTAAGATAGAGATCAGCAGTCAGAATATCCAGCAGGTAGAATATCCAGCATTCAAGGAGAGCTAGTAGTCTTCCAAGAATAGGAGACACCTCATGCGGGCTCAAGGGTCAAGTTGGGCCAAAATGAAGGACTTCACAGTCAGTTCTGGCATGGTTCCTAACTTTGGCCCTGGATAACACAGAGCAAAGAGCCTTCCACAGAAGTTTTTGGTTTTTGGGTTTTGGTTTTGGGTTTTGGGGTTTTTATTTGTTTGTTTGTTTGTTTGTTTGTTTTTTCTAGCTCAACAAAAGGAGCAGAAGACTCAAAATTGAGAGGCAAATGAATGAGTTTCAGAGTGCTGCTTTACAGGGTCTCTCGGGTCCCATTTTGTCTGTGGAAAGCTCTGCTTTAAGTCAAACATGGAAGCATACCAGCCAACAATTCAATTACTAACCATTACAAAGGTCAAAACAATATCAGTAAAGGCTTTGCAGAAGTGAACGAAGAATCAGGAATAGGATTCTATAACCTATAAAGAGGAAAAGAAAACTGGGAACTATAAAGACTCTCGAAAGAGAGCCAGAAGTGCTGCTTGGGACCTTCACATGGGCTCAGAGTGGTGACTCTTTTCCCATGTCAGATCAAAGCTTCCTCAATCTGTGACAGAACCTCTCTGTCTGATTCAGGCCTGATTGTACATGTCAAAGAAAATGAAGACCAAACTTAAGGAAGCCTGGAACAGACAGAACCACTTCAGCCTCACAAATGACCTTAATTTTGTTTTGCGAACATATGATAAACTTAACTTGTACTCTTTCTTATAAATGCCTGTGTTAAAGGAAAACCGAACCAAATTTCTGACTATCAAAGGCAGCCAACAAGCTTATAATTACATGGCTAGGGACTTTCTAGCAGAATAGAGCAAATAAGGCAACCTTAAACCTGAAACACAGCAGGAATGAATTCTCTTTCTTCAACTAAGACAAATTCAACACATTGAGTTTCTTCAAATGAGTGCCTTAATCCTTTTCACTTTAGGGCAACCTAACTCATGAGTTGTTTGGTCAAATAAACTCTATAGAGCTTCAGAACTTGACTCACTACCATCTCTATGGCCAGGTACCTTTTCCTCTTTAATTCCTGAAAGTGATGTTACAAATTCTGGGCTCATACACTATCATTCACTGGAGAGGCAGGTTATTTTCAGTTCTGTTTTGCTGTCATTTCTGTTCATCACCATTTCTGGAACAGCTGTGACCTTGATGTAACACAGGAAATGTTATTCTTTCTCCTTATGTTCTCTAAGTCCTAGAGAGAAGAGGTCACAATAAATGCTAAACAGATGAGGAGTTATCTGATCACACTAAGCACCACCTTCTCAGTAGAACTACGGTGGAGGAGGTGACATCCTCCTACCAGGATCTTAATAATCTATCTACTGGGGTGGAGGTGGGTGCTGGCATTACAACTGCCCTTCCGAACAGACCTCTGCACAAGTCTTCCATTCTGCTAAGTGTTAAAATAATTGATCCAGCTGAGAATTGAAGAAGATGGCATATGTGTACATATTGATCTAGATCTGGAAATTCTAGGCCACTGCACTTCTATCTTGGTTAAACCTAACTTTAACACTCTTTACATATGCAATGATAATAATATGACATTGTCTGATATTTCTCAACATGTCTAAAATAAGGACATTGGTGATAAAGATGTACACTGTATTGAAAATGGTGAGAACCCACCCCTGGGACACATTCCTTTCCAGGGTTATTATTAGAAAAACCTAATTTTCTGTAGCACTCAGTTTGATTTTATCTTGACACTGTAAATTACGTAGCTGATCATATTCTCTCTTCTGTATAAAATTCAGAGTCTAGTTTGTACCTTGCTGAGAACAAGGATACAGGATACTGTACTTGATACCACTTTCTTTTCATTCCTGTGTAACTTTGAATTTTCTAGTTGAGATCTGAAAAGCAATATGATGTCATGAGAACTAAATCTTTGCAGTAGAGCAAATGGTGGGTTCATATTCTGCCTTTATCAATTGCCTTATGAACTTTTAAATCTCCTTTCTCACCTTCATTTTCTTTATTTGGAAAATTATAATAAAGATAGTATTAACTTGTTCATATCTATCTATCTATAGAATCTATAGATATAGATATATTTCACTTTGTTCTATATTTTATCTTCCTATCTTTTATACACTTGAAAGCTTCTCAAATTCTTTCTGATAGTAATGTAATGCAAACAGGTATCACAAAAGGACATAAAAGAACATCTTTGCATTTGCATAGCACTCAGTTATGCAGATGGCTTTAACACATTCTTTCTCCCTATCTGCAGAAAAGCTCATACCTCCTTTCTGGAGGCAGATGTTTGGGTTATGCAGGTTTCTTAGGATCACACAGCTTGAGAGCAAGCTGCAGGTCCACAGCTTCTGATTCCAAGCTGGTGAGTATGTCCCCAGATCATGCACATAGTGTCAGCATGACTCATGCTGTCCAGATCCTTTGTCTTTAGTCTTTTTCAACTACATGAATCAGGCAGTCTTAAAAACAATTCCTGTTTCTGAGAGCACGAACAACTATGACTACCAGTTGTTTTCCTTCTGTAAGGAAGCAGAATTTCAGAATACATTTTCATCTAGCAAACTTCCTGACCCCTTCTAGCAGAGAGCATTGATTAGCTAAGGCACCTTTTGTCTGATGACAAGCCTTCCATCCCTGTCCCTTCATCTTGTGCTATGTTTCTTGACCCTGCTTGGAGTTCTAGCCTTTGTCTCTCATTCTGTGAGTACCTTTCTCCCACAAATCCCAATTCAGGCTTCATGAATTCCTCCATGAATTCTTTCCAACTATTATCTTGTGTTGCTCTCCGTCTTTTTTGTTGCTCTGAATAGACACTATGACCAAGGTAACTTATAGAAGGAACTTTATTGAGGCTTATGATTCCAAAGGATTAGAGTCTATGACTGTCATGGTAGGAAGCATGGTGGCAGGAAAGCATGATAGTGGAGGCATAGCTGAGAACTTATATCCTTATCCATAAAGAGGAGGAGGAGGAAGAGGAGGAGATGGAGGAAGAAAAGGAGGAAGAGGAGGAGGAAGAGAGAGAGAGAGAGAGAGAGAGAGAGAGAGAGAGAGAGAGAGAGA
>JADRCH010000013.1:16111951-16253785 GCA_019843965.1 Rhynchomys soricoides
AGAGAGAGAGAGAGAGAGAGAGAGAGAGAGAGAGAGAGAGAGAGAGAATTAACTGGGAATGACTTAGATTTTTAAAACCTCCCACAATGACATACCTCCTCTTCCAAGACCATACCTCACAATTCTTCCCAAAGAATTCCTCTGACAGAGGACTAAGCATTCAGATATATGAGCCTATGGTGGCCATTCTGTTTCAAACTACCAAAGTCTTTCTCTTCAAACTCCCACAGTTCTTGTGGTTTACATGTTCTTCTTTATTCTGTTATTATAGATGTGTTGCATAATGAAATACATGCTTCAAAAAAGATTTTAAGTCCTTTGTCATAGCTCACTTTTCTGTCATCTCCTCACCCCAGACCAATTTTCCTCACAGTTGGGGCTGGAGAGATGGCTTACTTGTTACTCTGCCAGAGGACCTGAATTGAACTCCTAGCCCATGCTGGGCATCTCACAACTGCCTGCAACTCTAGCTCCAGAAAACCTGATGACCATTTTGTCTTCTGCAGGCACCTGTACATAGATGGTTTTTTCAGGCACATGGATGATTTACATGTAAGCAGGCAGGCAGACAGACAGACAGACACACACACAGACACACACACAGAGAGAGAGAGAGAGAGAGAGAGAGCGAGAGAGAGAGAGAGAGAGAGAGAGAGAGAGAGAATCTTAAGATTGTCCTAACAATCAAGCATAGGTACATGCAGTTAATCAGTTCTTAGTAGGTATTTGCAACTAATTCTTACCTGAGCTTTTCTCTAGGAAGCCAAAACTTGAAATTCTTTCTATTACTTATCAAATACAAATAAGATATACTCAGACAACATTGCTGGTGGTACATCTCTGAATATTTTGTTTTGAATATGAAATATATTTTTAAGAATATTGTTTTAATTGAATCAGTTCTAAGTCTTCTTTATAGTCTATTGCTGATATCCACTTAATGTTTTAGTTAGCTTCATAAGGGAAGTTCCAGAATGATTTGGAATGAAAGAGTAATAAGATAATTTGGTATAAATACATTGAGAAATGATGGTTTGACACAGCCTCCTTGTGGAATGGCCTTTCGTTTATAGAAATAAAGTGTGTATTCTTCCATGTGATAGACAAATTTAGGAATTATTTAACAGTTCACTGAATTTGGCCCCTGGGATCTACAGATGTTGAGATTGCTTTTCAGCTACCCTCCTTAAATAGCTACTGAAGCCTGTGAACAATGAAGACATCAAGTTCACACAGTGGAAGGCGACTTGGACATTAGTGATTATAAAAATGATAGATAGGCAGGCGATCACCATAGCTTGTATTAGCAAAAGTGCTTATAAAGAGCATCTCAACCCTGGTTCGTAAAAGAGGGGCTACCATCTTAGAGAAGCCACCTTGACTAGCCTGTCAGCTGTGGTTCTTTTTCTCAGCAACACACACACACACACACACACACACACACACACACACACACGTGTTCTCATATACTGTAAACTTCCTAGACACACTGGTGTCATGCAACTTGTCCAACATTAAATTAGGTATTTTTTTTTCCCTCAGGATTAAAATTAAACGTCTATTTTTACTTGAGGTTCTTTACATATAATTGAAACCCTGCAAGATCTGAATTCATTCAAATTTGTTTTGTTCTTATTATTGTTTGCCAGTCTATTGTTGCTGCTCCCTCTAAGTCCTTCATCTTCTGCATTATTCCTCTTCCTCATCACCCCCCCACCACAAAACTTCTAGCTTTTCAGTGACCTATAGCAACCCACTTACAGTGCTTTACCCTACAATGTGCAGTATGACTCAGTGTGGCTCCTGTGAACATTAAACACATAAGACTGTATTTCCACAGTGTTCTGTAGCTTCAGGTCTCTGAAGGGGATAGTCACAAGAAAACATATAATTATTGGTTATTCTTTTTGTTTCATGAAGATACAAATAAACATTTGTGCTGATAAGCATATTTGTGCTGATAGGCAACCACAGAAGCTAGAAGAGTTGAATTTTTGAATCTTTTCATTTATTTTTTTATTTCAGATGTGTGATTAGTTTATAAAGTAAACTTAGCTAAAGAGGTTTTATGATATCTTTGTTTTCCAATATCACTCTTATTAGCCTTAACTTTATGTCAGCTTGACTTTAGTCGCATAGTAGTCTAAATATTTCTATGAAGGTACTTTTAGCCATGACTACATGAATGCTTTAGATGTTACATTCATATATATTTGCTACGTACTATATCATATCTTCTTGGTTGTCTAGTTCTTCATTAAGTTCAAGAGACAATACAGCCTATAGGTTCCTTTTTTTCTGCCAACTTCATGTTCTTGTGTTTATATGCTAAAGTCAGTGGATCCTTCCCTGCACCTACTTTCACCAGGTGACCAGAGATCCCTCAGGTGCCTTGAAGCCCATGGATTCAGCCGGTTTCTTGTCTTGGAGAAGAACACTCAAAAACTCCAGAAGACCCCTGACAAGACTACCCTTTGCCCAAAGGAAGAAACCACAGCAAGGGGATGTTGCACTCCTGCCTATCTCCAGTATGAGCAAAGACTGAGGACCTCAAGTTGTACTCCACACAAGCTCCTTTAACCACATTGTGGCCTATAATATTCTCCCCGATGCACCCCACTAGGTTCCACTCAGGTAACAGGTAAGTGCAGCACTTTGAGTAACTAATAAGAAAACAGGAAATGATGCCTGTTTCCCCTTTCAGTAAGCTCCAGCCTTTGTAAGTCATTTTCCTAGTGTCCCCCTCATGATTTCTCCTTTATTGATCCTATAGACATTGATTGCTTTGCTGCTGACAGTCTTCCCATCTCATCATGTTTCTTCTTCTCTAAGTGTCTTGCCCCATCTTGGTTTGCTGTGGGGTGACTTCCATTGTTACTGGATAACTGACCAGCCTCATTAGAGACCTTAAGTACTGCTTTGATTCCGTTTTGGGTTGGGGGAGTCTTAGCTGTAACAGTAGGTGTTCTGATGGACTGTTCTGTTAAACATACAACCGTGTCTTAGATGTACAGCAGAATGTGTTTAATAGTCATTTGGACAAATCCTAAATAGTTTTCAGCCAAAATGTTCTGCTGCTCCTGATTAAAATGAGAACAATCCCTTTAGCACTGATGTTGAGATGTACCTTGGTCAACACAACCAAGGCAGATAGCTAGGTGTGAGTAGGCCTGGCCAGCACACAAGCTGGAAGAGTAACATCAAGCCAAGCTTTCTCTGGCAACTGTGGTCTAAAACTGGAAAGGGAGACTGGGGAGCAGAGAGTACATTATCTGGCTTAGCTGTCTTCCTTGACCTTATTTGCCAGGTAATTACTTAGCACCTATGTTTTGCTTTACTGGCCATCACCTCAGAGAGCAATTTCTGGCTGATTGCTCTAAGGTCTGTTTTTATGTCTCTTTGATGTAGACACAGCCAACCACCCTGCAATTAAAGCTTCCTGTCATGACCACTAAACAAATAAGGCCAGCACAAGGGGATGAAAGGAGGAACTGCATAGCAAATGAGAACATAGGAGTGGAAGAAAAACAGTGCCTTGCTAGCTATTCTCATTGTCTTCTTCCAACAAGAATCTCTTGCTGTGGTAACACATTAACTCTCCTTTGTTCTGTCTTTAGTCAAAGTGGCTTAACCAGTATCAGCTATTGAAACTCATGGGCGGCATTAACCACAACACTACATTTAACAAGACAACACGGAAAACAAATCCACCTACTAAATATATCTAGTGCAGCATCTGTTGCCAGAAATTGCTCAGTGCCTTTTAGAGTCTGCTTTCATTTTTGTGGGTCTCATGGTAGTAAATGAAATACTCAGATATCAGCTTCTGTTATAAGGGACTGGAAGACCATCTGCCTAGAAGGTTTCAGAAGGAATCTGAGTAAGAACAGTGGACTTTTTTTTCCTGACTCCTTAGCCAATGTTCATTTATCAAATATGTTTGCTTTTTGTGAATAATAGGTTTTACTTTCCTGATCCCTAAAAAAATTAACAGAGATTTGGAATTTTCATATATCAATTAATTTTCCAGAACATCACCTGATATTTTTTTCTAGTTGTATACCATTGCAGTTAGAAAGGTCATTTGAAATTCTATCAGTTGTCTTAAAAGTATCAAGACTTGTTTTAACCTCATGTCTGCTCTAGGCTGGATAAAATTCCATGTATACTCAAGTAGACTATTATACACACATTTGAACATTCTACTGCTATCTAATGGAATCTTCTGGATAATAGCCCTGAAATAGAACCAGCCAAAGTGACCATTAACAGTCACTTGTAAAAGAATAAAGATAATTATTTTAAGTTAAATAAATCAGGCACAGAAGAAACCCCATATGATCTCATGTGAACTATTCTTTCAAATATGAACTCACATAAGCATAGAGTAGAATGTAGAAGCAGAGTAGGGGTTAGGTTATGTCTATATCTATATCTATATCTATATCTATATCTATATCTATATCTATATCTAATCATCTCTCCATCTCCACTTCCACCATCTCCATCTCCATCTCTATCTCTATCCAGGCTATAGAAGTAAGTTTTATGTGACGTCAAAGAATGTACAGCCTCCACAAAGAACCAGGTCTGCCAGCCCCATGATTTTAGTCCGCTCATATCAACTTTGGACTTTTGACATTCACAGATTATAAAATTAAAACGTGATTTTGTTTTAAGTTATTCAGTATGTGGTTGTTATGGTGGCCATGGGGAACAAATTCCACCAAGAAAAGTCTGGAAGTAGTTGACAGTCCACGCACTCCTGAGATGCTGGAGCCAGCCCAGTTCCAGCTCACCCTTTTCTTATTCAGTCCCTTGTGTTGGCCTGTGATTGTTCACAACTATGGAAGCAGCAGGTGCATGGCGGAAATGGTTCCAAATGCTGTTCTGACCCTCTGACATCCTGTTGAAGCCTGCTTTCAGAGGTAGCTTTTATGCCCCCTAAGATCTGATGGTTTCAAGCCACTTCTATTCCTTTGCTTCTCCTCTCTGCTACTTCGGTCCTTATTCATTGGCCCTGTGACTCAATTCCATAACAGCTCCTCACACATTACAAAGCATCTAGGAGGTACTCTGCATTTATTCAAATTGTATATGTTATTTTTTTCCCTAATGAAATTAGATTCTGAGGCAACAATGTACAAAGTATCTCTGACCCTATTAGAAGTTGACATTTTGTAGACCTTCATGTGTTCATGATGGAGGTTTTAAAAATACTCCATTTTGTTTGATTTAAAGTAATGTGAATACTATTATCATTAAAAATATCATTCTTCAGTACTTTTGGTTTGTGAGTAGACCTGCATATATATGATTCCCCCAATTCTGTGCAATTGACCTTGAAAGTCTTCACTGGACAAAGATAATGTGAGGTTCTGATGAGTTTATATGCTTTCTCAAAAAGTCTTACAGAAAACAGCAGGTAGTCTTCAGGAGGGCCCATCTAAAGTGCTTCTCCAAATTGCTTATCAATTTTTTTGTAGTTTTTCTCTATAGTTTGGTTCTGCAGATGGAATTTAAGAATTGAGAATGATAAAATGGCTCTCCTCTATAACATAAGCCAGCAAACTGCCCTGGGAGAGTCTCTTGAGTTCCTAATGATCAAAAGATCATAGACTTCATCCATACAGAACCAATCCCTCCAGGAAAGTAAGAAATGCATTAAACACTTTATAACTGTAATAATAGAGAGACAAATACACGAGTAAAGGTAAACAGCATAAATTCTTTATCAAACCCTAAAACACCATGAACATGAAAATAAAAAGAGTTAAAATGAAGACGGACATATCAAAACAAAACTGCAACTATTACTTGAGAATCTTCCTTTGTAATTCAGAATTCATGTATGGGATATTTTAAAGAATATGCAAATGACAGAAATCTTCAGTTCTAAAACTGAATGCCTGCCTTTGAGATACTTTGACATATACTTCCCACTTGTTCATTTATTTCTTCTGTACTGAAACGCACCACCATTAGAATAGCCACCATTGTCAGCAAGGGAAGGATAGCAGGCTGTGTGTAACCAGCCAGAGTCCTGATTCATTTCTGTACTGTGGTAATTGGTTCAGGCATACACACATGACTCAGCCTAGGCTAATAAAAATTAGATAAGCCCACATGAAAAAGATCCCCTTTAAGTTACTGTTATTCAAAAGGAAATAAGGAGGCAGGTTACATCCTATCAACAGCCTACAGAATCTGCTGTGAAGAATAAAGACAAGTAGGAATGGATGAGCAAGAGGCTACATTGATGTAGGAATGTGTGGGCAGGAAGCTACATGAAGAATTAGGCAAAATCCCCATGCTATGAGAGCATGTGCCAGTTTCTGTTATAATCCCTTTGAGCCTCTGTATCAATTACTGCTGTGAGAAAATACCTGACAAGAACAACTTAAAGAAGGGTTTAATCTGACTCACAGTTTGAGGGTGCAGTCCACCATGGTGAGGAAATCTGGGCTGCAGAACCCTGAGTCAGCTGGTCGTATCATCCCTGTAACCAAGAAGTAGAAAGATGAATGTTGGCACTCAGTTCACTTTCTCCTTTTCCTTCATTCCAAGATCCTAGCCCATAGGAAATACTGCCGAGATTCAAGGTGTGTCTTCCTTGCAAGATAAACTTCTTTGGAACTGCCCCATACATACACCTGGAAGCTTGTTTCCATGGTGATTCTAAATCCTACCAAACTGGCAATGAAAAGTAGCCTCTGAGCTACTCCAAAGTAGTCACAGCTACTTATAGGGATAGATCGGATTTTTTCCTTAAGGCAGCTTATACAAGAAGAAGCAGAACCTGCTCACTCTGGGACAATGAGAATAGCAGGCTCCTCTCCCAGAGACAAATAACTGGGGAAGCAACTGCAGTAGGGCTGTGGATATCAGTCCCTCTTCCTTGTCCTCCTGCAAGCGAGAGAAACGCAGACTTGTTGGGATGATTAGGTGCTACTAAACTGAGGAGATGGTAGCAGCTGTGACTAACTTCAGGAATTAGAAAGGAAGACAAATTCACAAGAGATAAAAGAGATTTAAATTTAACAAACTGCAGTTTCCTAGACCCTAGAGAGATTTACCAGTACGTTATTACTTGAAAATCACTATAATCAAATCCATTTTCAAACTATCAGAAGTTGTAAGAAATTATAAGCACAGGACCTCTAGACAGGCCTTCCCATGTTGGTACAGGAAGCACACTGTCTAGAGAGATTATGCTTAAGCTGACACCTAAATGACAAGAATGAGCCAGCTTGGTAAAACATTCATGGCAGAGCATTCTCAGGAGAGGAAACAGCTGGGGCAAGGTGTTACTTTGGAGATGTTTAGTGCATATGAAAAGAACAAAAGGCAGGGTCATGGCTTAGTGGTAGAATGCTCGCCCATGAAGCATATGGTCTTAGGTTCAACCCTCAGTATCAAAGAATAAGAACAAAAGAAAGCTAGCCACAGAAGCAAAGAATATATAATTATTTTCAGTAAGCACAGAAAATAATGTAATTGACTAGAACATCTTTATCCACAATGAAACTATTTTGTGCTTATTTACCCCTCTCCTGACGTCCCGTCTTCATCTTCCATTCTATCCTGCTGGCCCTCTTCTGTGATAGTGGACATTTACTGCTAGTCAGTCTGATAACATTTAGATTCACCTGACTGACAACTCTCTGAGAATGTCTATGAGGTAGCTTCTAGACTGAGTTAGCTGAGGGGCTAAATGTGGACTTCCCCATCTTGTGGGCTATCATCTCAGACAAGGGAGAAAGCACTCAGAACACCAGCATTCATGTCTCTCTGCTCCTTGACTATAGGTAAACTGTTACAATCTACCTCAAATTCTTGACACCATACCTACTTATTGATTATAAGATTTGGACTTTGTTGTTTGAATTCTACAGTTTCTTATATATTTTAATATCATCCTGTATCCATTAAAGAATTGGCCAACATATATGATGGTGATGGTTTCCTTCCCTGGTACAGTTTCATTTTCAGCTCTAGCACAATGGCATTTATGAGCAGACATTTTAAAGAGGATATATATTTATCACTAATTAGAGATGTCAGGGGATGCTCTGAAATGCCTGGGAAAACTAACTGAAAATCAAGAAATATATTAACCCTATATATTGAAACTGGAATGCTTTTTAGAAAGGTGAAATCAGTCAAACACAAGTGCAAATAATAATATGAAATATCAGAATAGTGTAATTCCTCCAAAAGCAGCCTCTGTGTCTAACATGGTTTCAAGATTCAGTCCTACATATTTCTGTTCTTGCAATTAGACAAGGCAACTATAATTCATTTGAAGATGTAAATAAAACAAGAGTGGTGAGAAACATTCTGAAGGCAAGAACAATGATGAAGAACCGGAATTATCAGGTACTGAATACTAATGTTAACTTTACGCAGTTCATGGCAAAATCACTGTAACAAAATCGACAGAAACAAAGTCAGAAAATACACTTGTGATCGCTGTAGAAAACCCTAAAATCTTATATTGAAGCTACTGTTCTACATTCAGTAGAGAATTTAATAAAAAAAAAAAAAAAAAAAAAAACCCTCCCAGAAGGATGCTGCTGCTACTCTCTACTTCAGCTAGCTGTATGCTATGATGCCCTCAAACCAGAGTGCTGTCTACGATAAAACACAATTATAACTGATGAGTCACCACCCAGGATAAAAGACAGTTCTTTGGAGAATGATGACATTTTATCTACTAAATAGGTGCCTACCCTCTAAAAATGTTTTTATCAATCACACTGCCATTTCCTATCTGGAAATCAGAACATGTACCAGGCAGTAGCTATGAACAGGGGCCTTGCATGCCATTTATATCCTGTGTCAGTTTGTTCTCTAATTGGCTGGCTGCACTCCCATAATGATGCCCCATTGTCATAGGAAGGTTTCTAACAGGAAGCTATGGAATACAGAATCATGATGACATTTGCTAATTTATTGACTCATTCACATATATTCTGACTCATCTGAAGAAAGAATATGAAGCGATTTCATATTCAGTAGAAACACAACATGATAAAATATAAATAAAAACGTAAACAAGAGTTTCCATGGCAAAGACAATTATAACATGTAGGTGATGTCAACAGGAAATGTAAAAGGATTACATAAGGGATTAGAAACTTGCTTATAATTTTTTGCTAATATTTTTCTGAGCTTCTTTAAGATAAAGCCCTACCCCCTCCCACCCCCCCCCCGAGAGAGGAGGGGATGGGAAGGCTGAGAGGGAAGAGATAGAGACACAGAAACATGGAGATGGAGAAAGACATACACACAGAGGGTGAAGGAGAGAGAGGGAGAGAGGGAGAGAGAGAGAGCACACAACAGCCCTATTGACCTGAAGTAAAAGATAAAATTGTATGCTTTCCTCAGCAGTGAAAAAGTTATGTAAATTTGAGTAGAGTACATAAGCTTGTGTGAGCTGTGCAGTGCTTCTGGTGCTTCTGCCTAAGATGAGGAGCTGGAGGTCCTGAGTAGTTCGAGCTCTAGCTAAGATGCACTGGCAAGGAGGTGTTCCTCCAGAACAAACCCTCTCTATCTTTTCCCATTGTTTTCTGCAATTTTCAGTTTCTACGTTGAGTTCTATTCTAAGCCCACTCATGGCTGGATGTTTATTTTTAAATATTTATTTATTTATTTATTGGATAGTTACTTTATTTACATTTCAAATGTTTTCCCCCTTTCTGGGTCTCCCCTTTGGAAACTCCCTATTCCATCCCTCCTCCCCCTACCTCTATGAGGGTGCTCCCCCCACCCACTCTGGTCTTCCCTCCCTAGTATTCCCTTACACTGAGGCATCTAACACCCTCAGGCCCAAGGGCCTCTCCTCCCACTGATGTCTAACAAGGCCATCCTCTGCCCCATATGTGGCCAGCACCATGGGTCTCTCCATGTGTATTCTTTGGTTAGTGGTCCAGTCACTGGGAGCTCCTGGAGGTCTGGCCAATTGACACTATGAGGTCAAAGGGATACAAATTGGAAAGGAAGAAATCAAAACATCACTATTTGCAGATCATATGATCATATACTTAAGTGACCCCAAAAACTCCACCAGAGAACTCCTATAGCTGATAAACAACTTTAGCAAAGTGGCCGTATAAAAAATGAACTCAAACAAATCAGTAGCCTTCCTATACTCAGAGGATAAACAGGCTAAGAGAAAAATTAGGGAAATGACACCCTTCACAATAGTCACAAACAATATAAAGTATCTTGGTGTGACTCTAACCAAACAAGTGAAAGATCTATGACAAGAACATCAAGTCTCTAAAGAAAGAAATCGAAGAAGACCTCAGAAGATGGAAAGATCTCCCATTCTTGTGGATTGGCAGGATTAGTATAGTAAAAATGGCCATCCTGCTGAAAGCAATCTACAGATTCAATGCAATCCCCATCAAAATTCCAACTCAGTTCTTCATAGACTTAGAGCAATTCTCAAATTCATTTGGAGTAACAAAAACCCAGGATAGCAAAAACTATTTTCAACAATAAAAGAACGGTTGGATGTTTATGAAGGAGTTCTTGAGACAAATTTTCTAAGAGAGGCAAGCAGGCCTGATTGGCAGCCTTGGCTGCCCTACAGGCATCCCATGAACTCAAAATATCCCATCAGAGCTAGCTTATGCTGGACCAAAGTGGCTCCTATATTAGTTAATGGAAGTGGGTCATTCTAGGAAGGGACCATAGGTGAGGCTTCTCTCTAGGGAGAGATTATCTATATAACCTCTGAAAGCATGACTGACAGATGGAAATCCAGTTTATTGGAAGGAATGCATCTCCCCAGGACATCCCCAAACATAAAGATTAAACAAATCTTGGCTCAGCAGAGAATCTTTATTACAGAGGAACATAGTGTTCAGGGTTTGCCTGGGTAGCAGGACTCCCTCTCTCCTCTCTCCCTCTGCCCACCTCACATACAAACACAATCTTCGGACATGCTCAACACATAAAAACTTTATAGTACCTATGAGTTAGATTAAATTGGGAGCTAGTACAGGTCCTAAACTGAGCTGTAAAGATGATAAGATTTGGCTCCATGGCCACAACCTTTTTTTCTGCCTCTTATCTTTCTGCTCTCAGCACTGCTCTAAAACTTACTCCAAACACTAAATGTATGCCTTCATGCTCTGCACATCTGCTACCTCTCTAGAACCTTCTTTTACTAATTTCTTTGCATTACAAAAGATATTAGAATGCTTCATTTCTCAGGAGTAAATGCTTCTGAATCTCACAAATAAAGGCTTGTAAATTTGTTATGTGAACTTTTACACATGCAGAGAGAGGAAGAGAAAATGGATAGGTATTTGGGAATTCATCAATTTAAAGTTACCAGGAGAATATATAGCACTTTTGAAAGTTCACCCCTCTATATGGCTCTAAGACAGTGTCCTCTGATGCCAGATAACACCAGACAAGGCATTTAAGTGAGCTACAGAATAATGACGTATATGCACATTCTATTTACTATGAGCCACACCTGCCAACACCCTTTCCTAAATCTCTGGAAATCATCTCCAGGTATTCAGAAACTTAAAAACTTAATAATTCTCCAGCAGACTTCCCATGCTTTTCTGCTTTGAGCCTCATCACTGGTGTCTGTTGGTTAAGAGACCACCTGAGACACAACTCCGAATTTTAGCCCTTATCATTCTGAAAACTGAAGTATTCATGGCAAGAATGCTGACCAAGTGCCTCAAGTGAACACCTAGTGTCTGCTCTCAGTTATATGCTCCACTAGAAGAATGGAAAGACCATCCAACTCTGTGAGCTGGGTTCTCATGTGAACAGCACTTTGCTCCATTTCCAGGAGAACAATTGGAGAAGCAGATCTTTGTAGAATTGACACACATATATGGCACAGTCTTTGCTCTGTAGTCTTCTATTTGTGTTATTGAAGCTGAATCAGACGGATTTGGCTGAGCTGGGCCTATGAGATACATCTTCTCTGGGAAGGACACCAAATTGCCTTCCTTAATCCAGTGTCAGCTCAGAAATGTGGTTTCTCATCCCCTTTCACTCCAAACTTTATTTTGTTGCAGTCCTACTTTGTGTCCAAACACAGCTAAATCCCAGTCAAGAATTTAAACTTCTGTTGTGTATACAAAGGAATTTAAGAAGTGAGACAGTAGTCATAATATTATAAGTACAAGAACAATTAGTATTTATGGAAGCCACGTGCTTCCTCAGCATTTTTTTGACTTGAATACTGGCAAGACACAAAATATATTATCTTTTTTCTGTGTTTAAAAGAAAACTAAGGTTGGTGAATTAGGTCATGTATCTATGTTTGCAGATCTAGAAATACGCTAAGGCTGAGAATGAACTCCAAAGCTCACAACTTTTCCTGTAGGAGAATGCAGAGTCATTCAGTATGAGCAAGTTCTGCTTGAGGACATTTGGCACTGGCTTCATTTTATGCATCTAGAAATTATACATAGACCTAGGTTTACCTTTCAGACTTTGTACTATTTTAAAGTCAACTTAGAAAAAGGCTCAAGAAGCCAAGGTACAAGATCTCTTCCCTTCCAGATAGATCGCCATGTGTGGGCATTAGCATGCTTCTGGAATATGAATTTGTTTTATCTCAAAATCTCTCAAGTCTCCCAAGGACCCCATACAAAGAACAGGTAACTGATAACACAGTTCTGTTTCCTGTTTCCAGATAGCAGCCGAGTGAGAAAACGAAGGTGTGTGTCCCACAGACAGGTCATTCCCGTGCCCACAGTAACCCTGAACTTTTATGCATACCAGGAGTTTCATAATGCTCACAAACCTTGAGTTTCCACTTACTCAGTCCCCACTTTACACAAAATTCCTATGCATTATAACTTCTCCCTTTTAAGTACCTTGTCCCTATACTTCCCTTCCAATCACAGAATTAGTTAACTTTTTTAACAGCTTCAAATAACCTCCCAAAATCAATGGCTTACCAAACCCATATTTAGTTCTTGCTACAGCTTTGGCATGACCCCACCTGACTTCCCAGTTTGATACCCACAACGAAGGACTAGACGATGTCTGGCCCAGACTGTTCTCATAGAAGAAGACGGGAACAAAAGGAACAGGACCATTCTGTGCATGCTAATTAAAGTTTTTGCTTTGATGTGGCATGCATGATACCTGCTAACAGTCTATTGCTTCTATTGCTTGAGTAAGGGAGTGACCTTCATCCTTGAACATGATAAAAGAGAGGCGTGTTTGGAAGGGGACGGAATAAATAAATTGGAAGAAATTACATGATCTCTACCAGTTGGGTCTCATCCAATTTCCCTGGCTATGCTTACTCTGTTACATAGCCTGGCTTTTCTCTGACTCTCTCAAAATGTTGAATGCCCTAGAGTTCTGTCCTTGATACAAGCTAATGCTGAACACAAAGCCCTGACTCTTCTTTTTCCTGTTCTAAATCCAAGTGTCACCATAGCTCCATTTCAAATTTGTCTTTCACAGTCCCAGACCATCCTCTTGTCCTAAATAACCCGTATTATAACTCCAGATTGCCTTTTTAAAGATCATGTGCAAGGCCACTTCTTTTATTGCCCCATTCTCTGAATTTCCCAACCTCTTAAACTAAAATTATATTCTACTGAGTCTCAGCCACCCATTCCCACTGCTTTATCTATATATTATCTTTATGAAGAAGACCAAAGCCTTTAGTAGTTCACTTGAAGCTTTTCAGCTCTGCAAAGATCAAACATCCCTTTCTGGCTTACAAATCTTTCCTAGACACTACCCCTCACTTCCTTTTTTTCTGCCACCCAAACTTTTAATCTATTGGCATAACAGCTTCATTCTCTATTTCTTGCCCCATGACATCCTCAATTCTCTATTTCTCCTGTGAGTTACCATGGCTGTGGTGGGACCCCGGATCATCCACTTTGAATCTATGATTGTTCATTTCAATTGTCAAGCAGAGTGGTCCTGAGCCCCTCCGTATTTTCCCAGCTTTCCCTCTTGGTAACATTTGTAGACCTCTAGCTCATAACTTTTCTCTCCTTCCTGTCCAGTGTCTCCTTTTCACTACCATTTTGAGCTTATAATCTTCCTGTTTTAATGAGAAAAGGTATAAAGAGAGTGTTATGCCTTGCTGGCCCAACACTGACCTCCCTTAGTTAGTTGTAATTTACTGCTTCTCGCCAACCTTTCTCCCCTCTATCTCCTC
This sequence comes from Rhynchomys soricoides, assembly GCA_019843965.1. NCBI lineage: Eukaryota > Metazoa > Chordata > Mammalia > Rodentia > Muridae > Rhynchomys > Rhynchomys soricoides. The sequence goes on from JADRCH010000013.1 coordinate 16,126,128, forward strand.
TGCTCCCCCTCCTCCTTAGTCTCTAGTAGCCCCGCTCTATTCTCATCTTCTAGAGCAGCGCTTCTCAACCTTCCTAATGCTGTGACCCCATAATACAGTTCCTCATAGTGATAAATCCACCCAACCATAAAATTATTTTCACTGCTACTTCATAACTGAAATTTGCTACTGTTACGAACTGCAATGTAAATATCTGGTATGCAGATGATATTAGGCAACTCCTATGAAAGGTTTCTTCAATCCTCAAAGGGGTCACAACCCATAGGTTGAGAACCACTGGATTAGACCGACATTTCTCAGTTCAACATATGAGAGGGATCATGTAGTACTTTTGATGCCTGGCATATTTCACTTAGCAAATTGATCTCTGATTACCTCTTGAGAGGCAGTGGGACCTAGGAGAATGGAGCTGATAGGTAAGGCAGAGTAGAGTCTCATGCAATAGTCTTTTTTATCTAGAACATAAGACAATTTATACTCTAAGGGCTAAGAAGAATCACATGAGTAAAGTATAAAAGGAGGTGGGAATAACTCTCCAGTTAAGAGATCTGGCTGTTCTTCCAGAGGACCTAGGTCCAACTCTCTCAACCCACTTAGTACTCACAACCATCTGTAACTCCAGTTCCAGGGGATTTGATAACCTCTTTGTACCTCTACAGGCACCAGGCACACAGATAGTATAACAGACACACACTCAGACAAATTCCTCATATGCATAAAATAAGATAAATAAATCTTTGCCTAGAGAGATAGCTCAATAGTAAGAAAGGATAAGCTACACGTGGTAAAATGTTTTTCCATGGAGAAATAATTGAATAACAAAAACAAGTAATAATGAATAATATGAAGTAAAATCACACTCCTATCTACTACACACGAGAGGAACATGAAAACATGTTCCAAGAACAATTTTGTGGTTTGAAGAAACTGTCACAAGACTCTTGTTTTCTTGATGTTTTATTACAGGCACTCAGAATTGTCACACAACTTCATTCTCAGACTGCGTTCTGACAAGCTCAAGTTCCACCCGTGTTGATGGACATGACAGGTTTTCACTCCTTTTGCCACTGAATTCTCTTCCATCATACATGCATTTTATTGTTGCTACCCATTCACTGGTTGAAGAACACTCTGATTATTTCCATTTCTGGGCTCCATTGATTAGTGCTGCAATAAGGAAAGTGCAGGTTTCTCTTGCTCATATCAATTTCATTTCCTTCCAATATATATTCCAGAGTAGGATTACTGGAACATAAAATAGTTCTGCTTTTTAATTTTCCAAAGCCTGTCATATTGTCCCCCATAATAGCTGAACCATTTACACTCCCAACAATGGTGTAAGGGGCTTCTCTATACCTTCCGCAGTATATACTGATTTTTACATTTTATGTATATGAGTCTTTTGCCTGCATATATGTATGTGCACCACAGAGACGAGAAGAGGGTACCAGGTCTCCTGGAACTGGAGTTTGGGGTAATTGTAAGTCATCATTTGGGTGCTAGAAACCATGCCCAGGTCCTGTACAAGAACAACTAGTGCTCTTAACTGCTAAACCACTTTTTCTAGCCACCACCTCACTAATTCTTTTTAATATAATAATTTATAGTTATGAAATCTGCTTATAAATTGCTCTCATTGTATCTTTTAGATTCTAGTAGCTTGTATTGTCATTTTCATTCAATTCTAGGAATTTTTAAATTTCCCTTAATCCACTTATCATTCAGCATTGTGAACTTAATTTACCTTTGTGGTTGTGTTTTTTTTTTTTTTTCTGTTGATATCTGTTTTTATTCCATTGTGATGAAATAGAATATAAGCAGTTATTTCCATTTTCTTGCATTTTGTTAAAATGTAGATTATGTGGAGAACATTCCATGGGCCTTTTTTTTTTTTTAAATGTATACTATAGTTGTGGAGTAGAGTATCCTCTAGATGCCATTTTATCTGTAGTGTCATTTAACTCTGATATTTATTTGTTGACTCCTTTCCTCTGGATGACTTACACACTAATGAGGCTGAGGAATTGAAGCCTTTGTCTGTTACTAGGTTGTGGCTAATCTGTGCCTTATGAACAATACTGTAGTTTGTTTTATGAAACTAGTTGAACCAACATTCAATGTATGCTTATTTATAATTGTAACTATCCTCTTGATCAATATGAAGTTACCTTCCTTATCTCTCTTCTTCAAACAAATTTTGGTTTGGAGTACTTTTATTCTTATTAGCATGGCTATGTCTGCTTATTTCTGATTCTGTTGGCTTAAAATGTGCTTTCCCATACCTGAAAGCAGTTTTTGCCTTGGCTACTGATATATATCCATCCTAGATTCTTAAATTCAATCTGTTCTTCTGTGTCGTGAAGAATTATAACACTTAGATTCATGATTGTTATTGAGAGGTATGTATTAATTCCTGTCATTTTGTAATGTTTGCTACTCCTTTAATGCTCACTTGCTAATGAACTATTCTGCTGTGCTTTACTCCTTTTCATGACCTATTTAGTGTGTGAGACTCCTTCAATTATTATGTAGTGCTGGGGCTCAGTGGTTATGAGTTCCTTTATCTTGTGTTTATTATATAAGGTTTTTCATTCCTTGTATTTATGTATTTATTTTTCTTTTCTTTGCATATATTATGGACATCTTTGCTCAACACAGAAATAAGGAATGAAAGTTCTGTTTCAAAGAGTAAAATACATTGTTCTATGGTTTCCTACATTTTAGACTATCAGTTGGTAACTGCTATTATTTTCAAAGGTTTTCCTTTATATGTGACTTTGTGCTTCACTCTCATGCTTTTGAATATTGCTTTATTTAGTTACTCTTTAAACAGTAAAATGTACAGAGATTCTTGTCTCATCTGTTAAGTTTGGTTTGGGGGAGGTGGTTGTGGTTGTTGCTGCTGTTTGTTTCAGTTTGCCATTCTAAAGGCCTCCTGAATTTGCAGAACTTCCTATTACGGTTTTATTTGCTTAGTTTATGCCACCAGCTTGTACTTCATTTGTAATTCGTACACTCCTTCCTTCTTTTAATGGAGTTCTATACATCTCACATTTTCTGGCCAAACTCTCAGAGTGTGTTATTTTCACTCTCTGAATGTTTTAATTATCTGTCTTCTCCTTGATCCAATCTTGCTGAGGCTTTTAGTGAGGGGTTTTTCCCCCTTTTTACTTATTGAACTTTTCAATTCCTTTCCATCTCAATTCGTTATTTTCAGTATTTCAATTTCTTCATTAAATTTCCCTTCCTGTCCTTTAGTCTGTTAAGGTCCTGTGCTGTACAGCAGTTGTCACCATGCTGTTTATTTGAATTCTCTTTGAATTCACTCAGGAACTTGTGTCATCTTTGATTTTATAGAACACTCTTAAGAGTCATTTTCAATTCATCAGCATCACTAAAGAAGAATGAAAATATGTGGCATTTTGTAGGTCAGTCTGTGGTTGTTTGAGACTCCATGCAGTCTTATGCCTGATATTGGAGGTGTATTCAGGGGTGCCTTACTGAAAATAAATCCTTTGAGAACTCTAAGTAAGGATCAGAAACACTTTAATAGGAAGTCAATGTAGGTTCCTTTGAAACATTAAATATAGAATTGGAATAACAATTGATGGTAATCAAACTGACCTACTTAATCTGAAGAAGTTAAACCTGCAAGTACTCATCTCCTTAACACCATCCTTCAAGGGCCACAGAAAATCTTGGGTCCAAGTCCTTTCTCCATGCAGGAAAAGTACAAGTATACTTTGATCATTAAAGCAAATACTAGTAGTTAATTTTCTTTTAAAAATACCATGGAAGTTTCATCTCTGTTCTGTCAGTACTGCCTTCCTAAAGTGTAATTTCTTCTTTACCTCTAACTAGTAACCTATATTTGACATTTAGTCATATATGCATAGATAGATAGATAGATAAGATATACCTGTCAAACAATTTAATTAAAATCCAAGACCACATTTTAATGGATATAACTTCTCTAAATATTTGTTTTTCCAGTTTTTTCCAATATGTTCAGGCTTCAGTGTCATCCTCTGATTCCAACTCCCACTCCATCCCTACCTCCAAAAGTCAAAATATTGATGTAGTCAGCCTTTAATTCTTAACACAGTAATGATTATGCCAAATCTCTTCTGATGAGTCCATTTGTAATTATGCATAACACATGTATTACCCATTTCTACTTACATTGTAACTAATAAAGTCTCACAGCATTACCAGAGAACAAGGAATGAGAAGAACTGACAAGGGATGATGTAGTTCAATGGCTAAAAGGTCAAGAACAGCAATCCCAAGAAAACAAAGGACACAAATAATTTCCAGTGATCCTTCACGGGTAATAAAGTCCTAAGGAAAGAGGTAGGTCAATCTAAGAAATAAAATAGACAAGACCATGGAATCATTTGTGTCCTTGTAAACCTGTGAGAGTGAAAAGACTCTGACTCATTAGTGGTAAAGGTTTTGATTGTACCTGCCTTGTGCACAGTCCACTGTCTGCCCTGTGGAAGGACAGCATCTAATTGATGATAGTGTTGCTCTGAAGAGGAAATGGCACTGACAGCTGAAGTCAGGGGTGTTCCTTGGACAGAGTATAGTGAGCACTTTTGACTGAGTTAGCTTCTAAAAAATACATGAAATAGAATGTGACTGGCATAGAAAAGGATTAATCCCTTCCAGAGCTAGAGAGGGCAGGTGCTACTGAACACCGATGAAAACTCCTGCTTAGACAGGAAATCACAGTGTTAGGACATCTTCAACTGAGATTGTTCTAACATTAGCATCAGTGAGAGGAGAGGGCTTACTGGCTATGTTGGCAACAGCTAGAAGAAAAGTAACTAAGTACCTGATGAGGAACAGCTAAAGGAATAAGAGTTCTATTTGAGTCTCCACCATTAGTGATGCACTCCATCAAGGTGGGGAAGGCATGGCAAAAGAATCATGCTCATATCTGAGCAGGTCAGGAAGCAGGGAGCCAATTTAGGCCCAAAGAAGAGCCAGGCTATGGCCTATGAGGTGTAAGGCTCTACAACCATCCAAACAACTGTAGATGAAGTGTTCAACCACAGAGTCCTGTTGGGGAACATTTAACACTTAAATCATAACACTGGCATTGAGAACCTAGAACAGAGGGGACAGTGAGTCAGAGTTACTCATTATTAGGAAGGAAGGTCTTAGGACCTTAGAGAGCTAGGCATTGTAGAAGATACAGAATCATATCACAATGTATAGTTCTTAGCTCTAAATTATCTTCTACCCTTTTGATATCCAGAAAGACAGGGATGTAGGGTCACAATACTGCTGTCCACTGAGATAATTCTACTAGTTGGTGTTCTAGACAATTACGTAATTGAATGAATAAAACATTTTAGAACAATTCAAATGTTGATGGAGGTTTTAAAAGTCCCCTAAAACTGAAGTTTTCTGTCACTTTCAGAATCAAGTCAATAGATTGTCACAAACAGATTTCAAAGTACTAAAGCATGGGACTAAAATTCTTTTTAGTATAACACACCAGACTGTCTTGCTCTGAACCAGGATCTCTAATCTGTACTCATTTCTTTCTTGAGATATAAAGATACAGAAGCGTTGGGGGTGGGGGATGTCAGGCCTTAATCTTCAGTGCTCTGTAAGGTTCAGTTGCTTAATTTCAGAAACTTGGCAAGAACCTATTGATTTTCCCAGAAGCAAGAAAGAGCTAGCTAATTCCTTGAGGCAATTAATGGCTCTGTTATTTAGCATTTCTCAAGGGCTCATGCTCTAATGAGCATAGTCTTCCCCGATGGTAAAGAACTGCATCAAGGCCAAAACACAAGAGGAAACATTAGCATGAGTCCCAGACATGCATGTGTGTCTGGACTGGTTGTAGAGGATGAGGTAAAGATATTACCATTTCACCTTAGTTTCACTATCTCAAATCAAGGTGAACATTGTTGAGTGGCTTCTCACCGCATTTAAATGAGAAATAAAGCATAGCTTTCCATAGGGTACACACTGATCATAGATTAGCTGGTCAGTTGATTAGCTGTCTGGGTACATACATTTTCATGAATATCTCAGGACTTTTAAGTAAAATTTATTCCCAATGATCAGATAAAGTTCTATAACTTGGCCAAGGTTATGATTTTATGGAGAAAGGCTAGATTCCAAATCAGGTTTTAAAGTCTAAGTTCACATGAGTGTGGAGACTAGGATTGTAAAAACTTATAGAAGATATCCTACACAGATATATTGCAAAGCACAATGAGACCCTTATCATTTGTTACACAGGTAGAAATGGAGATTACTATGTCAAGAAAAAGAATCTAGAGACCATAACATCACCTCAGCTTATTCCTGTTAGACTTAAAGAAGTTGACAGCATGGTGGTTAACAAAGGCTGGGAGGGCTGGAGAGATGGAGAAAGGTCAGTTAGGAGAACTTAGTTTGCTCAGATGGGATCAATAACTTCTGGCATGCTGTGGTTCAGTAAAGTTACTATAGCATATGATAGTGTTTCACATTTTGCATTTATGTATTTACATGGAAATATTTAGATGTTTCAATCATAAAGAAATGTTAAATTACCACCATTGATACACTTACTTCAGTTTGAACTCTATACAATGTATACATGTTTTATAACATACTTCATAGTACTCCATAAATACAAAGAATTTTTATGATTTGTATATGTTAGTTGAAATAAATTTAAGCTGTTAATAAAAACCACTTGTTTTTAATCTTTTCTGTATAATTTTAATGTTTAAAAAATCAAATTCAGAATTATTCTATAAAGCATATGCTTGTGCATATTTAATTACATTATAAGCTTTTCCCAGAAATGGTACAAAGATTTACAGACGGTGAATCAAGAACACTGTACGGTGTCAGATGTGGGCCCTTTGCCATCTGCTTCCAGAAGTAAGAAGAATTCCTAGTCAGGTTCCTAGATTTTGTTGGATGCTCAGGAATTGAACATAAAAGAGATCTGAACATTTTATTCCATAAGGCACAAAAGTAAGGGGTGGAGTGGGTACATACAGGACCTCAAGGCAATGTGTTCAAAAGATTGCTGGCTATTATCTTTCCTTGTGGATTGTAGCTATCCACTTTGCTTTTATCACAGAGCATGACTACCAGGAAGAAACATGAAAGGAAAGAACTTGCCACAAGCTTAAACAGGACTTATGGTCTAGGAAGTGAAATTCCACCAACAGAAAAGCTCCCCCTGACAATGGCCTTTCTCCTCAGGTTTGTTAGGGTGTGATGCAAAATCTATTCATGTATTTACTCTGCACTGGGCACTTTACACAAAGCACCCACACTCACAGACATTATGTCCATGATTGTGCTTGCACATGTGAGAGAGCTCAGCTCGAACCATTTAAAGCAATACTAAGGCCATGCATCAGTAAGTAGAACAGAAGGTCTTAGGCTTGCCATTTCTTCTGGGGGTAGTATTTATAACCCTGCCACTTTTCAATGTATAGCTGAGAAACCTTTACATACAGATGTTAGCTCAAGATAGAATTTGCGCACTGCAGAAAGTAACTTCTTACCCCCCTTTATATAGCAGAGTCAGGGTTCAATAAGGATGTTGGCTTTTTTCTTCCCTACCTCTAAGTTTAAATGCAAACTGTACACCAGAATTCATCACCAAGAGCCTCCTGGCTCCATTATGGTGAAACTCTGTATGGCTGTGTGGCTAGGTCTGAGATGAGATTTTCATGATCTGAGGGGTTCCTTGTGGCCTGGACCTTCAGCACTACAAGTGGGACAATGAGACACTACTGTGGCTTGAGTACGCCATCTCTCTCCTTAGTTCCTTTTGTTGTTGCTAGGTGATTCTAAACCCTGTGAAGCTGGCAATTATTATTAACCATTTTAGTTTCCTACAGATTCACATTTTTTTATTTTGTTTTGAGTCAGTGGTATCAATTTTGGAATGCTGTGGAGTCTAGCTGGTGAGAGTCTGTCACAGAGCAAGGTCCTTGGGTGCATTAACCCCAATCTGTGCTTGTCATGTTCTCTGCTTCCTGGTTAGTCAGGAATAGACATCCTCCATGATGCATGCCTGCTGCTATATTGGACCCAAGAACACAAAGGCAAGAAGTCCTGTACTCAAGCCTGTGAGACTATGAGCAAACAAGTCCTTCCCCATTACTAGAGTCTGTTCCTGGGTTCTTTTGTCACAGCAATACAACATTTTCTAATGCAGACACTCTGTAAATGGGATTGTGCAGTGTACACTAATTCTGCTGACTTTACTTCATTGCTGTGTCAATGAAGTTTGTCAAGGTCGTTGAGTGTGGCAAATTTTTGTCTATGTCACTGTATTTCTGTTGTGTGTCCATTCCTTAACTTATCCTCTATGTTGTTGATGTGCACATGGTTTCTCTCTCCAAATCTTTTAGTCTGAGCTCATTATCCTTTGGCCAAAAATGACTTACAAACTTATGATATTAGTCTGAAGGCAATTAATTTTATGAGCTCTTAATCTCACATTTTTTTGTTACAAATAAATAGCTTTCCTTGGCTTTTCAAAAAGAAATGGTGCCAAATGTTACTTTTCTCCTATAGTATAGAAAATATTTTAATGCTATTCTCACTTCTCGTTTAGCATTTTAAAATAAAAATTTAAATTATTTATACAGTAAAATTTCACTTATATGGTGTATAATTCTATGGTTGTTAATTCATGTTTATAGAGTCTTATAAGCCATTTCCACCATAATGTCAGAAAAAAAATTTAATTATTCTCAAAATTCCTCTATACTGCTTGAGACACTGAAGATCACTGACTTAGTCTGCAGAGGTTTTTCTAAGAAAGTCACAGAAACTGACTTATGTGACATGTCTTCTCTGTGCTTTCCAAATTTATCAAAATATATTTGAAAATCACCCTTGTTAATAGAGACATTTGTTTACAGTTTAGGGCATGTGCATGTGCATGTGTGTATGTGTGCATGTGTGTAGGCCAGAGTTTAGCCTCAAGTAAAGTTCTTTAGGAGATATCCATTATTTTTTTCACTGACAGTGCCTGTAACTGTGATCTGGGATGCACTGATCTTGTCCCATTGGCAGGCCAATGAGTCCACCTCTCCCCCACTGGGAATTCAAGTGTGTGCTGCCACTCTAGACCTATCTATATGTGGGTGCTGATAATTGAACTCCAATCCTTATGTTTGCATGACCAGCATATTAATAGTTGAGCCATTTCTCCAGCCCCAGTTGAGGACAATAATGACCAAAGGTTCATACAGTGTTTTGGGAGCTCTGTTTTCATTTACTTTGGGTAAATACTTAAGAGTATGATTGTTGGGTATCACAATAAGTCTTTGTCTAAATTTGTAAGAAAATGCCTAAAATTTCTTTTGCATGGTTATTGGATCATCTTTCATTATCAATAATGTGTGAAGTTGAGCTGTTTATATTGTTGGCAAGATTTTATAATACCTATTTTATGTTTTAAATAAAGGTATACAATACCAATAGGTATACAGATACATATCATTCATCTGCATTTAGCCAGGAGTGAGATGAAATATATCTATATGTTCTTATCTACTCATCTACTATATATAAAGATATTTTACTCATTTTAAATTGGGTTGATTATTTTCTCATTTCATTTTAGAACTATATCTATACTCTGGATGTAAATCCTTTTTCAGATATATGATTTTCAAATATTCTCCCTTGGTCTCTGACATGACATTTTGTATTCTTTGTATCTTTTGTAGAATACAAGTTTAAATTTTTATAAAGTTACCATATAGGTGTTTTATTTCATAGATCTTTCTTTCAATTTCACACCAAAACCAAAACCCACACAAAATAAACCAATCAAATTTGTTGGAGATGCGAAATGTTAATGAAAGAGAAGACATGACTACTGATATCACAGAAACATCAAAAGCTTATGAAGGACTACAACAAATGACTGTATTAATGAATTGGGTAGCCTAGAAAGAAGAAAATTTCTATGAATAACATGATTATTTAAAACTCTCAAAAAGTACAATGTACTTCTTTAATAAGCAATTACAGAAACATCATAGTATGCGGTTAATATAAAAAGGCAAGAATGTCTTATACATAAGCAATGGATCTTTAAATGCTTTCACTCTCCCTGTTTATTGTATAAAGAAAGCTTCTCAGTTTTGTGTATTAACTTTGTGTCCTACTATTTTGCTGAGTGAGTGTACAAGCTGTGGGTTTCTGATGGAGTCTTGAAAGTCTTTTGTGTCTTGAATCATATGATGTACAAATAAGGGCACGTGCACTTCTTCCTTCCTATCTGTATCCCCTTGCTCTGCTTCCCTTGTCCTATTACTCTGGTTACTTCACACGCTATATTGAATAATGGATAGGATGAATATCCCTTCTTTGTTCTTGGTTTTGGTGGAAATGCTCTAAGCTTCTCTTCATTTAACAAGATACTGGATATTGGCTGTGGGCTTATTGTATACTGCCTTGTGTTGAGATAGGCCCCCTGGATAGATAGATTCTTCAAGAGTGTTATGATGAATAGATACTGGATTTTGATAAAGGCTTTCTCTACATCTATGAGATGGTATTATGGTTTCTGTTTTTTTAATTTATTTATATGGTTGATTATACTTACTGATTTATATATTTTGAGCCATCCCTGCATTTGTACAACGACGTCTACTTGATTATGGTGGATAGTTTTTTGGATATGTTTATGAGTTCAGTTTGCACCACATGTATATATGTTTTCTTCGGGAAGACCTCTTTTGTTATGTCTTTATCTGGTTTTTGTTTGTTTGTTTTTGTATCAGGGAATAATGACTTCCTAAAAACAGTTTGGAAGTCTTCCTTTTATTTTACAGATGTCTTTGAGGATTATCAGTGTCTGTTCTTTAAAGATGTAGTAGAAACCATTGCTGTATCCATCTGGTCCTAGCTTTTTTAATTGCAGGGGTTTTCATTACTGCTTCTGTCTCACTGGTTGCTGTGGGTCTGTTTAAATTTCAGGTTTTCTAGTTTAATGAAATAATGTTCCTATGATTCTCTGAACTTCCCCAGTGTCTGCCGCAATATCCCCTCTTTTCATTTCTAACTTCATCAGTTTGGAATGTCTGTCCTTTTAGGTTGATTTGCCTAAAGGTCTGTCAATCATATTAATCTTCTCATGGAACCAACACTCTGCTTCCAGAATTCTTTTTATCATTGTTTTTCATCTTCTTTTCATTTATTTCAGCCTGGTTTTAATTATCTTTTCCTATTTACTTTTGTGGGTGCTTTTCATTCTTGTTTTCTCCAAGGGCTTTAAGTTTATCCATGTTATCAATTTGAGCTCTTGCAAATTTTTGATGTAGGTATATATACACACACACACACACACACACACACACACACATATACACATTTGGGAGTGCCTTCCTTGTGACCCATATATTTTTGTATTTATTTTCATTTTCATTGAAAATTTGTATCACTTTCTTGATTTCTTCCTGGATCAAATTATAATCGAGTAGTATGTTATTTAATCTGCATGAGTTTGTGCACTGGTCTTGAAATCCAGCTTTATCCATTGTGGGCTTGTGGAATGCAGAATGTTGCTTCAATTCTGTTTGTGGAGGCTTCCTTTATTACCAAATATGTGATCACTTGGGAGACCATTCCAAGAGCTTTTTAAAAAACTGAGTATATAGGTGTTTTGTTAGAATGTTCTGTAGATGTCTCTTGTGTCCATTTGACTTACTGTGTAATTTAGCTCCACTCTTCTCTCTTTACTTGTGTCCAGCTCACCTGTCTATTGATTACAGTAGTGTATTGAAATCACCCATTGTCACAATACTGGATTAATAAGTGGTTTTGCTTTGGTTTTATGATTAGTAGAATTTTGTTTTAGTGATGTTAGATTCTCCTGCTCATCTTTGGGAGGATTTACATGGCTATATTATCCCTTTGAGAAGGAGATGCTGTCTTTGATTTTTCTGCCCTTTCTGTTTTTGCACTGAAATTTACATATTTGGAGTTAGTTGATTCAGTAGGAGTGTGGGCCTGAAACTGACAGTCTGGGAATGGCTTGCCTATAAACACCAAGGGCTGGGAGGAACTATGGAAATGCCAGCAGGGAGTTCAGATTCAGAGACTCCTCACTGATCTGAGACCACTTACTTGTTTATCACAATGGGAGCGGGGGAAGACTGGGGCATGGAAATTAAGTGTTTGGGACCTGGTGGGCTCTTTGCCTATCTAGTGAGAAAGCATCTTAACAAAGACTATATGTAAGAGCCAAATAACCATAAGAACAATTGATAAATGCCAAAAAAGATTATGTAAAGATGTCTGGTATCATTTTCCATTAGGGGAAATATGTTATACCACCATTAGTATTAATCTATCAGCACGGCTAAAATTTGCAAATAATTTTATAATGACCTCAATGGTTACAGGATTCATTTGCTATGTCTACAAAATGGTGAAGGCTCCCTCTGCCTGGGTCTCTAAGGGATGCTGAGCTCTGTCCTCTGTCTACTCATTATAAGTCACATGAGCAGGAAATATGCCTCTGTCCTTTGGCTCTTACAAACTTTTTACAATCAACCGGTCCACTCCAAAAACATATACATACAATCAACACTAAACAGGTTCAGCAAGTTGCATTTATATAAACATCACAGTGTTACCCTGTGATGTTTTCCTTCCGACCTTGAGCATCTCTCAGTTTGCCTGCAGGGGTATTTGGCAAGTCCTTGGTTATCTGCCATGGCCTTGAGGTCTATGGGACACTGTAGACTGGTATCTCATTTTCAGATAGAGAAAATCCCCCTACTCTGCGGTCACAAACTTAGATGTCCAAACTTAGGGCACTGATACATGAGAGTTATTAATTATGAAGTGCATGCTTGAATCCTGTGCAGTAGAATGGGGGTTCTTATTTTAATATTCTAAGTAAGTTTTCAGGTTTGCTTTTGGATATCCTTAGCTGCATAAAGCTCATGCCTGCTAGAGCTTTATGGCCTCCAGACCATGTCCATCTAGAAACAAAGTGACAGCTCAGGGGTTCTTCCCTCTCAACCTAGCTGGCTTTCTCTTGGAATCATCTAAGGTCCAGTGATATGGGTAGTGGGTGCCTGATTTTAGAAACACACAGTACAGCTTGCCTATTCTGGCAGCATCAGCTCTAAATAGCATGTTTTTCTCTCAGATAAAGGCTTTATGTTTCTGTTTGATGGATCTTTCAAACTATGCTTTCCTGAACTTCTTCACAGTGTTTCACCAGAGCTTAGTCATATAGTGGAAGGTGTAAGAAATTAAAAAATTCTCTCTCTCTCTCTCTCTCTCTCTCTCTCTCTCTCTCTCTCTCTCTGTGTGTGTGTGTGTGTCTGTGTGAGACGTTCCATTTTCTATTGGAAAATAGGTTAAAGATAGAACATTCAATATATTTTATAGCACACTTCTGAAATAAGCAACCTAAATATTTGTGGTATATAATTACTTTCTCATTCATCTATTACTCAGACTTATACAAGAACCTTCAACACAGATACACACATACATATTTCAGGCTACCAGATGTCTGAACTGGGAAGCCTATTCAAATTGTCCAGACTTTGCATGTAGCACTTGCCTTCAAGGGTAATATAAAACCAGGGAATTTCAAGTTGTATATTATAATCATCTGCTTAAATATTTAAGTGATCATTTATTCATAAGGCCTTCCCTCTTTCCTTCCCAAGATAGTTGGCAATGATGGAGCAGCAATTCCAAGGCGCTCATAGTCATAATCACAGCAATTGTTAGGCTTTCTGGCAGTTCTGCAGTAGTCTTCCATCGCAAGCCTCCAGAGATCAAATTCTGCCTTAGGAACAAAGAATGTCCATCCTCAGCAGAGCTTCCAGCCCAGGTCAAACAGAGAGCTTTAACACTGTCTCAGCCACACCCAGGACTTAGCCACTGGGGATAAGTGTCACTCAGCAAATGAGGCTGTTGCATACTTAGCCATGCTTTGCTGCCCCAGAAGAGTTCTTCATCCTTTGATATCTGCAGGGTGAAGTGTAGCTGCTTTAAGATTCTACAAAGCTTTCTGCTCCAGATGCCCTGCAATGGGGATCACGCTATGAATGCAGAAATGAGTAAGGTATGGAAAATGGCTCTTTAGAAAATGTAAAGGAGCCGATTTCTAGAGAGAGTTTAGTATTCACTCAGAAAGGCCAAAGCTGTTTGACTGCACCTGGATTCATTGTTCTTTCTCTCTTGTGCATCCCCGCATTTAGATCCATCGGTATCACAGAGAACATAGCACCACATTCTACAAAACTGAGTTCCACATCTGTCTGAACTGAAGTTCCAGCATAAGAACCATTTCTACTGGGAAATGTCACTTTGTCCTTACAGCTTGGGTCATGAGTTTTGAATAACCAACTATCTCATCTGTCAGGGACTGTCCCAGTTTGAGCCATGTTAGTCCCACACCTTAGGAAATCCCAGGGCTGCAGCTCACTAGGACAGCCGGTGTTCAAGGTCAGTATTTACATTAATCATTGAGTTGCCTGCTGCTTGTTGTTATTGAATGTGAGCACCTTGAAGGTTGAAATTGTATAAACTCAAAAAAGAAAAATAAAATGAGAGTTTGAGTAAGTGAATGAATAAATAGACCAACTGGATAAATAAATAGGATTAATTCATTTTCTAAAGCTATAATTTTAAGAGGTTAATTTTTTTCTGTGAGGGAGAAGCAAGAGCCTTATCCTTAAGTTTATTTAAATTAATTCATCAGACCTAATACAATAACCAGATTGAATGCTTAAAGGACTGACCTGGAGCTGCTACTGGGATCACTACTGAAAAATGAAAACTCCCACGGAAAAAGATGTTGGAAGAGGTAGAGAAACCAGAGATAAATACAGGACTTTTCCCCTAAGCCAGAAGGATCAACATTGTGCTTTCAGTATATCATGTCAAGGGGTCATAGAAGCCCTACCCTCACAAATGGATTAAAGCTCCCATGTCTCTCACCCTTTCCTGGTCTTTCCGCCATGGGATGATGTGAGAAGAACCCCCTTCTCCCCCCCCCCCCCCCCCCCCCCCCCCCCCACATACACATACATAACATAGTTCCTGGATCTCGGACTTCCAAGTCTCTGGAACTGTGAGTAAATACATTTCAAATCATTTTAAATTACCCAGTCTGTGATAAATGTATTACTACAAAAGATCAGAATTGTGTTCCTGCAGGGCCCACCCACCCTCCTTTATTGCAGATGAGTCCACTGCATCCAGACTTTGGTGCAGACAATCACCATTGTGGCACGTTCTGTCTTCATTCAAGTAGATGAGCCACAGGACTCCATCGGCGGACTCTGATTAGTCCACTGGTGAAGGCAAGGGGAAATAAAGAGCATATGGCATATTATACGTGGTATGAAGATCTGTTTAATATACAGGCCTTGAAGACTAATAGCCTGAGTTTGAGATCTAGCACCTCCCCCTTCCAACTATGTGACACTGGGCAGGTTACATAGTATCACTAATCCTCCATTGTCTCACCTGTGAAATAACAGTCACCACATCTATGTGACAGCATTCTTTCAAGATAAATGAGATGCATGTGACTCATGCACAGTTATTCATAAACAGTGGTGGTTGGCATTGCTTTGATTATTGTCAGAATAGAGTCTTTGGCATGAAAGAGCCATGGCTGATGTCTCATTGAAGAGTTTGATGCAAATGTAAATACTTTAACAAACGTCTAAATGCTATGGGGAATTTAGAAGAAAAAGAGATCTTATTCTAGGAAAATGTTTAAGCTAATTCAGACATTGGAACACTCAGATCATAAAACTAGGAATCAGAAAGGACTCTGAGTGTGGAGATGATAAATATGTTTCTGACTTCATGAACTTGTAATTCCTTTAGTGTAGGGACATTCTTATACCTTTTCATACTCAATTAGTGTGTGTGTGTGTGTGTGTGTGTGTGTGTGTGTTATTCACTAAATAGTCGTGAGGTATATCACAGAAAATTGAAATACAGCCATTAAAATATATAAATGACCTTAAATATTCTTTATTATTGGGTAAAGATCAAAGGAGGTTTGAGTGTGTCAAACTAAGTTCACATGCTGGGAACCAGGGCCTGAGGGAAGGTTTGTGATCTTGACTATCCAAGTTTCTTTTTATTGGCAGAATCTAGCACTATATAAATAGATAGAATGTATTTAGATTGTCCATATACACTTAATAATAAAGATAGTTATATGCGAATCTCTGAAAAAATTATAATTTATTAACCAATTAGGCCTCTATTAGCACCTTTGTTCATTTTGAATCAATTCCTATTACAGATATAATTATAAATATTCAGATTTTATAAGACCCTATTTAATTAGAAAAAAACAAATTTTTATTAGGCTTACAAAGGCTCAGCAGTGACACAGAAATTATCTTCAGGACTATAGAGAGGTTCCTTTTAAATGAGAATCACTTAGGAAATTCTTTTGCCAGGCCCAATAGCACTCTCAGAGCATGCCCACTTACAATCTAGAAGCCTATCAACAGATAAAGTCCAGGTTGAAGCTAGCTTCAGCAGTTCTGTGTCTCCAGCAGTTCAGGTCCTTTGCCTTTGGGAAGCCTAGAGCAAAAGCATACTAATGCTTCAACTTCTATCAGGAAAACTAAGCGATATTTCTGGAGTTTGTTAAGATGGGCTCTCACATAGCTTAGATGGTCACAGGCTCCCAATCCTACTGCCTCTCCCTTTTTAAGTACTAAGATTATAGATGTGTACCTCAACTCCTACTCTTACTTTGATCCCTCATTGATCTGCATTTCAGAGTATTAATGCTCTCTATAAACAAGGCTAGTTATTTTTCTAGAAGTTTGGTAGAAAAGCTTTGGCTTTATATTTAAATGAACACACACTTGCATAGTCACTTTCTTATGTTAAATCTGGAAGCTAAAAATACATGTACCTCTTTCAGGCTATACCCAGCACCCTAGTGTTCTGTGTTTACACTTCTTTTCTGCAACGTGGGTGAGATGTTTTGAGTACTCAATGTGATGACATTTTCCAATCAGCCAAACACACATACAAGTTCCATGACTTTATGTTGTGAATTTGCATACATTTCTCTTGTCCTGCCAGCACATGGTCACACACAAAAGCAAATTCTAGCTGTAACAAATGCAGGGCTCGCTCTCCCTTTCTCTCCACCCCCAGGTTCCAGACGTTTGCATTTCCTTCAGAGCGAATAAGACTGTGTCCTTATGCTTTTTCTTTCCCTGGAGGACTTGGAGCTTCACGCAGTTATGCGGAACAGCTGGTGATACTCTCAAGATTGTCTACAAGGCAAAATGCAGATGGTGATAACCAACCACACATTGTCATTTTTTTTTCCCAGACACTACCCTCAAGAGATAAAATTTGCACCAGTGAAATGAGCACATTTTCACGCCAGCAAAGAAAAGACTGCCAAAAGGCATGATGTTCTCTGAACTCTTTCTGCTTACTAACACCCCACCCCCACTTCCCCCCACCCCCGACCCCCGCCAACACTGCCACAGGTAACTAAGGCTTAAGGACAGGGACAAACCTCAGAAGTTTTTGACTACTAGGACTGAAAAGACTTTGCTGGGAATTCAAGGTGACTGTGTCTCAGTGGAGGACACCCGTGGAGACCACAGACTCACAGAAAGCCCGGACATTTTTCTCTATGGTCCTTACCAGGGCAGTATTAGGATTGAATTGAATATCAGAAGGGTGAAGGACCCAATGAATAAATGGCTGGTGGACATTCTAGGAAAAGAGGCGGGACCTCAGGAAAGAGGCAATAGACATTTATCACAATATGGTGTTCAGGGTTCCTACACTCTCACCTGACTCTATTAGCTTTTTCAGATCCTCCATGCATAAATTGGCATAACATTCACCCCAGAGCTGTTATGAGACCTAAACTATATTGTATTGGAAATGTACAGTGAGTGCTACAGAGGTTTCTCACAAGTAGACTTCTGAAAGGAAGCAGAGCAACCCCGCCTTCCTTGAGTTACAGAGCTCAGGCTGAACTAAAGGAATGACATGGAAACATAGGACTCTCTCTGTATGAGATAAACAACTTAACTGAAACAGTGCACGTTAGTGACACATTTGCTTGCCTTTATCTCACCAACTAGAAAGCTCTACGGAACAGATAAACCAGATATTATGGTAGCATCTCAGCTTCAGATTATATCTAAAAAACAGTCAAGAATTGTTACATAATATACTCCAATGGGTTAAGATTATTTTCCAGTTGCTCATGAAAGAGAAATTTGCCATATATATAGTCTACAAGATTAAGTGTGAATTCACTTACCATAAGGAAGGTCAAGGAAAAGTCAGAGTCCCTAATGTAAGAATTATTGGCCTCTTACAAACCTGAATAATGAATTTAGGAAAAACTGTGAGGCTATGCAGGGACCCAGCTGAAGAGGAAGCCCTTTTGGTTTGTTCCTGGCTGCTAGGGATTCAAGGAGTAGGTGTGAATCAGCATCCATGCTGTGAATCTTCCACCCTAACACTCCCAACATATTGCTGACAACAACCCATGCATGAGACCCTCAGTTCTCTGAACCTTGAATTGCTTCGTCTGGCATGCATTTTTTCTTTTATTCCCTTTACCTTTGTTTTTATTCTTCTCCCTCGAGAACAATGGTTCTTAAACTTCCAATGCTGTGACTCCTTAATACGGTTCTTCATAGTGTGGTGACTTCCAACCGTAAAATTATTTTGTTGTTACTTGATAACTATAATTTTGCTACTGTTATGAACCCTAATATAAATATATGTTATGCAGGATGTCTGATATGTGACACCCCCCCACAATGGGTCGCAACCCACATGTTGAGAACTACCGCCCTACATTTGTTTTCCATGGGAACCTACTACCTGCATACATTTGTTATCATAGCCACCTTTGTTTGACATTGCTAAAATTTTATGGCACAATTCTTTTATTTCCATCACTAAAGTAAACACCCTTTCTCTCCTGATAGTCCATTTCTCCTTAGAGTGTGTTTTTATAGAGAGAGTAATATGATTCAAAGGCACTCTGCTACCTGGAAAGAAATTAAAAGATTTTGCTTATTTGCTGAGATGAACCATATTTCAGAGGGGGTTTGTGGACCTGTGGTGCCTTCTTTTCCTGAGAGTTACCAACACTATCCAGTGGATCTCACTGAACAGAATTATGCACTTTGTTGGCCCCACTCAAAGGAACTAGGACCTTCTAGGACATTGATTATTTATGGCTAGTATCTTCTTGAATGAAGAGAAAATATTATGGACTTAAAGCAAAAACAAAGAAGGCAAAGGGAAACATCAAGGATCATACATTAATCTATGTTTGAAAAAATAAGTAATTTTTAAAAACGTAAGTCAGTATATTTAGGTTGCCACCAGATAGTTATACATGAGAAGTAGGAAACAGGGAACATTCACACACCACCAGAGGAACAACTTTCTGCCTGGGTGAATTTCTAAACTGTGTGCGATAGGGAAGAGGAACCAGGCAGAGACTCCTGGTCTGCATCATTAAAGGAATCTAGAATAGCCAGGGCAGGGAGAGAGGAGGGAAGGGGAGAGAGAGAGAGAGAGAGAGAATGAATGCACCTCCAAATACCCCAAATGTCTGCAGAGAGTCCACCTTGAGCATTCATAAGGAAAGGAGTAATGCATGCATGTGAAGAAAGAAAATATGATCAAACAAGAAAATGACACTAACTAAAAATGTCTACAGATTGCTGAGGGAAAGGAATATTTTTTTTTCTCTAATCAGTTGGAATAGAAGGTAACAATTCCCAAGGGGGTCACCTACAGTGAGAAAAGTCCACCAGAGCTTACCACTTCGACACTACTGAAGACATTATTGATGGCTGAGGCAGCAAGCAGCATGGTGAACTTGCCCAAATCATGTAACCCCCAAGCCTCACTGCCCTTTGTCTCCTAAGCAGAAGAACTACAGTTAGCTAGAAAGAAACGGAAATACAAAGCCAAAAAGGTTAGTATATTTGGGGTCTTTCCTAGAATCAAGACTAGGTCTTCAGTCCCATTATGGCTGTTGTTAGGATGTGCTCAGTTTTAAATTCAGAATAGTGCCTTTATTAACATGGCATCAATTGTGCTGAGATCTGGGGGAGGGGGCTGTTACATGATGATCATAGTATTCAGGATGGGAATTCCTCAGTGGGGAAAGATTAACCTCAGATGTAGCTCAAATCTTGTCTAATAAAAGCAATACCCAAAAGATCGAAGTTTCCCAAATAACTGTATCACATTAAGAACAATGATCAAAACTAATTCCAAGAATAAAAGAAACCTAGCACCAAACAAGATAAAACTCATTTTATCTGCCTCTCATAAAATTAAAATTCCCAGGCTTACAGAAAAGTACCAAAAAACAACCCAAATGGGAATGAAAAGACATCAGTCAACTGCAGAATGTAACCCAGATGTGACTACACACCTGATAGAACTGGTAAGTAGGAAACCAGTTAACTCCAAGAGGTTCAATCAAGCACATGTTAACAGTAGCACTGAAGCTATTGCAGGGACCCAAACCAAAAATGGAAAAATGAAATCACACTTAATAAGATTAAAGAGATATCATACATTAGAGGATAGATAGGTAAACTCGAAACACAGCAATAAAAATTATACAAAGCACCTACAGAGAAAAATGACTCCATTAAAAATTTGAACACAGTTATCAGTGAATTCTGACTCAATTTCAAGTAGCCAAATATGCATGCAATTCTGTTACCAGATGTATGAGGAAGGGACAGGGACAAAATAATAATAATAATAATAATAATAATAATAATAATAATAATATTTAAACAAGAGCTGAGAGATGACACAGCAGTAACAAGCACTGGCCACTCTTCCAGAGAACACAGGTTTAATTCCCAGCAACCACATGGCTCACAATCATCTGCAACTCCAGTTCTAAAAGATTTGACTCCCTTGTCTGATCTCCAAGGATACCAGTCATGCATGTGATGTATAGATATAGATGTAGGCAAAACACCCACACAGACTTTATATATTTATACTGCATTTTAAGAAAACAAATATTTTAAAAGGATATATAAATAATACTGGCTACCACTACCTCATCCTCAGGTACACAGCTGCTATGGCCAGATTCCATTGCAGGACCACACATGACCATAGACATTTGCTCTAGGGGCCTTTAGAAGTAGCAAACTATCATTAGTGGAACACAAGAAAATATTCATGGCCACTAATCCAGTTATGATACTAGCCACATAGTGAGTACTGCACTCTGACTGTTGTCTTCACAACACATGTCTGAGCCTCTGTTGTCATCACTCATTCATGACCTGTAGAAGCAGTGGGTTCCTTTAACTCTACTACAGTGTGTACTGTGACAGGTCATTAGTCATAACCAGGGAAGAGATTGGAAAGGGAGATGATACCGTGGTATCAACTAGAAACAGAACCAACACTGCAAAATAAACTCCTACTAATGGTCCTACTAAGATCGTCTCCCCATAAAAGAGGTAAAATTATAGGAGCCACCAGAGGCACTAATTAATATGGCAAAAAAGGTAATTTATGAATTCCAAAGGAAGACAAGGATGAAGAGAACATTCAAGACCCAGGGGACATGATTAATTGAATCAATTTCCCAGTTTTCGAATACCCAAAAGAAAAATGTCAAAAGTACAGAAAAACTGCTCGGTGGAATAATAGTATAAACATTCTTTAATCTTCAGAATGATATGTATATCCAAGTGTATGAAACTTATGGGATCCCAAATTGATATGACTATAAAAGATCTATGCCACAGCATATCATAGATTAACAGTAGAAACAACCCAGTTATTTAAAAAAAAAAAAAAAAGACTTTTGAAATCATGTTTCATAGACTCTCCACCACACAAACTTAGTGGATTTCTCCAAGGGAATGCTGCGAGTTAGGAAGGAATGGGATATTGTAGCCCAAGTCCTAAACTCTCAACCAAAATTGTTACAACAATGTTATCCTTTAGAGTTAAAGAAATGCCTTTCCAACATGACTTTTGGAATCTATGATCACTTGATCAGCTTCACACACACACAAACACACACACACACACACACCCCATATATACTTTAGAATGTTTCACATCCAGAAATAAAAATAACTGCCATCACTTAACGTGTGAAAATATAAACCTCATTAGAAGAACAAATATACAGAGAAAAACCAAACCCATCAAACCACAAACAGAAGAGGAGTCAGGAATCTCAAGACCAAACAGGAACTTATTACCTTGTCAATTTTCTTCTATGTATCAAGAGTAACCTTAAATATTAATGGACTGAATTTTCCAACTCAATGGAACAGACTTACTGAAGGAAACAAGACCCAATAATAAGCTTCTAAGAGAGAAAGAAAGAAAGATGGATGTTTCTGATAATATATGTTGCATAGGTATTTCCTCTGAACTAAAACATCCTTTCCTTAAGGAAGGACCAAAACCCATGAGATTTAGGAAACTAAAAATTCAGAAGTTAGGAAAGGTACAAGATAATACCAAGGCCCTGAGATTATATAAGCCATAAGCATTGCTAGAGAAGAAAAAGATTTTTAATGCAGCTGCCTACAAGTCTAACAAAGATCCTCAGGGATACAGTGCTTTTGCATGTGAGTCATCACCTGTGATAGGGTGAGCTTTTCAATGATGCAGTTGCCTTTAAGTTATCCTTGGTCTCTCAGGAGTAACTCCAATGGACTCTTGATTACTAAACTAGACTTGGGTGGAACGTTTCTCGGTCTGGACACAGTACTTTATTTTTAATGAACAGACATTTGCTTGTATTTCCCAGTAACAGTCACACAACAATATAGTTGCAAAGACTCCCAACAAAAGACTAGCAAGTCAAACACATCTAAAGGATTATGCACCACAAGAGTTTTGTTTCATCCAAAAACTGTAAGATGGTTTCAATATTCACAAAACAATAACTGTAGTATATCACAGAGGCAGTATGAAGGATGAACAATATAATCAACTCAGTATATGCAGAAAAATATAAAAGCCAATATATTTTCATTTTTAAAAATCCCTGAACAAATTATGTATAGAAAAACAATACCTGAATATTTCATTTCTCATCAGTATTTTATGAAGATATTTCCCTTTTGTTAAATTTATTTCCAGACATTTAATTTCATTTGGTAAAAGCTGTGGTGAATAGAACTGCATTTATGATTTTTTTTTCATGGAAAACTACATGATTTTGTGGGTTTGTGTGTATATATCCTGACCTTTAAAGTCAGATCTGTGGCTGGGCACTCCTACACACGTATTTTTTTGACAATCTGATCTTTCCACATTGTTTCTTTATCTCACCATTAATTTAAAAGTCAATTTAGAAATTATTTCCTGTAGCTGGTCTTTGCTACTTTGTGGATTCTTCTTTATCCCACCCTTTATCCCTACCCCTGGTTTTAACCCTATCACTAGATATGAGAGAAAGGACAGAGGAGGAGAGAGAGAGGTCCCTGAAGCTAATTTCTTTCTTCTTTTGTTTCTTCTTTGAACACTACTACTAAAAACCTACAATCAATGTTCCTGAATGACCAACAACCATGAATCCTACCTATTAGGGATCTAGTATTTATATACCTTCTGAAAAGATCCCAAAAGAATTCCAAACATCATACAATTGCAGAAACTATATGTAGCTGGCAAAAGCACACTTATGCTAGAGCATGAGGCAAATCATAGTCAGCTATTGCATACAGTCCAAAGCAGCCTCACAGCCCAACACCTGGGATTAAAATGAAAACACATTCTTATAATACTTCTGGTTTTTTTGTTGTTGTTGTTGTTGTTGTTGTTTTTTAAGAAACCAAAACTCCAGAATTCTAACTACAATTTGCTCCATCTCCCCTGTCTTTATAACTACTGGGATTTCATCTGTCCTATACTGTTCTTTATTTTTTTTTTCTCAAAAGCTAATGAAGCTCTTGAGCTGCTTTCTGATTCTGTTTATGTTTTTGATGTTGTTGTTGTTGTTGTTTTAAATCAGACTACAACCCCAAAAGGGAACTTGCGATTCAGCGTAAAAACTGGAATCTGCATGTTCAAGTATTGAGACTTGAACTCTAGCTCTCAACCTGAACAATCATAAACTCAAAATGAACCAAAGACCTGAATAGTAAACTTGTAGCTATGAGAAACAGGGAACAGAGACAATTTACTGAATAGGAGAAAATGTTTATGTTCTACTCATCTGATACAGGATTAATATCTAAAATATGTAAAACACTTCAAAATAATTTTAAAAATAAATAATGCAATAAAATGGGAAAATGATCTGTAGAGACACCTCTAAAGATAGATATACATGACTAATGAATGTGAAAACCTAGATTCAAAACTACTATGAAGATTTCTGAAAGTGGGAGGTAGGGTAAAGGCAAACAACACTTTCCTACAACCTCACAAATCTAGAAGAAAAGTTGCCTTTTGTGGATTAAAAGGGAGTTAAGAAATGTGGAAGGCAAAAAAAAAAAAAAAAAAAAAGTCACCGTAAACAGCAGACTGTGAGACAACACAGAACAATGGCTATTTGATGAACAAAGAAAAAACTAGACTATAACATGGAGTCTCAAATAGAAGACATAGGAAAGATGAGATCTCCTCCCCTGTTCCCCATATCTGATCCACAAACAATCTTTTGGAAAAAGTAAAACTTCTAGAAGCATAGAAAAAAAGAAAAACCTGAACACCAATCCAATCAGCTGTATGAGTTCTGTTCTATGTCATTAATTACATTGGGCATGGGCACAACAAAGGGGATGTGGATCCTTAGACAAGCTGAGCAGTCAAACTACTCACACCAGAAGAGTACAGAACACTACACAGTTGTGTTGTCCCCAACCTCCAGAGCCTCCATTCCATCACTCACTCAGAGAACTATAGAACTATATGGACATCCCACAGAAGGTGACCTGTACTATAACTCAAGGAAGCAAGCGTTTTCAGGTTAAGAACATAGTCTCAGACCTGGTGAGAGGAAGTTTCCATTTGGGAAGGCAAATGTAAACAGGGATGGGACTCCAGGACACTGAAATCCAAGGAGAGCAATCTAGACAATCCAGAACACAGAAAAATCCCATCCAGCCAGGTGGCAAATTTTCAGAAGTAATGTCCCAATCTGTGGCTGGGTTGATGCCAAGGCAGACATTCAACCTTATAGGCCAACTATTTGATTTGCACTGAGATGATATCAACAAGTCTATCAGTTTGGTCAAGCTGTTTTGAACTGCAGACACAGATGGCTGCTTTAGCACTTACAAAGTTAAATTCAGAAAGAAAAAAAAATAACTCTCAGGAGGGAATATTTTCTGCCACTATAAAAAAGAGATCTAATTGATGGTATATTTTATTGTACTTCACTTTTACATTGCTCAACTAGGTAATATGATTGCTATGCTTTTATATCTATATTTATTCTTTGAAGTATCTGGGCCACTTTTCTTATGAAGAACATATATACTCCCTCTCATTCCTGGTTCATTCTCCTTTTCTCTATCTCATCTCCTCTATATACTTAATTTATAATTTTCTACAATTTTAATAATCTTTAAACTTATCCAAACTCCATCATTTATTTAACTATCCTTTATCTGTTATTTCTCTATTGTTCCTTTAATACTTTATTTCCCTTCTGACAATGTCATAGCATTGCTATATAGGGCATACAATAATACTATTCCATTCATAACCTGTGTTCCCTCAAGGTTACTAAAAGTATAGGGGAAACTCCTTCTACCCATTACTATATTTTCACAGTAGGTCTGTCAATCATCTGTGGTTGTTTCTGCAGATAATAATCATGGTGGTTATTGCTGTAGATTGTATCCAGTGTTCAGACCCTGTCTGCTCTCCCAGGATTATGTAGGGAACTATATTCCCAGTCCAGAGGAAAAGAACAGTATCTTAACCATATTACTGGCTATTCCTAACAGACTACTGTGAAAACTTCACCTGAAAAAAATATGAGTCTTAAAAAGCCAGCCAATCCCAAACATACATGCAAAAGCATAAGAGACACTCCTAAGGCAACAGGCTGCCAAAAACTACCAAAGTCATGGTAATTAATTCTAAGGGAAGTGAATTAGATGAATTATCAGCAGAGAATGGCTATGACTGTTCAACAAAAAGGACAGAAATAAATGGAATGAATTATAAAAGAATTCAAATAAAAACTAAATAAATAAAGATGCCAATACAGCAGTAGTTCTTAAGCTTCCTAATGCTGTGACCCTTTAATGGAGTGCCTCATATTGTTGTGATCCCAACCAGAAAATCATATTCATTGATACTTCATAACTGTAATTTTGGTACTGTTATGAATTGTAATGTGAATATCTGATATACAGGATATCGGATATGTGACCCTTTAAAAGGGTTGTTCAACCCTCAAAGGAACCTCTGCAATACAGGCTATGAAAAACTCAATAAGGAGATAGAAATACTGGGGGGAAATCCAAGTGGATAATTCAAAGTGGAAAGCCCAATAAGTCAAATAAAAACTTCATTGAATTTCCACATCAGTTGAGGAGAAGACTAGATAAGGGTGCTTAAAAATAAGGTAGGCTAATTAGAACTCAGACAACAAAAATAACAAAGTATGAACAAAACATCAAAGATCTGTGGGACGCTGCTGAAACACCAGATTTATGATCAATTGCAGATAAAGAAGTATAATTAAAGTCATAGAGAGTATGCTTAATAAATACAGAGTAGAAAATTACTTAAACAAAGAGATAGACAGAGATAGACATTAGATACAGGACACAATTTAAAATTCCAAACAGGCAAAACTACAAAAATAAAAAGGCCTACCTATGTCATTATATTAAAAACACTAAATATACAAAAAAAGTAATGTTGAACATCACATTGAGAGAAGCTTCAAGTCACATATAATGGCAAATCCATCAGAATTACAACAGATTTCACAGCAGAAACAGAAATCCAAGAGGGCAAAGAATGGTATATTTCAAGCTATTAAGGACAATAACTGTCAGACAAAACTGCTATAGATAGCAGAGTTATTCAAGATTGAGGAAGAAACGTTCTCATTATAGGCACAAACTAAAGAAATATACAACTTTAAGGAGTCCTTCAAGCTGAACAACAACAAAAGGCTACACTAGAATAACAAACAAGTAAATGGTAAGAAAGTCCCAACCCTTACAACTACAAGACAGAATTCGTTCTATACCTTTCAATAACAACTATGAACAATTTATTGCCTGCAGGAAATGTAACTTATTGGCAAAGGGCAAACCAATAGGAAAGGGCACACCATCTATGGTGGTTTGAATGAGCATGGCCCCCCACAGGTGCCTATACTTAAATGCTTAGTCAGCAGGGAGTGGCACTACTTGAGGAGGATTAGGAGGTATAACCCTATTAGAGGAAGTGTGTCACTGCAGATGAGCTTTGAAGTTTCCAGAGCTCAAGCCAGGCCCAGTAGTTCTTTCTTCCTGCTGCCTATGAATCCAAATATAAAACTCTCAGCTACATTTCACCACCATATCTGCCTGCATAGTACCATGTTCCCAGCCATGATGAGAAAAGACTAAACATTTGAAACTATAAGCAAGCCCCAATTAAATGTTTTCTTTTATTAGAGTTGCTTGATCATGGTGTCTCTTCACAGCAATAGAACACTGGATAAGACAGAAGTTGGTATCAGGAACTGGAATATCGTTTTGATAGGCCTGACCATGTTGTTCATTGGCAGAATGTGAACTTTAGGATTTTGGGTTAGAAAAGTAGCTGAATGCTTTAATGGGCCATGCTAGTTGGAATATGGAAGTCAGTAGTGCTGAGAACAATCTAAATTATGATGGTCCAGCTTGAGAAGTTTCAGAGAATACTAGTAACTGGCCTAAGACTATTCTTGTGCTACTTTGTGAAAGAATGTGACTGCTTTCTGCCCTTATGCCCCCCCCAAAGTGCCTGAGGTTAAAATGAAGAGTTTTGCATTAACAGCATTGGCAGATGAGATTTCAAGGCAGCCTACTATTGACTGCATTGTATGATTATTAGTGGTCACTCTTATGCAGATCTATAATGAAAAGGAATAAACTGAGCAAGGAAAAATACAAAATGTACAGTTTGAGAATAAAAGGAACACTGGGAAATGTAATGTGGTAGTGAAGTCCAATGCTCAAGAAAATAAAACGTTTAAAGAAAACCAGATGTTAAATGGAATAAAGGGAGTGGTGACCTCAGGACAAGACCACACCCAGCTAAGCTTCTGACTTGTGAAAATAAATTTTTAAAAAAGCTTAAGCAGTGAAGTAAACCACCAAAGAAAACCATTAAAAACAGAAAGCTGATGCAAGCATGATTAGACAAGGGGGGACAAGTTCCAGCCCCACCAAGTTCTTGGCAGCCTTGTCCACATGGTCAAAAACAAAAGAAAGGGGTTGTGGAGTCTCCCTCTGTGGCTAAGGAAAGGCACAGAGGCCATGTGTATGTGTTGGGGTGTCCCTGCATGAAGGCCCAGAGAAGCAATTGCAGGAAACTATGAAGGAAACACCTGGATTGCCTTGAAAACCCCAAGATGTTGAAGATCCAGAGTTGTGGACTACCTGCCATGGAAGGTTGCAGAGCAAGCGTGGAACTATCATGAGAGAAGAGTGTTGCTATAGGATAAAATTTAAAGGGGGCAGATTGTTTCTAACCTGGCT
Organism: Rhynchomys soricoides; assembly: GCA_019843965.1. Lineage (NCBI taxonomy): Eukaryota > Metazoa > Chordata > Mammalia > Rodentia > Muridae > Rhynchomys > Rhynchomys soricoides. Next base: position 16,154,849 of record JADRCH010000013.1, read on the forward strand.
AGCTCCCAAATAATTGAGATGGAGACCTTAGATTTATACAACAAGCTTTAAGCACAATAACTGAGAAGATATTCCTAACCCTCTATACTATCTTAGCTATTTCCCAGCCACAAGCTCTAAGTTACTTGCATTCAGTCTATCCTTGGCTCGCTCTGCTGTAGTTGTCTATCTTCATGGAGAACCTTCTTGGTGACTCCTTCTTATGCCCAAACTCATGGCAACTACCTTTTTTTCCACCAGCTTTGTGGCCCTTCTTCTCCTGGACCCTCAACTCTCTCATGGCAAACTCCTTCTACTTGGTTCTTCTCTTAGGATCCTCTGGTTGGGCTAGTGGCTGGGATCAGAAGTTTAGCCTTCCTATTACATCTGCCCAATCATTGGCTGTTCGGCTTTTCATTAACTAATCAGAGATAATTCTTTATATCATATTGATACAAGAGATTCTTCACTATTTAAGACAACACCCATGCTCGGACTATAACTAAATCTTGGGGCACAGAAATCAACATCTGAATACATAGAGCACAAGACCAACCCTCAACATATTGCAGTCAACAAATCTGAAAGGAGTTGGAGATCAGAAGAGCATCAGAGATGTGGAATGTGGAGTTTTCCCTTCTGGTTTTTATTCTGGTTTTGGTCCAATATTTCCTTACTATGCTTTCTTTTGGAATGGTAATATATATTCTGTGACATTGTATGTTGGAAGCATGTGATCTGCTTTATTTAGATTTTACAGGGTATTATAGTTAAAGGATTGCTGTGCATCTTAAAAGAGACTGGACTTTTTTGAAAGAGTGTTGAGACTCTGATTGATGATGGAGACTTTTGAAGTTGAACTGAATGCAGTTTTGCATTATGAAATAATAATGCTATTAACCTATAGGGACCAGAAGTGGAATGCAGTGCGATGGTTTGAATGTGAATGGCTCACATATTTGAATGCTTAATCATCTGGGAACAGCACTAGAGAAGAATTGGTAGATGTGACTTACTAGAAGAAGTAGGTCTGTCACTAGGGTGGGGGTGGAGAACTCTGAGGTTTCAAAAGCACAAGCCAGATCCAGTGGCTCTCTTTATCTTTCTGCTGCTTGTAGATCTGTAAGTACAACTCACAACTACTTTCCAGCACTATGTCTGCCTGTGTGCCACCATGTTCCTAGCCATGATAATAATGGACTAAACCTTTTGTTAGAATTGCCTTGGTCATAGTATCACTTCACAGTACTAGAACACTGGTTTAGACACCAAACAAATGGAAGTAGACAAAAGGATATAGCCATGCTTATAATTGACAAATTAGTCTTGGAATCAAAACCAAAGTGATAAACTCAACTGACTTCATATTGTTTTAGAAAATACCCATAAAGAAGATATAACAGTTCTACATGTGTATTGCTGAACATCATTACACCAAGCTCATAAATCAAATGATTCTGGGGAGAAAATCAAATACCAACCTCAGCACAATAATAGTACATATCTTTGGCACTTAACTCTCACCAATTAGCCAGTCATCTCAACAAAATATCAACAGAGAAATAACAAATTTAAGTGACATTAGATAGTGACAGAATATTCTACTTAAATCCTGCAGAATGTATATTCTTCTCACCAACTCATGGAACATTCTCGGAAATACTCCATATTATTGGGCACAAAGCAAGTTTTAACAACTACAAGAAAATTCAAATGATTCCCTATATTCTATCTGATAATAATGGATTAAAACTAGAATTCAAGAGAAGAAAGTTGACATGAAATATGTAATTTTATGGAGGTAGAACAATATACTTCTGAATTATCAGTATATCATCAAGAAACAGCAGGAAGGAAATGAAAAAGTTCCTAACACCGAATGATAATGAAAACACAATATACTAAATACCATGGGGAAAAATGAATGCACTTATAAAAGTTTATACCTATAAAATACATGCATTTAAATTTTAGTATGATATTGTGGCTGGAGAGAGAGCTCAGTCAGATAAGCACCCACTCCACAAACACAAGGATCTGAGCTCAGATCTCTAGTACAAAACTCAGGCATGGCAGCATGCATCTGTAACCCCTGGTCTGGGGATGAAAAGACAGTAAGGATGGTCTCTGGAGTTTACTGTCCAGACAGTCTAGTGAATCAACAAACTCCGGGTTCAATAAAAGACCTTATCTCAAAATGTTAGGTGCAAAGTGATTGAGGAAGAGACCCAACATCAACCTCTACCTCACGTATACCTTGCATTGACATGAGAGGTCACAAATAACTTGATGGTGCATCTCTGGTTCCTAGGAAACAAACAGAACAAGCCATATTCCAAATCAGTAGATAGGTGCGTGGTATGGAGCTTTGAAGGAAATGGACCCCATTGGCTCACAGGGAGTAGCACTATTAGGAGGTGTGGCCTTTCTCTAGAAAGTGTGTCACTGTCTCTTCCTGCTGAATATGGATTCAGAGGTAGACACCTCGGCTCCCTTCCAGCACCTAACTTGCCTGCACACCTCCATGTTCCTTACCAAGATGATAATGGACTAAACCCCCAAACTGTAAGCCAGCCCCAATTAAATGTTTTTGTTTATAAGAGTCAACATGGCTATGGTGTCTCTTCACAACAATAGAGCCCAAACTAAGTCAGGGGTGTAATAAGCAGGGCAAAAAGATCTATGAAATTAAAACAGACAGACAAGCAACAACAATAAAAAGCAGAGTTGATTTATTGAAAATAATAAAAACCCGACAAACACATAAACTAACCAAAAAGAGTGAGAAGATTTTAACCAGTTAAATTCTAGATTACAGTCCATCACTGTGGGGAAGCCAATGGGCCTTTAAAGTGTCTAGTCATATCCATTCTCAAAAGAATGAGTGCACACATGTCACACCAATACTCAGCTCGCTCTTTCCTCTCCATTCAGTCCAGACCCTAGCCCATGAAATAGAAGTGTCTTTCCACTTCAGTTAACCCAATTAAGAAAATCCCTCACAGGCCTGCTTACCAGTCAACCCCTGGCAGTCAAGCTCTGATCTAGTCAACCCCTCAATGGGACTGCCTTCCCAGGTGATTCTACATGGTGTCAAGTTGACAATTACAACCAATTATCAGAGCAATCTTAAGCAAAAAAGCCAATGCTAGCAATATCACCATATCTGATTCCAAGATAAACAGAATGTAACTGGCACAAAATCAGAAAAACAGAAATATAGAGCAGTGGAACAGACAAAGGGCCCAGATATAAGCCCACATGGCTGCCACCAGCTGATTTTTTGATAAAGATACCAAAAACATATGTTGGAAAAGATACAGCCTCTTCAATAAATGGTGCTACAAAAACTGGATGTTCACATGTAGAAGAATAAAAACAATTTCCCTATCTCATTCTGCATAAAAAATAATTATAAATGGACCAAAGGCCTTAATACATGACAATCTGAAACTGTCAGAGGCAATGCTTCAAGGTAACAGCATGAGCCAGGACTTTCTGAAAATGATTCCAATGGCTCAGGAAACAAAACAAGGGGCCGACAGGTAGGATTTCATAAAAGTGAAAAGCTGCCATGTAACAAAAACAGCAATCCAGTGAAGGAAGATCCTACAGAAAGGGAGAAAACTTCTGGTAACTATACGTCAGACAAAAGAATAATATCTAGAGTGCATAAAATTTCAGAAGACTACATACCCAGAAACCAAATAATCCAATCAGTAAGTTGGCTGTTAAATTAGACAGTTCTCAAACTATGAATCACAAATGGCCAGTGAATTAATGAAACATTGCAATTAATTTTCATCTTCAGATATCATGGAGATATAAATTAAAACAACACTGATATTCTCTTTCATCTCAACTAGAAATGCTATGATTACAAAAATAACCAGCAAAATTATAGGTACACAAAGAGAAGGAAATCCATATAAACTTCTAGAAGGATGTAGACCAGGCAAACCATTGTGGAAATCCGTATGGAGATTCCTCTAAAAACTAGGGGCCATGTGACCCACTTATAATACTTTTGGGTATACACCCCACAGATGCCCGGTCAGTCCACCACAGAAATAGTTGCAGTGTTCAAAATAGACAAGCTAGGGTATCTGACTTAGTGTCCATCAGCAGGTGAATGGATAAAGAAAACCTGATATATTTACTCATGGATTTTTATTCAGTCATGAAGGAAGGAATTGCACCATTTGAAGGAAAGTGGATACAATCAAAGAGCATCTAATTTAATGAAGTGAGATTCAGAAAGACAAAGATCACATATTCATAATGGATTATAGATTTTATATGTAGATATATAAAATCACATTAAGTTTAGAGGACATAAAAATAAAAGCAAGACTGTCGGGGGAATTAATAAAATACTAAGAGAGGAAAACAGGATGTAAGGGAGGATATCGTTGAAGTCTCCTACATTAGCATTATAGGATTAATTTATATTCATTCAAATGAAAAATGCATATGTAGGAGACTGTTCTTTATTGTTATTGACTTTATTGGCATATATTCATTGTACATAAAGATATTTCACAAAGGTATTTTCATACAAATGTATCATGTACTTCAAGGAAGCCATGCCTACACTTGATTAGAGTACACATTATAGCAGTGCTCTACGGAAAATCAGTCTACCACATGATCTCACTGCTCTGGGCAAGAGTGATTATCCAAATGAACTGAAATGAGTTACCAGTGGTGATGCCTGCATTCCCATGACCACTATGGCACTTCTCACAGCTAACATATAGAATAAAAAGAATATGCCACATATAGCCAAAAAACATTCTGTATATAATAAAGGAGGAAGTCTTGTTTGTGGCAAAAAAGGATGCGACTAGAGAACTTTACATTTCAAAAATATAGGCATACACACAAATAAGTACCACTTGTTCTGTCTCACATGAAAAACTTTGCTGATCTGACTGTGCAAAAATAATGGGGAGATGGGAAAGAGGAGATTGGACTTAATCAGCACATACTATATACAAGTGCTATGTACAATGTATATATGGTAATAAAATTAAAAATTATACTGAAGATAAGTATTTAAACACACCAAAAAAAAAAACATAATAAGAAAATTCAACCTTATTCTATAACCCATGAAAATATCTTTCAAAAGTAAAGTCAAAATAAGAAACCTTCTCAGAAAGCATAAAGAATTTATGACTAGCAGGCCGCATACTGGATGTATTTAAAATAAAATAATTCAGACAGGAAACGTATGATACCAGGACAAAATTTGGTTCTACGAGAAGGTATAATGAGTATTTCTAACAATTCTGTGGGCAAGGATTACTGAATCTCTCTGAAAGTTAATTGAGTATTCAATGAAAATAACAATATATTATTGTGCATCTTGGTAAACTCATAGTCAATTTAATATGTACTTGGTAATATGCAAAGAATAGACATTAATTTCCTGATACCACTAAGGTATAATTATGAAATGTCTTACAAAACAATAAATAAACTTCATATATTTATTTCCTAGAGCTCCTGTAACAAGTACTTCAAGATAGGTAACTTGAAACAAAAGCAATTTATTTTCTCTCAGTTCTAGAGGTTAGAAGAACAAGGTGTTGACATGGTCATGTGCTCTCTGAAATTCTTAGAGTAATCCTTGCCACTTCTTAATGCCTGCTTGTCAGAAATTTGTGGCTTACCTTGACCTGCAGATGCATACTGGCTTTTACATCTATACAATCCAGTTTAACATTATTATAAATACATTATATATACAATATCCATATTGCTAACAAATGCACACTCATGTGTCTTTGGAATTAGAACTTCAGCATACCTTTTAGGAGGAAATGTAGAATTCGACTCATGTCAGTGTTTATTCTTTAAATATGTTTCCTTATGTTTTGAATTCTGATGTCTTTAGAGAATAGATAGATAGAGGCAATATAGATATAGATATAAAACAGTAAACTATGTAATAGGCATATAAATTAACTTGGAATGAGAGTTACTTATGCCCCGTCCCCCCAAAAAAAAGCACATTAGGAAGACAGGATTTGCTATTGACATTAACATTTGTGGCTCCCTTAGATTCCAAAAACCTCTGAACAATTTTTAATAAAAATATCAACTTCATAAAAGCTGCATCCCATGCTGAGCTTCTCTACTTTTCTAGACAGTGGACAATTAAACCGTCAGTCTCAAATCTAGTGATAATCTAGTAATAAACTACTATTTTGAAATACCAATGTGCTATCCTAAGTAAGATGGGGAATTGTGCAAGGGTCCTTGCAGGCTGCATAGCAGGCACGGAAACTGATCAGAATAAGGTAAGAATGAAACGTGGATCAGCCTGGATTTAGTAATTGGTGCTGGGCCAAAACTTCTTGGAATCTGACCCAGAGCATTTTACTTCAGCAATATTTAAGCACAGCACAATTTGGGGCAAAAGGGGAGCATTCAGATGATAACTAACTGAGCTCATGAGTATAACAAAGACAGGCTTACATTGAGATTCTTTACAAACAGCATCTGCTTTCTTTCACAAGAACTAGTACTTTTGACTCAGAGATAGTGCCCAAGATTTAGGGCCCAGGGAGATTGACAGAGGTTAACATAATGCCTGGCCCCAGAAGTCACTTGGGGTGTTGTAATGTACAAATGACATCTCTCATAAGGATGAGTTTTATGTCCTAGAAGCAGTGCTCAAGGTTTAAAGGGGAGAGTGTCTGAGATAAGTAAAACTTAAATTCTGAGCAAGGTCACACAAGAGGAAACCAGGCACAATTACTAGCTTTTCCATATACATTTAAAAAAACTTGCTGAGAAAGAAATCAGAGGGGAAAAAAATCTCTTTTATAATATCTTCAAAAAAAATTACAGTATTTGGGAATAAACCTAACAAGATAAAAAAAAAAATCTCTGGAGGTGGAAAGCTCTTCCTTGCTTGTTGGTCAGGATTGATATAGTGAAGATAGCTACATTACCTAAAGTGGTATGGATTTAGTGCAATCCCCACTAAAATACTCATAATGAGAAAAATCCAAAAATTCTTAAATACACACACATACACACACACACACACAAAGTAAGCTTAAGCAATGAAACAAGACTATAGATTAACACCTCAAACTCAATCTCTGAATAAACTACAGAGCCCTGGAATCAAAAAAAGCATGCTACTAAGTCAAAACAGACAGCTATTTTAAAAGAAGAAAAGAGCCAGAAATAAAGCCATTGTTGCAAGTACATTTGAGAATTATGTAATGAAACCTATTACTTTGTCACTAGATTTAAAGTAAACAATTGGCTGAAGAGAGGAAGGCACAACAGTTACTACTCTCTCAGAGGACCCAAATTTGCTTTCCAGCACCCACACCAAATGGCTTATATCCAACCACCAGTATTGTCATCGCAGGGTATCCAATGCCCTCTTGGCCTCCATGGTCACCTGCACACACATGTTTGATACACATAAATGCACACAGGTGCATGTATATACACTCACAAATAAATGCTTATTTTGAAAGTTAATAATATAATTTAATATTATATTTTAGACAATAAAAGGGAAACAAATCCATGCATTTTTATTAAAAATAAAAAGGTGATGTTCAGATAAATAAGGAACATGGTAAAGAAGCTATTGAAGTGGGACTATGAACAGAGAAATATCATGCAAAAACAAATTAAAATTGAATGCAAACATAAAAAGACAAGGATCTATGAAATTAAAGGAAAGCCTTAGGTAATGAAGAATTTAGAAAATAAAGAGTTTTACTAAGAATGATTATTTAAGAATATTGGCAAACTAGAAATGAACACAAGAATTCTTACAGGTGTTATTCATCTTCATCTTTGAACTTTGTTGAAGGACATTAATTTATTGCCATAATCAGGTGTGAGTTTTCAGATTAAGTAGAGTGATTTTTTTAACAAATACACCAAGAGTTGGAAAATTATTAGCAATTAGCATATAATGTCAGGAAAACACATTATTTTGTTACTATGATTTACTTCAGTACTAGTAACATTTTTTTTTTTTTTTGAAAAAATGGCATTTGTAAAATTAATGCTGGCTAGTTTTTTTGTTTGTTTGTTTTTGGTGAGTTATAAACAGGAATAAGGGTAACTCATAAAAATAATGACTTTATTTTTAAAATGTAAACTTTAAAGGCAAATGCTGGGGATGATATATACAGAGGTTTGGTTTTTTTGTTTGTTTTTTTGCAAAATGCAGATAGTAGGGCTCTATCACAAGATCCTGTATGAGTCTAGGAAAAGCCTTATGTCTAAGATTGGTCATTACCTGTCACTTTCTGCCCATCTTGGGTTTCTGCATAAGCAGGAAGTGAAAGGTAGGCACTATTTTGAACTGTTGAAAATGATGTTGACACAAACCCAACACACAGCCCCTCAGTAAAACCTTAGGGATCACTTGTTAAGGGTTCTGAAGGCAATCTCAGTTCATTCATTATCTGACCACTAAGGTAAAATGGATATCGTACTCCACTGAAGTCACAAAATAAACAACAGAAGTAATAATAATGGCCGTGAAGCAGCATGCTCTAAGATGGGAAAGATGGGGAAATGGGGTTGTCACATGATATTATTATCAACAAAAAACATATAAAACGTGCCAAAAAGCAAGAAAATACATCCTGTTAAAAGAAAAAAGTAGAAAATAGTCTCTCTGAGGAAGCAGCTACATGGATTCATGGAACCCAGTTTCTGAACCAGCTCTTATAGCCAGTGAACCAAGCAAAGAGCACAGAATAACTCAAGGGTGGGTGGTGTCCACATGTAGCAGCATCAAAAGACAGAATACATTTTTAAGACGACCAAACAGAAATCCCACAAGTCAAACTGTAACTGAGATTAAAAAAAAGAACTGTCAGCCTGGTATAAGAGAACATTTAAACAGGCGAAATAAAAGAAAGAAAAAAGAAAGACAGTAAACAGAGAGATAAGTTCATTTAATATTCAACCTGAGGACCTGAAAAAATGGATATTAATCTGTGGGATACTGGATATATTACAATATATAGGGAGACATGTGAATAAGATCATAAGAGAAGGTACTAGAAACAGTACTTCCAGGAGTAATTTGAAGGTCTATGGGGCCCCACAAGCCAATCACTCACATAAAAGGCAACCGTTTTGGTACTGAGGTTTGAACTTGCTAGCAATTGGTACAAGACATGCCCACTGGTACAATAGTGGGAAGAACATCATGGGAGTAACAGGTACTTCCTGTTTGGATTTTAGATTCCACTCCACAAGCTGAACTCCATATCTGGGATCATTATCAACCAAGATCTTGTGACTAGACTGGTCCTATGTCCTAATGGGGAAGCTACTGTTGTGCTGACAAATAGATATAATGTGAGACTGAATCCTACTGACTTGTGATTAATTACATGTATAAACCAATATATCTTCTAAACTTCAGCAGAAAAACTTATATTTGTATTATTTGGTATTTATCAGAGATCTACAGCTAGGTAAGGTACAGAGAGATGCTGTGGAATCCTCAGACCTAAGTGAGCTGTCTATGTCACACATCTTCCCTCAAAGCTGAGAGATTTTGTAGGAAAAGGCCTGGAAAGACTATTAAGAGTCAGAAGTAATGGATGGTTACAAGGAAACAGTATTTTCAGATACAATCTAGAAATTAAACACATAAACCCACAGATCTATGACAGCAAGCATAAGACCTGTGGAGGTCAAGCCAAACAAAACCTCATCATGGACACGAAGAGGTAGACACAAAGCTCCCCCCACCCCCAAAGCTGAGGACTTAAGGCATTTAATGGCTGCTAAGGAAAGGACCAGTTTTCTTTAAGGGTGTAACCCTGGTAAGTTGACCATACTCCAGGGCAGGCCCCACACCAAAGAGTATTTAGGTAACACAAATCGGACTTAATGAGAGAGATGTGGGAGGTAGAATAGGAAGTGGGGTTGGGTGGGGAGGCGGGGCCAATCTGAGAGGGATTGGGGAGGTTAACATGATTCAAATACATTCTTTGACGTTCTCAAACAATTCATAAAATAAAAAAGAAATTTTCCCAAAATTATTTTTGAAAAACTTAATAACACACACACAAACACACCCACCTTCAATGAGCTCTAAGCAGAATATACACAAAAAAGATATACACCTAAACCAGACATGAAACACATACCTGTAATCCCATCATTGAGGAAGCAGAGTCAGGACTATTATGAGTTCAAGGATAACCTGAGCTACGTATGTATGTGACCCTGAAGCAAGGAAATAAAAGAAACCTACACCTGGAAACTTTACTCAGATTTGAAAACCAAACACAAAAGAAAGAGATAACATGGATGCATTTATCATCTTAGAAAACATGGCTCTTTCAAGTGTTCTTAGATGTATCTCAGACAGGTACATAAAGCACATAACACCAAAAGAAAGGTTATCTTTATTACAGAAGAGCAAAGAGTTTGGCAGAATTATGCTTCTGTTAGAGAAGGTGAAATTTGTAAAGTGATTAATTTGGACATTTAGTAGAAAGGACTAAACAAACTGTGGTGACTCTGATGGTTTCTCCTTACTGCTCTGAATAAAACTTGAAAGGGAAGAAGAGATAAACTAAGGGATGCATCATTTGGTGAGTATGAACCAATATTTATGATTTGGAAGATTTTATAACTACCTAGATGATGTAGTCTAGGACCAGGGTGTTTTGGAGGAATCTCCACAGAATGCAGAAGGAAAGATGCAGGGAACTCTCTTGCCTGGTGGCTTCAACTCCTGTATCACTTGAGCAATATCCAAGTGTCTTAGGATTGTATGATAATAGAAATTTGCTGGCCTGGCAAGAAAGAGATTGAGTCAATGTACAACAAATAAATAACTGCTTTAAGGAAAGAACCAAAGAGTCCTATCTGAAAGAGTCTCCTGGATGGAGAGGGTGGAATTTTCACCTCCTGAGTCAAGAGGCCAGGATACAGACCCTGCAGTTGAATTGGACAGAGCACTGAGACTGAGAGATGTTCTTGGATCTTGACCACCTTTCATTTATCCTGGGATAGGCTTCAGACTTGTTACATAACACTGTTTCCCTTTCCAATATTCCCTTTCTGAATGGGAATTCCTACCCTAAACTGGCATTACCATTGGACTTCAGAAGCAGAGAAGACTTGGCTGCATTTCACATACTCGAAAATGGAGAGAAATTTTGGCCCAGGAATAAATCCTACCATGAGGATCATCAGGACTGACTTAAATGACTTAGATAAGAGTAAAGACTTTGAATTGATGGTAACTAGGTCTATTTTAGAGTTAGTATTTTTAGTGGAATGTTTAATAATCTTGGGAGTGTCTCATTTTCTTAGGCAAGCACATAAAATGTAGATAGCTAGAATAGAGACAAAGGTTAATCCGCGTCCCCCTCAAAAGACATGTTGACATTTTGACACAATATCTCAGAATGTTACCTTATTTAAAAGTTGGGTCATCCAACATGTAATTAGTTAATATGAAAGTCATGTCAAGCCCGGCAGTGGTGGTGCACGCCTTTAATCCCAGCAGTTGGGAGGCAGAGGCAGGCAGAGGCCAGCCTGGTCTACAGAGTGAGTTCCAGGACAGCCAGGGCTACACAGAAAAACCCTGTCTCGAAAAAAAAAGAAAAAGAAAAAGAAAAAAGAAAGTCATGCCAGTGTACAGTGGGCTCTGATATGTGGGTATCCTCACGGAACGAGATTAGTGGTGCACAAGGAAAAGGTCACCTGACAGCAGAGAGTGGCTGATGAGATCTCAAGCCATGAAACAATGCCGACACAGGCCAGAGGCTACAGAAGGAAGGGTTCTAAGGATTGGAGAGGAGTGTACCTCCACCCTGACTTCCCTTCCAGATTTCTAACTTCCAAAAATGCAGATGAGTATACCTTTGGGTCATCAGGAAACAAATACAATTCTATTTGGAAGGTATGATTTAATAACTATTCAAAATACTTGGACGACCATGTAAAAAATGAAATTGGATCCTACCCAACTCCATATATGAAATTAATTGAAACTTGATCATAGACCTGAATGTAAGATGTAAAGCTATTAATCCCACAGAAGAAAACAAAACCATTCATGACTCTGAAATAGGCAACTGTTTCTTGTTTATGAAACAGAAAGCATGAGAGGCAGAGCAACTTCAACCAAATTTCAAAGCTGGAATCTGTCTTCAAAAGTACTGAAGAGGGTACAAAAGAGAAGGATAGAAAGTGTTTACAAGTCATGGTAAGGAACGTACACCATGCACACATAGAAACATATAGACACACACACGCACATCTTTCAACTCATGGATAAAGGACAACATAATTCATAATTTTGGAAGACAATTTGAATAGGCATTTCTTTAAAAAGTAGTTATGTGAAAAAAGTAGAGGATGCCTGAAGGACACTTATCATCAACAGCCATGTTAGATATGCCAATCAGTGCTATAGGGAGAAAGAGAAGAAGTAGGATCAGAGTGGACATCCACAGTAGAGACTGGGGCAAATGTGAGCCAAATGAAACTCTGATCCTGCAAGTTGGAGGATGAAATACTGTAGTTCTTTTGGAAAACAGTCTGACATCTCCTTTAAAGGTAAAAATCATGCTACTGCATGACTCACAAACTATATGCCTAACTCTATACTCAAGAGAATTAAAAATATGTTCACTTTAGCATCTGTTGTCATTTGTTCTTTTGACCTTAGCCCTTCTAACTTGGGTAAGATAAAATTTCAAAGTTGGTTAATTTAATATGCATTTCCCCAATGTTGAAGATGTTGAACATTTCTTTAAATGTTCCTTAGCTATTTTGTGTTTCAGGTTGGGTTGGATCTGGTGAAAGGGGAACACTAATTCACTGATGAATGGAATGCAAACTGGTGTGGCCAAAATTAAAATCAGTGTGGAAGTTTCACATAAAGCTAAAATTAGATGTCCCACATGATTTAGCTATACTATGAGTTGGTATATACCCACAGGACTCTGCTTCTTACAATACAGATATCTGCTCATCCATGTTCACTGTTGCTCTACTCATAATAGCCAGGAGATGGAAACAGCTGAGCTGCTCATCAACTGATGAATAGACAAAGAAAATATGGTATATTTATACAATGGAATATTATTTGAAAAGCAAATTTGCAGATAAATGGATAGAGATGGAAACAGCCATTCTCAGCCATTCTTATTGAGGTAATCCAAACCCAGAAAGACAAACATCAAATGTTTTCTCTCATCTGTGGATGCTAGCTTTGTATCTTCAAATATTTATGTTTCATTTGGAATACCCATAGAGGTCAGAGAATTACTGAATTGTACTGGGGAGGGTCTTTCAAGGGACGAAAGGAAGATCACTGGTATAAAACATTAAGCAATACTGCATCAGTAAACTGACATCAGTAAAGTTAAACTATGTGGAGGGAGCAGAGGGCAGGGTGAAGGAAAGAATATGGGTTGGAAAGAAAATACAGTATAAAGCTTTCAATAAAAATCATGTGGAATTCTACTATTATAGAAGCTTACACATATGAGCGTGTGTGTGTGTGTGTGTGTGTGTGTGTGTGTGTGTGTGTGTAAAGAGCTTAAATTGAGTCATACCCTAACCCTAATTTTAACCCCCAACAAACCAGAATTTCAGTACCAGCAATGGGTTCCTTCCTCTTTCGGCTATCTTGTCAAATATTTCCTCCCCCAAACATTATATACTATTGCTGATATTATTTGGTACCTTCCAAAACATAACAGTAAGACTCTACTGCTGAAGACATTACATACTTAAGCCACAAAACATGGAGTATCAAGCCAGCTCTGACTTGAAGCCTCATCCCAACTGGCTAGGCTTCATGATGCTAGAAGTTTCTGTGAAACTATGAGAGGAGAAAACTAATCAGAAATCATACCCAGTTATGAACTCTGAAAGCTACAATAATGTCTGGCCTGGAAAGGTATGCCTATGTGTGCAATTGTGGCACAAATATCATAGAAGCAACCACCATCTGATTGAATTTAAATCCCATTTCATATCTAACATTATTATCAGGCCTAGATTCTATGGTTTGACTGGTCACAGGTCATAGAGAAGAACCTACTACTATGATTATGCTAAATGGATGTAGTATTAAAGCAAATCCTAATGGCTTATCATTACACTGTAGGTTAGCACACCAGCCAACCTGCATCAAAGAAACTTCTTTTATTATACAATGTGAAACCTTTCTATAATGTGTTTGATAAATATTGCCCAGGTTCCATTGCCAAGAATGTGCTGTTTAGTGTTCATGGATGAAACTCCACTTTTGTATTTGGTTTTGACCATATGTATAGAATGTCATGATAGGTCATAGTAATGGCAGTGATCAGACATAGAAATGGTGGAAAGACAAAAATGTACATGTGAAAGAAACTCAGTATTTTAACAGAAAGAGAGATTATGTATATGAATGAATGAATTTGGGGCTGGGTATGGTGGCACATATTCTTAATTCCAATACTGGGGTGGAGAGGGCAGGAAAAAAGCAAGCAGATCTATGTGAGTTCAAGGCCAGCCGCTTCTACAAAGCCAGTTTCAGGCCATATAGAGCTATATAGTGAGATCCGATCTCAAAATAAGTAATGAAATGTGTAAACAAATAACTGGAGAATTTTATGGTTCTATGATTTCACAATGCAGCATCACTTTTAAAATGCTGTAGTGGCAAATGTAAAGCCTACTGTGTATTTCACGTATTACCTTGTTTCTAAACAAAAAGGGTACTAGAGAGATGAAACACTAGTTTCCCCCATGTGCTTTCTAGCTCTTTACTTCCTATTGAGTGGCTAGGTAAGTATTCTTTAATACGAACGGTAACTGGTCAAAGGTCACATACTGACTGATCTGAGGGAACGTAGAGTAAGGAAAAGCCAGGCATACCTACAATACTTTTCAGACACTTTATCACAATATGCCTCCAGAATCTCTAGTGGCTCCGTGTACAGTACCCTTGTGGTCCCTCTGTGTAGTGAAGCTGCATGAGGGAGGGCTGGACCTTAAAAGACCCCTGCTCTCTTTGTTCCCTGTAACCATAAATTGTTAAAGGGAAGGCAGTCATTTGAAAGTTTTGTACCCAAGATTCTTAACCATCAAGGTACTGAGAATAAGTAACTGTTGGGTGCTCAGCCCTAAATAAGACATGTATATGAACCCCTGAATGGTCCATGGAATGTCAAAGAAGAGGGGTTAGAAAGAGTGTATGAGTCGGAAGATGTGGGAGTGTGCTGTGAAATGCTGTCTTCCAGACATGTCATGGTCATGGGACTCATGAACCCATACCAGCTGCAAAAGGCCTGCATTGATCAAACCAATCAGCCATCTAGCATTGATGGGAGGGAGGCTGATGAGACACTTTCTCAAGCTTCAGAGCTATTGACAAGTAATGACTTCTAGGTGAGGAAAAAGCAATTTCCTTCTGGGGTGTGGCTCCTGAATGTTGGCCGACCTCTCAGTGGATTTCCTCACACCTATGTGCCTGTTGGCAGCACTTACTTGACTCAGTAACTTTCAAGAACAAAGGAGGAGTTGAAAGTGAAAATGAAGGATTAGGGATTTAGAGGGACTAAAAGGAGGGATTAGTTTGAGTATGATCTAGACTGCACTCCTCTATGAAATTTCTACAAAAAGAAAACCCTGGTCCCTAGAACTTAGCAGTCAGGCTTACAGTACAGTATCTGACAACCAAAGAAGTTACTATTCACCCTCTCAAATGAAGAAACAGGCAGGCTCTGGCCACCAGCATGTTAGGGCACAGGTTTTGGAGAAATATAACCTAAATAGTGTCACTGTGATAGTGAAGGGCTCTCTTGATCTTTTCACACTTTAATCATTTATCTATATGTTTTAGATTAAAATCATGCCAAACTCACGGAACCGTTGTCAGAACTAGATAAGACATGCAATGGTCAGAATGACCACCTCTTATGTGGTGCTTTCCAAATATGTTTTGTTTTTATATTATTATTTTGAATGGGAAGATCCCTTAAAGAAGAACTTACTACTGTGCGAGGATGACAGCTACCCAACCCCACCCTCACACAGGACATTCCTTCTCAAATTCTAAAAAGATAGAGAAAGGTTAGAAATACATAATGTAAAATTAAATATAGTTTGCCCATACTACCCATGGATGTCTTTTACACTACTACCCACTATGTCTTTTATACAGAAAATTTAATATAAAAAATGCCATTTTGGCACAATTTGTAAATGACATTGACCAACCAATGAATTGAACATGCTTAGGAAAGACAGGTAACTCACCTTTGCAGCTAAAGGACAGAACAAAAGCCCACCCCCATGAACCCCCTGCAAAAATCACAGATAAGAATTCAAACTCTGTATTTAGGTACCCCGGGTTTCTTTTAAAACTTCATACCCCTTGTAGCCTATTGGTAATGCCTATCCAAGAGCCTGGCAAAAACAGTTTGTCTCCATCTCTACCTACTTGCTATTTTATAAATAGAAGGGTCATGCTCTTGTAGTACTTGCAGAACTAGTCTTGTGTCATTTTAGTGTGTCCATGGTGTCTTGTCATACTTACAATGGCAGAGACTACAGGCTCTTCTCAGTGGCTCACAGAACCTAGCAGTAGTAAGTAGTAATTTCCTTCTTAGTATTGAGCTTAATGTATGAATTAAACTGTCTAAAGCATTTATTATTAGCCCCACTGATTGTTTCCAGTAATTTCATGTTTGTCTTTTTTGCACTGTCTATTTTACTTCTAAAGTTAGGTAGACATAAAAGTCTTAAGGTAAAGTACCATATCATGAGAGGGAAGGGAACAGTTATGAAACCTTTTATCTCCTGAGTAAATGAAAACCATAACAGAGGGAAATTCAAAAATAGTAGAGGAGCTTTAGATAGTAAACATTAGGACCCACAGTCATGGGTGTGGGACAGAGTCAAGATCCTGTAGATGCCCCCAGAGGCCTCATTTCTAAGTATCCATGACTATTGTTTGCTTGGGACTTGAAATGTCTCCCTCTACATCAAGAGATATTTTTTTCACTAATGTCACTGCTGTGTGAGATTGTGGAGCATTTAGAAGGTGAGACCTAAAGGAAAGAGCAGGTACTTGGAGTGGACCTTTGACGATTATACCTGTCCATGCTTCTACTGTTGTTCTCTGGTGTACTGTGGTGTTTCAGAGAGTCTCTCCTGTCATACACTTCCACCACCGTGTTCCCCTACTATGATGGACTGAATCCTCTCTGAAGCTGAGAGCCAAAATAAAGATTTCCTTCATTAAATTGTTTCTGTCAGTCACAGCAGTACCAAAGTAACTAATACAACTACCTTGAATCACTTGCTAAATTTGAGACAGGCCTCTAAACGAGGATGTTTGGTCAGCCAGGTTCCATCCAATTACATAAGTAGAGCAGAGGGACAAGCAGTGATCTTTAGCTGGCACCAATAACTACCATCCCTTTAGACCCATATGCAATGGAACATTCTTGATAAAAGGAAGTGAGCAAGCTTTACATAAAATTATGAGGTATAAGAGTAGATGTTTCCCAAATGACTGAGAGTCTCCATGAATTTTAATAGTAACATTCCTCTTTATAAGATTTTATAACTATGAAATAGGAGGAATAATCTCATCACTCATTTCTGAAAACCCACCTGTTTTGTATTATTGTAACCTTTTCACAAATGAGGTCACAGGTGCAGTTCTCATGGTATGTATCTTTAACATGATTAAGTCATGACACATTATGCAATCAGCATATTCACTATATATCACTGAAGAAATGAATGAACACGTTTCTGTACGGAATCATATGAATATCATCTCTATGACACAGTTTCACAAATTAAAGGATTATTTTAAATCCTAGTCTACCACCTTTATTTTAAAATATAGGAAACAAACCAGAAATTGAAATGAGTCATATAAGGCAAGACAAATGAGAGAAGAATTCTCTACTGAAGCTCAACATCTCACTCTTAGCCTATATATGTTTCATTTTCCATGCCCCCTCCTGTAATCACTATTATTTACAGATCTCACAGAATAGGAGATGCACAATGCAGTCTGTGCATTGGGAATTGAAAGCCAGTGTGATTTGTACAGTGGGCCAGTCATGAAAGACTTTTAGGATGTTTTGTCTTTTACTCAAAACCTATGACTTCTGAACTTTCTTCTCGTCATGTTATACTTCTAGAAATCCTGCCTTCTGAGGGACACTGCTCTTGGGATGCCACTGAGCCCAAAGAACTCTCTTTCCAACATAATTCTCTTCTCTTATTATCTTTTTACACAACCACCAAAGACATACTGGAGCACTCACCAAAAGCTCTGTTCCCGAAATCTGAAGCCATTAGGCCAACAGTGAGTAGAAGGTCCCAATGTAAAGAGATAACTGTATGTTTTCTCTGATAGCAATGAGAGACGTGTCCTTAACTGAAACATGTTCCATGACAGCAGCCATCTAGAGTCTAATGGTGACTCACTGTCTGCAACTATTTGAGCTATGTTTAAGTAGAGTATTTTAATACATCAAGGCCAGGGTAAAATAGCAATTAATGTTCTCAGTTGTGTCGGATCATACAACTCAATGTGCATTAAAAAATTGAGTTCTATCCAGTTGAACATTGGTACATGTAATATTTGCCATTTCAGTAAGTATATATGCCCACCATTGATAGCAACAAGCTCTTAACAGTTACTGAATAGAACTTGGGAGAGCTGCTCAATCAATTCCCACCACAGTTCCCAACAACAGCACATCACAAGACATGAAATCTACAGATCAGACGTTAACTCAGTAACTGGAAAATACGGTCAACCATGCAGGCTGTTCTGGGTGTTTTGGTCTTCATGCTAGTCATTCATTTCAGGTGTGGCTCTTCATGATGGCAAGAAGGCTGCTTCTGCCCAGGCAGCAAGGTCTGTACAGATGCAAAGATAGTTCCCCATACCAATGCCTGAGTTATTTCTCTAAGTCAACCATCCTGCTCTCCCCTCTCTCTACCCTGAAAGAAGAGTGAATGAAGATCTCTTTTTAGTTAGAATCTGGAAGGAACACATTAACTATCTTCTCCCATATGTAGAACAGATGTATGAGACACAAAAGCAGAAAACAGACTATTTATGGAGTGGTAAGGGACAAGGGGAAAGGGGAGGGAAAAATGAGAAGGTGATGAAGGGGTGAATATTCATAAACATAATATATAAATGTATGAAAATGTCATAAAAACTCATTGTACACTTAAAGAAGAAAGCTAATACAAGAAGACCATTGTTAGAAGCATTTCTAAGATACAGATCTGACATACATCTCATATATAAATATATGTGTGATATATATTTATCTCAGATATATAAATATATATGAGATGCATCTCATACATGTATGTGTGTGTGTGCATGTGTATGTGTGAGAGAGAGAGAGACAGACAGACATAGAGACAGAGAGATAAAGAGAGAGAGAGAGAGAGAGAACGTATGAACCACATACCCCATCTTAATCTTAACCTTGTCATCAATTATATATGTAATCCCTTAACCTGTAATATTTTTATCTAAGAACGGAAGTAATTTTACAAAATAGTCTCAAAGTTCCTTTCTGATCAAAGATGGGAGATGTCAAATTAATAATAATGCCCAAAATAAAGGCTACCCTCGCTAAGTCAACTAACATGTCTGGTCTGAATTCGTTGTGCACAAATGTACCTAATACAATGAGGTCCATTAGCTCTTGCATTTTTGGAAAAGTTATGTAAGAGTAGGTGGAAAAGAAAGTTACCAGTGCCTAAACAACAACTACTTACATGATACCGTCATACATCTCCAAAGATAGGTCTGAGACAGGGAAGCAGCAATCAGGTAAATCAGAAAAACCTAATTTTCTTCCAGAGGTGAGCATCTTAGTACTAGACAGAAGGACTCTAAGAAATTCTTAGAAGCAGGAACATTTCCTTTTTGGGTGCAATTTAGTTACTTCATTGCAGTCTGATATCCACATTGTCTGTTTCCAAAGATACACATTCAAAACTCAGAAGTAAATGTTTCACATTGGGTTTTCTCCCCAGGAACTCAACATAAATATTGTTGGGTATTTTGTTTGTTTAGGGAGTATCTGTGTATCTGGGACATACATTCACGAAAGAGATTTCCAGCTGTGAGACTAAGGATGATACAAGCAAAACTGGAGGTTGATGGCTGAGAAATGGAACCTGGTCACAAGACAAATCATGTAACTGAGGACATGGTGGGCAAATGTGATCTCTACCCTGAATTCTTTCAACTAATAATCTGGGTTGGCTCCTGTGCTAATCTAAGGGTTCTCTATCACCATCTCCTACACCAATCCTGAGTTGCCACATTTCCCTGCCTCCACCCCCTGCCCTGGCCTTACACATTCACTAATAGTATATGTATGTCCAGAAGCATCTTTACTGTCTTTCTAAATCAGTGCTGGGAGTGAGAACCCTGCACATCTAAAATAGTACTGAAACCTGAGGAGGAACCCTCATGCCTAGTTCTGTCCTATATTGCTGGTAGATATATCACAATGCAAATAAAGCTGCCCTGTAAATTCTCCAAATAACAAGCCCTACAAAGAAAAGCAAACATGACCAAACCAAACACCAAATAAATACATACCAGTGTCTCCCATGAAGAACTTTCTAAGCATAGCCCTGTTTTGAATGTTTGCATTCTTCCTTTATCTCTTGCAAGAACACTAAAATAGGCAATCAGAAAACTTAGAGTAGGGCTGTTAATAAACTGAATAGACAAATTCAAATAGAAAAAGAAATTTCATTACTTTCTGGAAAAAAAATCCTTTAATTTACTGGTCTACATTTCTGTCTAGGAGAGTATTAAAAACGAAAGTGAATTCTCTTGCCTTATGGAGCACTTGTCAGTCACTGGGAACTCTTCTAACCTTCAGGCTTTCTAGCTCTCAGGGGCAAACCCTGGAGATGTAGACGAGGTTTCACATCATCTGTATTGCTTTCAGGTTTCCTGGGAGTCCTTGTGTTTGCTACATCTCTCTTGTAATTGTTCTGCAAGAGATGGGCACAAGGAATCTCAGCTAACCAAAATTTTACTACACACCAGAGTACATCAAACTGCAAATATAGCCCTTTGAGTTAAAGAGAAGAACTCAGCAGACCTCAGTTCCATTCTCAGGTCTCTTCTGGGGAGGTTAAATAGAAATGTTTTAGAGGGATTCTTTCCTGTTGTTTTAACACCAAATCAATACAGTGCAATTCTAGAGCAGGCTTGCTTGTTCAACTTGTCTGTGTGCTTCTAGAAACTCACTTTCTTGATTTAGGATGGGTAAATACACTTGAAGATGACGTGTGTCCTAGCAGTCCAATTAAAGTCACAGGAAGAAAACAGAATCCACTGCAGAATTGGTATTTTATTTTAGCATCTGCCAACTGCAAATAGCTCAGAAATGTTACCTCCCCAGTGGGGACATTTAATTTACAATATAACTTTCTATTTTTAATGACAGTGTTTGCACTGCTTTTATAATCCAAGCACCTAAGGAGATAAACCAGTGAGTCAGAAGTTTGGATAGAAGCCACAAACAGTATGAGTACCATTTGTCCTTTCCCTCCTTCAGTCTGCCTCACTTCTAAGGAGCTCAGTTCACTTGAGTTCCTCTAGTTCTTCTGGTACCTACTCATCTTTAGACAGCATTATTCACCTCATCCTGCCTCAAAACTTGTCATATCAGGTCTTAGAAGCCCAGAGGTCTCCCTGGATTTATTCTTTGGGCTCGTTACAGCACTGGAGTTACAGAGCTGAGACTTTTGAGCATGTGCCTTTAAATAGGCACATCCTCATTAAACATAGGTTATATTTTATAGATAAAATGCTAGCCTGCAGGAAACATGTTATCTTCCTAAAGAGCTAGAAGATATATGCTCATATTTAAAAGCAAAAGGCTCATTTTTTTTTTGAAGGTTATGCATTTAATGGTTCTGTGAACTGGTTCCAAAAGATAAATTATAAGGTGGGTAAGCTCCAGGGTGGGTTAATACAGGGTCAACACTGTGGGACTGGCCTAGCTGCATGGTTGATATTATATGTAAACTTTACCTCTCACAGTCACCATGCATGGCTTTTAACTCTGCTCCCAATGAACTTTCACCAGGCCACTGACTCAGGCAAATTCCACTCAATTATTTCCCCAATGAAAAGATACTAGTCATATAGCACAAAAGAATTATAAGGAGAGCATCACATTACATTTGAAAGGTATTAATTTCCAGGACAATGTGTCAATGTTTATTAAATTCCCAATAGAGAATTATAATGGGGAAGGCAGGAGAAAAGGAGAGTGCTGAGGAGTGGAGATGCCTACCCCTGGCCACTGGCCTCATGCAGCTCAGCATAGCAATGAACATACCCCAGCAAAAAAACAAAACCTCATGCAAAACATGAGTTTTATGATGATTTTCTGTAACTATGCTGTGTGGTCTTCAAGCATGGGTCTTGTAGATGACACCTTAATGGCAAAAAGTTGGACACACCTAAGGATGAGAGAAAATTCTAGGCATTTGGGTCCAGTAATGTGGAACAAATACTTAACTGCCAGAAGAAGCAAAATAGCAGAGGAGACAATGCTAATATACACCGAGCCGCCATTCTAAATTTGAATGTCACACCAACAACAACCCAAAATCCATCCAAAATTCTCCCTCTTGGTTGGTTTAGAATGAGATGAAGAAATGCTGAGGTGTCATTCATGTATAAAGTGAAAACTTGCATACAAAACATGGTGATTTTGAGCTTCATAGTGTCAATATGCATGTTATATGTTCAAAAATGATTTATCATACTCCTCCAGATGTCCAAGAAACTACAGGATAAAGCTGCTTGGAATATTTAGAAAGTACTTAGGTTACATGTAACTCTAGCTGCTCAGAGGTCTGGCTCACTTACCTACCAGTTAAATCTTAGATATGTGAGGAAGAGACATTATTGGCTCAGTGCCCCAGCCTCACAATATCCTCCTCCTCCTCTTCCTCCTCCTCCTCCTCTTCCTCCTCCTCCTCCTCTTCCTCCTCCTCTTCCTCATCATGGCAACAGAGTAATTAGCAACATTTCTAATCAGCTACACATTCAAAAATTTCATTGATTATTAATTATTGAGCAGTTAGTATGTACAAGCCAGTAGTGTAACAGTAGTGAGAAGACAGATATGTAATCCATACCCAGATTGTTATCATCGACTTAATAAGCATATTTTCTTCATAGTAGCATGACTAAGATTGGATTAAGGAGCTATTTCAAGCTAAGAAACTTAGAAATATCAGAAGCCATTGGTGAACTTAACACACTTCTTACAAAGTACTAGAGGGGAGAACATGGACTGGCGTTGGCTGGCCAGACTATAAAGCAATTCTTAGTTTTCACAAGATCCAGTTCTGCCCCAGCTCAAGACACCATGACCTTGGCTAAACTGCAGACAGGATTCTTGTCTTCTATTGAAGTGTTAGGGCAATGGAGTCAAATGCTAAGTCCCTCTGAAGCAAAGGAAGACTGTGTTCACCTATTTTTGCTCATCAACACTCAGTGTTGAGTATCAGATCTTTTCCCACCAGATGAATGAGAACTGCCACCACCAGAGGAACAACGTAGGAAAGTTAGGGAGGATGTCTGGCACACCATCTTCATCCATACCAGTCTCTCGCTGTAGAAAAGGTAGCCCAAGCTGAGCATTCTTTCTTGAGACAACAAAAAGAAAAGCCTTGGGGAAGAAAGGCTGATGATTTTGAATTAGCCTTAGAAAGCATTATCAAGCATTAGTATCCCCTTCCCTATAGCCCTGTCAAGGATGGACAAGATATTCCCAGACAGCAGGGGAGGTGGCATTTCTTCACCCCCACTGCAAACAATTAGAACCATAAGGCAATATGGGATCACAAATTATTAGTCATCATTTCATCTATTCCCAGAAAGAGTAGAAAAAATCCCATGGTTGCTCCTCAGAGAAAATGAGCCAAAGAATATCTGAAACACCCTCTGGTACAGCTGTGTTTCCTCGTGACATCCTGTCCTCAAGAAAGCAGGTGATGCTGGCACTCATGAGGCAGGCAGGGGAAGGCAGGGCCCAACTCAAGTCACAGGTTTTGTATGTGCACTGCAGGGGCCAATCTCAAGGTAAGAATATGGATGAGAAGCTGCTATGTAACTGACTTCAGAGATCATTCAAATGTGCATTAGTCATAGGATCAGGCTTCTGTGGGACAGGCATACTTCCTTTTAATATGAAGCCCCTGGCTCATTGGGGTGGCTCCATGTTTCTTCATTGGCACTCAGTGGCATCCTTTGAATATGAGGAGTTTCTATGTGGCTGATCAGATGTTGACAACACACTAAAGTCACCTGGGAGCCTTGGAAAACTCCTGACACAGATTCTCTTGCAACCCTGAGATCAAATTCTTTAGGGGCAGAGTCCAGATTCACTAGTTTTTCAGTCTTCTCCATAACTCTATCACGGAGGGTCAAACCACAGCGACGTGAGGTGGTTTCATCTGGTCAAAGCTAACCTATTGCCTGGTTGAAATGATAGCTGAGGAAAAAGGCTTGTATTTTAGTAGGAAACCCAGCCTTTATGGGCAAGGTTTTGTCAGAAATCATGCTTCTCCCTACAGCTAGAGCAGGGATGTCTTACTTAGTGTGGCTGTGTCTAAAGAGATGAGCAGAGGCACAGTTAGGCCAAGTGGATCTCCAAGCATTTTTCTGCTACTAACTCTGCAATCTCCAGAAAATTCTTTGCTCTTCTTGGACATGACTTGCCTCACATGTAACAGGAAGTTAATGAGACACTAAGGAAGAAACAAAATGAGACATTCATAATGGTGGATGGGATGGCAGCCTGAACTCAAATCACAGCTTATTTAAATCTCCATAATACCACCGATTAGGCTTGTAACCTTGGATATGCTTCTTCAATTTCTTGAGTGTGTATTTCCAATTATTATTGGAAATTATTGAGCAAAAGCATAATGCCAACTTCATAAGCTTTTGCAAGATTAAGCTAGATAATCTACCTGAAACACTTAGAATATTGTCAGAGACTTAAATGATCATTATCATTTGAAAATCTCACAGGTCTAATAAGCACTGCAGACATGGAATAATTAGTAACTACCATTAGCAGCTTTATGAGCGTGTAATTATTTTTGCCTTAGTTTTAAGAGAAGATTCTCTATGGTGATTTCAAATAGGAATTCCACGGACCCTCCAAGGATATGATTCAAACAGGAGTCTGATCAATTAATACTTAGAAGGGGGTTTCTAAGTTCTAGGATGACAACACTCTTACTAAACAGATGTGGTGCGAGACAGCTGAGGAGGCTTCATTTTGTTAAATACCTGTGATTAAGGGTTTAACAAACATGTCTGGGGTTCACATATGCGTGAACCACAGTGACAGTAAGCAGATCCTGCTGTCAAGGAACCTTTCTATGACAGCTGATGCCATATCTGGCAAAGGTACTTGGAAGTATTTTCACAGGGGAGCATGAACAAGAATTTGGCACAAAGCCTCATTTGAAATGTGTGAGGCTCAGTAGTCTGGAGTCAATTGGACTAGATTTTGTTCTGCAGTTTGTATGCTTATGAAGAATATGCTTGTCAGAAGTTACTACTAAGTCACTGACTTTGAACATCTTAGTTTAAGATTAATTTCACATTACATGGAGAAAGTGGATGTTGAGATGTAATACTAAAATGAATGTGTTGGTTTTCCCATTTATTGTTTTTTTTAAAGATATATTGATTATTTAGATTGTGTTAGATATATTGATACTATCCCTGTGCTTTGTCATTATCAATGAACCTCTTTACCTCAAGGTTGATTTCAGTCTTCAAATATATCTCATCTGGCAAGCACATTGACAAACTGATTTCATTGGGTTAATATTTGATTTGTGTGGGTTTTTTTTTTTTTTTACCACTTCATTTTTAAGTCTGAATGTAATATTTCCATGAACTTTAGATCTGTGTTCTTTAAATAGCATGCATCTAGACTCATTTTTAAAGTGTACTTTAAATTCTACACATTTAGTTAATGTACGTGTTTTTCAAGTTAGCAACATTAAAAATAAAAATATATTAATATTTTATAGCCACATAGTACATAATTTAATTCCACTCCCACATTAATATTTTA
Organism: Rhynchomys soricoides; assembly: GCA_019843965.1. Classification (NCBI taxonomy): domain Eukaryota; kingdom Metazoa; phylum Chordata; class Mammalia; order Rodentia; family Muridae; genus Rhynchomys; species Rhynchomys soricoides. The sequence goes on from JADRCH010000013.1 coordinate 16,181,002, forward strand.
CTCAGTTTCTATAGAAGTGAAATTACCAATTCCAAATCCTCTATGGTGCACATGGGTGTTTTAGTGTTTTCAGTGTTGTGTGACTATTGATCCTGAGAGATTTGCCTCTCATCCTTGACAGCCACTCACATGCCTTGCATGTTATGGACAGTTGGTGCAAGTGGAACCATAAGATGTGCAATAGTTTTTATGTCCAGCTTCTTTTGCTTGCCTCAATGCCTTTGAGTTTCATTTATGTTGTACTCTGTGTTTCATATTATTCTCTGGGTTGAGGGGCAGCATGTCATGAAATGTGCGCATCATGTTGTGTTTATGCAGTTGTTTGCTTCCCATAATGTGGCTATGAGCCTTTGTATACAGGATTTTGAGTATATTCCTAGGAATGGAATTGCTGGATCACATTGTGTAATTCCATGCTTTAAATTTGTGAAAAGTGCAAAACTAATCCCTTCAACATCTGTGCAGATGTGTACTCAGCAGTGTGAGAGTTTCAGTTTTACCACTTACTGCTTCCTTCAGCTTTAAAAGAAATTATTTATTTTATGTGTATAGGAATTTTGTCCTCATGTATATTATATCACCCAAGAGTAGAAGTTTTAACTAAGCCAGAGGTGACAGAGTATGACTGAACTTCATAGAACTTAGATCTCATACTAATATTAAGGGAACGGTTACATTCAGCATATGTATAGCACATGCATTTGAAACTTTATTTTGGTTTGCCTTGTATTTTAAGAACTATCATATTTGAGTTTGCATCTCAATCACAGCTCAGCTACAAACACATGGCAATGACAGATAAATATAAAAATGGAAAATGGAAACATATGGATGTATAAAAATATTATATGTATATTTTGGTTAAACATTATTGAAATAGAAAGGCAGGATAGTGGGACTCACTGAAGTGTTTGTTCTCTGAAATGTAAGTGAGATGCGTGGTCAGGGTCCTGGGTGTTTTAAGAAGAGAATTCTGGCATATAGGAAATGAGAGACTTAAGGTAGATTTGCTACTGGCAATGAAGCTGTGAAGTATGCCACTCTCAACCTCAATACGAAGGGAAGCCAGAATAAAAATGCTGGAGACAAGTTCAACCCTGGGGCATGCAGGCAGCATTAAGGTCAACCCAAATGAAATAAAGGCCAGAAGACAAACTAGAATTTGTGAATGCAGGAGCATCATTCTCAGCAGAAAACTGGAGAAAGCTATTGCTCAGAGATCATCTGTTTAGAGTCTAACAAATAAAAATACATCAATGTGTTCTAGTATTAAGTAAGATAAAGAAAACCCATAGGATCATTTTAATTGACACAGGGAAAGTGTACATTAAACTCAACAACTTATAATGATTAAAAAAGTTAGCATGCTTCTTCATTTCACAGCCCCAAAAGTGAACATAGCACACAGTTGTTCACTGTTAGTCCCTTCAATGATCAGTACCTAAAGCATATAAATAAGTTCTCTTCATGCACTGCTCCTTTCAAAATGCCATCCCATAACTTGTGTAGAAAACAATAACAGATATTGCTCATGCACCTTTGTATAGGTGTGGCTGTATATGTACCCACACATATGTTACATGTATATCACCACTTTCCCCCTCCATCCTCTCTACACACCAGTTCAGCTTTCTGACACCTGCAGACCTCTTGATGACCTCCTGATAGTATCCACAACTATTCTGAAACATAGAATAAATTTTTCGTTTTGTTCATTTTATTATACTCTATTATGTTTCAACGGACACACACAGCTGAAAATGACTGAAACATAGCCCATAAATGACCTAGAGACTGTCAACCAATGCTGATAGCCAATCCCAAGACAAAGAAAAAAGCTTAACAAAACTCACAGTGATTTAACTATGTATACCACAAACCTTAGATCCTCATCCAGTTTACACAGAAATTCAACGTATGATAAAAATGGCATCACAAAATCCAACATACCTTACTTAAAACATTACTCTGGGGTCTGGGCCGGTACCCTGAGCAGACCGTGGGCATGAACTCAGCAGCCAGTCTCACAACACCCAGAGGAAGCGCCACTCCCAGGTGCTCTAACATGCCCAGGAACATAGAATCAGAGATGAGGAAGAAACAGCATCTGTCCCAACACCTGGAGTAACTGGGAACAACAAGATCCAGGGACCCAGGAACCCCGCCCAACTAGTGGCACAGGCTCCTTCCAGCCTGACCCAGTGCCCTGAGCAGACCTTTGGCAACATCAGAAACCAGTTCTCCCACCATAGCAAGTCCTGGATATACCATGACACCGGAAAAGCAAGATTCAGATCTAAAATCACTTCTAATGATGATGCTAAAGAACTTAAAGAAGGATATGAATAACTCCCTTAAAGAAATACAGGAGAATGCAGATAAACATCTAGAAGCCCTTAAAAAGGAGACACAAAAATCCCTTAAAGAACTACAGAAAACACAATTAAACAGGCAGAGGAAATGAACAAAACCATCCAGGATCTAAAAATGGAAATAGAAACAATAAAGAAACCACAAAGGGAGACAACACTGGAGATAGAAAACCTAGGAAAGAGATGAGGAGTCATAGATGCAAGCATCATCAACAGAATACAAGAGATAGAAAAGAAAACCTCAGGTGCAGAAGATGCTATAGAAAACATTGACACAACAGTCAAAGAAAATGCAAAATGCAAAATGCTTCTAATCTAAAACATCCAGGAAATCCAGGACACAATGGGAAGACCAAACCTAAGGCTATTAGGTATGGAAGAGAGTGGGGATTCCCAACTTAAAGGGCCAGTAAATATCTTCTTCAAACTTATAGAAGGAAACTTCCCTAACTTAAAGAAAGAGTTGCATACGAACATACAAGAAACCTACAGAAATCCAAATAGACTAGACCAGAAAAGAAATTCCTCCTGTCACATAATAATCAAAACACCAAATGCACTAAACAAAGAAAGAATATTAAAAGCAGTAAGGGAAAAAGGTCAAGTAATATAGAAAGGCAGTCCTATCAGAATTACACCAGAATTCTCACCAGAGACTATGAAAGCTAGCAGATCCTGGGCAGATGTCATACAGACCCTAAGAGAACACAAATGCCAGCCCAGGCTACTATATCTAGCAAAACTCTCAATTACCATAGATGGAGAAAACAAGATATTCCACGACAAAACCAAATTTACACAATATCTTTCCACAAACCCAGCACTACAAAGGATAGTAGATGGAAAACATCTACACAAGGAGGGAAACAACACTCTAGAAAAAGCAAGAAAGTGATCTTTCAACAAACCCAAAAGAAGATGGCCACACAAACATAATTCTACCTTTAACAACAAAAATAACAGGAAGTAACAATCACTTTTCCTTAATATCTCTTAACATCAATGAACTCAATTCCCCAATAGAAAGATGTAGACCAACAGATTGGATAAGTAAACAGGACCCAGCAGTTTGCTGCATACAGGAAATGCACCTCAGTAACAAAGATAGACACTATCTCAGAGTGAAAGGTTGGAAAACAATTTCCCAAGCAAATGGTTCCAAGAAACAAGCTGGAGTAGCCATTATATTCTAAGATCAAGAATCGACAAATGGAACCTCATAAAATTTCAAAGCTTCTGTAAGGCAGAGGACACTGTCAATATGACAAAACAGCAACCAACAGATTGGGAAAAGATCTTTACCCATCCAGGCAAAGGACACCGTTAATAGGACAAAACAGCAACCAACAGACTGGGTAAAGATCTTTAGCAATCCTACATCTGATAGAGGACTAATATCCAACATATACAAAGAACTCAAGAAGTTAGACACCAGAGAATCAAATAACCCTATTTTTAAAATGTGGTACAGTGCTAAACAAAGAATTTAACTGAGGAATATCGAATGGCTAAGAAGCACCTAAAGAAATGCTCAACATCTTAAGTTCTCATGGAAATACAAATCAAACCAACCCTAAGATTCCACTTCACACCAGTCAGAATGATCAAAAACTCAGGTAACAGCAGTTGCTGGCAAGGATGTGGAGAAAGAGGAATGCTCTTCCATTGTTGGTAGGATTGCAAGCTGGTACAACCACTCTGGAAATCAGTCTGGTGGTTCCTCAGAAAAGTGGACATAGTATTACCTGAGGACACAGCTATACCATTCCTCAGCATATACCCAAAAGATGGCCCAACATAAAACAAGGACACATGCTCCACTATGTTCATAGCAGCCATATTTATAATAGGCAGAACCTGGAAACAACCCAGATGTCCCTCAACAGAGGAATGGATACAGAAAATGTGGTACATTTACACAATGGAGTACTACTCAGATATTAAAAATGATGAATTCATAAAATTCTTAGGCAAATGGACGGAACAAGAAAATATCATCTTGAGTGAGGTAACCCAATCACAAAAGAACGCACATGGTATGCACTCACTGATAAGTGGATATTAGCCGAAAAGCTCCGAATACCCAAGATACAATTCACAGACCACATGAAGCTCAATAAGAAGGAAGACCAAAGTGTGGGTGCTTCAGTCCTTCTTAGAAAGTGGAACAAAATACTCATGGAGCAATTGTGGAGAGAAAGTGTAGAGCAGAGACTGAAGGAAAGGCCATCCAGAGACTGTCCCACCTGGGGATCAATCCCATATAGTCACTGAACCGAGACACTATTGCGGATGCCAAGAAATGCTTACTGAAAGGAGCTTGATATAGCTGTCTCCTGAGAGGCCCTGCCTGACCCTTACAAAAACAGAGGCACATGCTTGCATCCAATCACTGGACTGAACACTGGGTCCCCAATGGGGGAGTTCAAGAAAGGACTGAAGGAGCTGAAGGGCTTTACAACCCCATAGGAAGAATAACACTGTCAACCAACCAGATCCCCCAGAGCTCCCAAGGACTAAGCCACCAACCAAGAAATACACATGGCTCCAGCCGCATATATAGCAGAGGGCCTTGTCAGGCATCAATAGGAGGAGAGGTCCTTGGTCCTATGAAGGCTCGATAGATCCCCCAGTGCAGGGGAATCGAGGGCGGGGAAGCCGGAATGGGTAGGTGGAGGAACACCCTCATAGAAACAAGGGGAAGGGAGATAAGATAGGGGATTTCTGGGAGGGGAGAAAACCAACAAAGGTGATAACATTTGAAATGTAAATAAAGAAAATATTCAATAAAAATAAAATAAAAACATTACTCTGTAAGTACTTGCTGTTCTTTCGGAAGAAATTGACGAGTCTTTTGTTTCTTCTAGCTTTTTTGGTGGTTACTTTGGAAATATCAATTAATGAAAGTGGAGTTACCTTTTAATTCATAAAACCTAGTTGCACCTACGGGAATCCTCATCACACACTTATTACTCACACTGTAAGTGGAGCTTTCCCAGTGCTCACTTGTAAGAACAGATTAAACAGGGAATGCAGCCCATGAGATACATGGCAGTGGGAGTCAAGAATGAGGCCCATCTTTCTGTGATTGCAGTGAACATCATCTAGACCTATTCTAAATTAAAACCACAGGCAGCTTATATATAAATATAGAAAGAAATTCAATAAAATACAAATGAGATAAAAACAGAGACATTGATAACATCCAAATATAAAGAATAGATAGTTGTGGCAACAGTTCAGGTAGGAAAAATTTGGACCCCATATTTTAATAAGTTTTTAAATGAGATAATAATACTTAGGAGTTTTGCTTTATCATTTCATCTACTCTGTTGTAACATTCTTATTTATTAATTCAGAGATATTTGAAAAGCCTTCACATTCTTGTTCAGTTAATAAACTTTATATAAAACCATGTAACAAACAGACCTTATACCTATTCCTCTATCTGTTATGAACACCACAAGCAATATTCCCTGCAGCTTCTTCATTAGCCTTATTCCCTTGACAATGCAGTTCATATGTTGACTTCAAAAGTAATTGTAGACTGATCAGAGCACATTGTAATTTTGGATTTACATTTACATAAATCTTCACACCCACTGTGCGACTTATTGCTTCAATTAAAACCGTATCAAACGACATTACATTGAAGTGTACACTGTAGCAAGGTCTCTAATTTGCATCACAAATATAATCAAAGAACTCCACCTCTTTGTCTTACAGCTAACAACGTGTGAAACTAAAGAACAGCCCATAAAATTCTTCACAATTATGAAAATAAAAACAACCCTTCTCAGAATTGCTTCAGTGGTTTTACCTGCTCGTATTTATTTTTCAGCTTTTCTGCGTATTTTCTCTTGAAATTTTTCCTCCACTAGTATTTTTAGTCAGTTATTCAGTCATTTTTTGCTTTCAATTTCAAACCTATGTACTTCAGTATTTTTAATATTTTTACTATTTACATTTATTTATTTTATGAGTGTTTTGCCTGTATGTATATGAACCACATGCATGCATGGTATCCATAGAATTAAGTAATAAGACACCTTATCCCCATGAATTGGAGTTACAGATGCTTGTGGACCACCATGTGGGTGCTAGGAACTGAAGCCAGGTCCTCTGCAAGAACAAGTGCTCCTAGCCACTGGCCCATGCCTCTAGCCACACATGCACATTATTTTTTTAACCTTCTCTGTCATTTTACTCTTTTGCCATGCATTTCCAACTTTCTTTTCTTTTTATTACTAATTATTTTATTTATTTACATCCCAAATGTTGCCCCCTCCCGGTTTCCCCTTGCAGAGTTCTTCCCTCCATCTCCTATCCTCTGTCTCTGAGAAGGGCCCCCCTGAGTCATCATCCCTCACTGGAACATCAAGTCTCTACAGAATCAGGCACCTCCTCTCCCACTGAGGCCAGACAAGGTAGTCTTCTGCTACATATGTGCTGGGGGTCTCAGAAAGCCCATGTTTGCTCTTTGGTTGGTGGCTTAGTCTCTGGGAGCTCCCAGGGGTCCAGGTTAGTTGACACTGTTGGTCTTCCTATGGGGTTGCCATCCCCTTCAGTTCCTTCAATCCTTCCCCTAAGTCCTCCATAGAAGTCCCTGACCCCAGTCCAATGCTTGGCTGTGAATATCATATGTGTGCTACGAAATTATATAGGAAACACAAACTAAAAATAAGGGAAGATAGATGTAAACAAGAGGCAAAAAAGTTAAGTGGACAATTCCCAAAAGAATATACATAGTCTATAGGTATATGAATAAATGTTCAATATCACTAATTACCATGTAAAAAACAAATTAAAATAACAATGACTTGTCACATCACATGTGTTAGAATGGCTTATCAAAAAGGCAAAGGATAATAGGTGAGGACATAGAGAAAATGCAACCTCAGGTCACACACAGATGTAGGGAACTGAAGTTATTATGGTATGGAAAACAGTATGGAAGTTCCCTAGACAACTAAAGATAGACTTACCACACGGCTCAGAAACTCCACCTCTAGGTATATACCCCAAGGAATTTAAATCAGTATGGTTTAGAGACTTATACTCTTATGCTGAGTGTTCCATTTTTAACAACACCTAAGATATGGAAGCAACCTAGGTATTAATCATAAAAGAATTGAATGACACAAAGCCTGTGTAGTGGTTTGCATGAGAATGGATCCCATAGGGTCATATTTGAATACTTGGTGCCCAGTTGAACTCATTGAGAGGGTTGGCCCTATTGGAGGAAGTATGTCACTGGGGACAAGCTTTGAGGTTTCAAAAGAATTATGCCACTCTCAGTGTAATCTGCCTGCCTCCTGTCCTGTTTGTAGTCAGATGTGAACTCTCAGATGTTCCCGGAGTCAAGCCTTTACTCTGCCATCATGGACTGTAACCCCTGTGAACTGTAAACCCAACTAAATGCTTCCTTCTGTTTAAACACAGCAATAGAAAAATAACCAATATTCATTCTCATTCTCTCTCTCTCTCTCTCTCTCTCTCTAATGTGTGTATGTGTGTTGGAACATCATCCAACATATACAGAAGGAAAATTCTGCCATTTGTTGAATCATGAATAAACCCAAAGGACATTATGCTAAGTGCAATAAGCCATGCATAGAAAGAAAGCCACATGATCATTTATAAGTCAAATCAAAATATTGGCCCCTTAGAAGTTGAAAGATAGAAAACTGAGGTCCAGTAAGATGAATTACTGAGTAAAAGCAATTCCTCCAAAGCCTAAAATCCTGAGTGATATTCTCAGAGCCTACTGGTAGAAGGTGCGAATCAGACTGTGGCAAGCTGTTTTCTGATCTCCCTATAGGTGATAGCCTTGGCATGCTCACACTCACACAGAAACACATATACACACACACACACACACACACAAAACCCATACAAATGCTATTTTCACATTTTTAAATTTTACATTTTTAAAAAGAAGTACAGAATAGATGTGGGGAAAGAAGGGAAATTTTAAAAGGGGGGATATGCTTATCACAGAGAGTGTAGTTTCCGTGAGACATGGGGAATGTGACCCAATCATCCCTGCAGTGTTCACCATAATAAATAATGGTGCACTATAATTAAGAGCTGTTTTTATTCTTTCTGCTTATGTGACAGGGTCTCATTTGAAACTCACAGTGTAAACAGGCTATATCTCACACTTACAGAAATCTACCTGGCTTATAAACCCAGCAGTATGAGATTAAAAGTGGGCCTCACCAGGTCTGACCTTTCAAAATCATTGAAGCATAGATTCTACCACAAAAGAGATAAATAACTAAGGTGACAGATTTAGCAATTATTCTGATTTAATAACATATCATTAGAAGTACATATTAAAACATTATTTCCTACTCCATAAACATATACAATCATAATTCATCTATTTTAAGAGAGAATCTTTAAAGGTCTCTGTGTGATGATATGGTAAACTATAAAAGAACCTGTGGAAGTGTATCAAGGAAACCTGAGAAAAAGAATGTCACAGGCTGGGTGGCTGAAACAACAGACATCAGTTACAGGTTCAGAGGCGGCCGTTGAAGCCAGAGGAAAATTGATATCACTGGATGTATATTTGAGCATGGAAGATCTAAAATCAGTAATGAGCTTCTATCCTAACACCAAATGATAAGTGGGCTGATTACATTCACAAAGGTGAGGTACAAAATACAAATTAGAAATCCATGAAATTGCAATGAGAAAAGCACGAAGAAAATCAATGAGGATAACAGATGGCTCTTCAAAAGGATCAATAGAATCAATGAAGTCTCACCAAACTATCAGCCAAGAAGAGAGAGATAACACAAAGTGCGGTGGAGTGAGTAAGGAGGAAGTTTAACCATAGAGCCTGTGGGCATCAAAGGTCAGTAGAGCTCGTATTTGATAACTTAGATAAAAAACATCCCAATCCACTGAAAACCATAGTGCACTATGATTGATGCAAAACAATCTGTACAGGCTCCAAGGTGTACTATGGTCACAAAATACAACTGTACAGACTCACATCTGCACAAGGTATACATGCAAGGGCTAAGAAGGAGGAAGGGCAGGAAGAAGATACTTTCACTGGTAGACTGTGATAACATTAAAAAAGAAGGGATCAGCTCTCTATGATTAATGTCTTATAGAAGATTAGAGAAATCACTCCCTACCTTTTCCTGGGGGACCAGCACTACCCAACACTAACACCAGTCCAACATTGCAGTAACAGAAAGGTACAGTCAGAACTTCTCATAAACATGGACATAAACCTGATCGAGAAAAATCCAGCAGCAGGGATTACACACCATGAACAAACTGGGTTTATTCTAAATTAATGACTCCTCATTCATATCAAGCGGCTCTTTACTCTGAGGTGAAACACTCATAAAGAGAGAAAGGAGGGTAATAAATAGTCAAAAGTTACTAAAACATATGAAAATGTCACTGTTCAGAAAAGGGGAAATTTAACCTATCTAAAATTTAAAATAAAAGCAAGAGAATCTAAGGGGTGATAGCATTCAGTTTAAAGTAGATGGGTATTGATTGAGAAAAAAATGTGTCTAGTGTTCATTTTATGAAACAAACAAAATTTGATTATAGCAAATGATAGCACCCTTTCTGTGTCAGGGAGCATGAGACCTGGTCCCTTCAAAACACAAACAACTGGCCAAATCAAATGGCAAGGCTTCCCTCTGGTCTGGGTGCTTCACTATGAAGCAGCAGTAATGTTCTTACCTCACTTACCCCATGATTTCATACGGCCAGCAATCTTCAAAACTGTGTTTTCTGTGAAAGGCCATATACCAATATACCCTATGCATAAATAAATAAGTTACAGTTTGAAGCGAAGTAATGAAATGAAAAGAAATATCACTACACAGCTTAGACACAAAGTCTCCATTCCGAAGATTCATAGTCTGTTCTAAAAAACAAAACAATTTTTTTTTATTTTGTATATGGAGTAGGGGTAGGGAAGCTCAGTGAGTCTGAATGGTTGGCTGAAGGACATGTTATGGAATTTCCCTCACGTGACCTATTTTGCTGTTTTGTTCCGGGGGGGGGGGGGGAGAGAGCACAAAAAATGAGGATGGTTTGAATAAATGGATGGAGGTAGGTGTTACAGATTCTAGGAACAGCTGAACTTTGCACATTAACATATCAAAACCAATTTTAAAAATTATATTAAGTCAAAGTGTAGGCTGATAACAATCCCAGCTAGATATGAGCATAATTTAACTTAATGCTTACCATTCTCACTAATGCCATCCAAGGCATCCTTAGCAAATGACCACCCAAACTTGGATTTGATATGTTTAACATCACTCCTCCTGCTTCGTGGCTGACCAGTTCCAGCCATTAGAAGACTATGCCTTGTATCAAGTTTGTATGTACTCTGTAAAGACCACTCAATGGCTTTAGTCAGTTCTCCAGAAACAAGGGGTAACAAAAGTTCCAAGAAGCATCTCCAATTTGGTCATGCAAACATCTAATTCTTCCTCCACTACCCATAGTAAAACTGCGAGAAATTTAGAATCAGGGAGGAGAATGAAGTCATAGCCGACATTCAGGACAATATGAAATAAAGAACCTTATTTAAAAGTGGTTCCTCAGGGAGACACAAACTGCATAGTCAGAGATTCCTGCGATGGTACCACCACATGCCAGTCACGTGACAGGAAAGTGAACATAAACTGAAAGTATCTACAAGCACTTCCATGGAAGGGCCTAAGGAACAGAACTAGCCACACCACTAAGAATCCACAGAAGTCAGAAGCATTTGTGCCTTTTCTTCCTTCCCTTTCTTGTCCATTTACAGAAAACACACAGAAATCACAAGTTTCCACCCATGAAGGAAAAATGCTAGTTGCCAATGAGAAAGACCCTAAGCTTTCAGCTCTCGATAAATACAGTTGCCTCAAGTAAACCAACTTTTCAACATTCCAAAGCTCTTTTAGGATATGATTCTTAGATTTCTCTCTCCCAAACCACCTGCTGACAACTATCAGAAAGGATTTACAGAACTCATGTTTCCCCTCTTCTCTAAAAAGACCTACCAGGTGGAGTGCTGGTGAACTGGGCAACAGGGAGAAGGAAGGCATGTGGAAGGCAGTCAGAAGGGAAGGCTGATGGACGTAACCAAGCTTGTGGTTGTAGGACATATACTTCTGACATCCCCTTGTGTCTCAGCACTTTCTACTACTTTTCAAGATCTAGGAGAGGTTCCAGTGTTTTCAATTCTTACTGTTTCCATCTTCTCACTTACCGCAAAATATTGTATATCCAAGAAAGACAAGCTAAAGTTCTCTACTTTATACAAACCTAGATATCAGACCACAGACTTCTTTCTGTACATATAGACCTCATGGCCTATGACAGGTTCTTAATGTTACTTTGTGAAAAGCACTACTCTATATACCACCTTGAAATCAGAGGGTTTTTTTTTTTTTAATTTATGTCACACACACACACACACACACACACACACACACACGAATAGTCCCTTTGTATCAAACATAAATTGAGACAGAGAAAAGCTAAAAGGTAACACTATCAAAAACTAAGTTGTCTGCACATGTAGATACTCAACTAATAGCAGAGATTCTTGTATTAATATTAGCCCCATGAAACTACTCAAATCTGTTGAGCAGTGATTTCATTATGACAGTATTTGCTACTGTCATCTTGATGCCTTTTCTTCTCTTGAAGGGAAATTCTCCCTGCCTACTGCTTATGGAAACCTTTGTAATTATATTTACAGCCTGCCTTGATATAAACAGAATAACTCCCAATTCAAGAACCTTAACCATATCTTTTTTCTGGGATTTCAGAAATTAGGACATGGGAAACTTTGAGATCCACTGTTCAGACAATCAGAGCTTTCTCGCTGCACTAACATTAAAGTGCTATGTCCTCCTTCAGGGTCAGCTCATGCCAAGGTCCTGAACTCAAGTGCAAGCATGCCAATCCTGACACTGGACAATTGTTTCTCAATATACATTTATCTAATCCATAGGCAGTTGTCTTATTTTGTTGATAAAATAAATCTGTCTGTGATTATTAGGGAGCTGGAAGAGTTGTGGTTATGTTATCTACTAAGAGAGAAATCAACCATGGAATTCAGTCTTCTTTTTCCTTATTTCTCAAAACCCCTACTGTATCTGTAATGAAGACAACAAATTGACGTTGGTCAGTCTCTTCAGTTTATTTCCTCTCAGACTAGAGAAATCACCAGCGATTATTCTACTAAATTGATACATTGTTTCATGGGGGAAGCCTATTAAATTCAGGGTATTAAGTGAGCATAAAAGACTCAGGAAGTACATGAAACTTAAGACTGCTCAGGAAGCTTCTGAAATGTACAAGGTTCATAAGGCCCCTCTCCAAGTAACAGTGGTTGCTGGTAGCTGCCTACAAGTTGTGCATAGAGCTCCAGGGATACAACTCTTGTGTCATCATCAGCCACATCAGCTACTCGTAGGGTAGGCTTTTGGTAGTACACCTGCCTTTGAGTTACCCACGCTCCTCTGAGAAATCCTCCTCCATACTTCTATAGGTAACCTCAGTAAACTCACTGGCCCACCAAGGCCAACTTAGGTAGAATAATTTCTTTAGTCTATTGTTGGAGTCTCCTCTTTAATGAAAACAGATACATGTTCATGTCTCCTCCAAAGAGTCACTCGCTGAAGGGGTTTGCAACCCCATAGGAAGAACAACAATATAAACCAACCAGATCCCCCATAGCTCCAAGGGACTAAACCACCAACCAAGGAGTACACATGGAGGGACCCATGGCTCCAGCCGCATATGTAGCAGAGGATGGCCTTGTTGGGCATCAGTGGGAGAAGAGACCCTTGGTCCTGTGAAGGCTCAATGCCCCAGTGTAGGGGAATGTGAGGGCAGGGAGACAGGAGAGGGTAGGTTGTTGGGGGAGCACCCTCGTAGAAGGTGGGGGTGGTGGAATGGGATAGGAGGTTTCAGGCGGGGAACCAGGAAAGGGGATAACATTTGAAATGTAAATAAAGAAAATATCCAATTTTTAAAAAAGGCACAGGGAGGGGGGAGTCACTCACAATGCTTTTCTACACGAGAGACCTGGTGTGCCACACACAATGCACTGCAGTTTCCCAGATGCAACTATAGTCATAGACTCAGCTGCCAGCCGGCTTTCCCTGCTATTTAACCTTCTACCCAGCCATACCCTTAAGGATATCTATTCCTAGCCACTTTTTTCCACCCAGAGTCCTCTTTGTTGGTCTACACTGAGGCTCCTTTTTCTGTTCTAACGCAGAACCTTTCTATTCCAACCCCACCCCACCCTCATCCTTTCTTCCCAATGGGGTAGAAGCCTTCTGAAGCAGTGCAATGTTTTCTTGCATTTGCATTAAATCTGTTTGACCCTTATCAGTACCACTTCATGGGGGAGAAGGGAACACTACCAAGCTGGCACCTCATGTGTTCTCTTGCTTCCACCATTCCAGTGAGTACACGTGGCCACATTATTACTTTTAGAAAGACTGTAGTAAATTGCCACTGTAACTCCTGGATATTTCACATCATCTGAACAACCTGCCCCTTGTCACATTATGCATTCAATGTCTGTTTTTTTAGATCTCAATCTGATTCCCACCAGATATTTACCATCTTCAATCTCCTCATGCACTTATGTTTTTTTTTTTTCCTCTGTGGTTTATTGCTGAATTGTACCAAGGCTTGTTCCTATTTGTTTGATGGAATTTAGTCTTGCTTCCCTAAAAGTAGATTTTCCTAGTAAGACTATATATATATTACCAAGTATCTTTAATGGCAATTCCAAAAAGTACTTGATTGTACAATTTATAGGTATTAGTTAGAAAGTAAATGACTGACTGTTTATACTGTCACTAGTTAGGAATCTACAGGTTAGGATTTGGATTCACTACAACCACAAAGCAGTGGTCATTTACGGAGATATTGAAGACCAGACAAAACCCACCAATCAAAATATCTCCTCCCTCAATTCCTGCTGAGACTTTATTATTTCATTTCATTTTAGAGAAAGTTTTGTTTTATTTCCCCCTAATGCCTCTGCATGCATGACAGAGTACAGTTTTAAATGACTTGGAGAAAGAATTTCACAGCCAAAGAGGAAAAATACCAGATAAATCATATACCATAGCTATGTGAACTTAAAAAAAAAGTAAAGTAACCTAATATATTGTTTAAAAATTTATATATTCTCCAAAAGGCTTATTTTTGTTTCTCTATGTTGTGAATAAACACTTGAAATTCCCCTGATGTTGCCTATACTCTCAAATACTTGATCACTAACCATGCATATACGTTTTGGGATTCTGAAATTTGTCATGATGGTTCTTCTCATATGGACATTTTTTTAGGTGTCTCCAAATGATCTCATGGACAAGCTTCATTAATGTACTGTCATACATACTTGGTGCATTCACAAACAATATTCGGGGATCTGCAGCTTTCTGTGGTGGCTGAATATGAGGACACGGAGACAGTTAAAAGCGATTTACACAGGGCCTTAAGGTCAATGTATGCAGGAAAGATTCCTAGACTCCAGCATTCCTGGATTCTAAAACATACTATGCTGTTCCAACTCAAAAGATTCATTCAGGTAACAAAAACAAGTAACCAATGTGTTATATTAAATCACAGTTAATTTCTCAGCAAAATGCAATTCATTTTGCAGAAACTAGCTCAAGTAGCTCAAATATGTTTAACCTCCAAATAAACTGTGTGGTGAAGGTACTAGCCTTCAGTTTACACTGAGAACTCCCACACAGTGCAAAGGTTAACTTTCCAGTGATCTCTCCTGACAGGTTTTCAAAATGAAAATGTCAATTTCACATTTTTTTTCTAGGATGAAAAAAATCTTAATTTTCTTTTCTGTCATGTTCCTTTCTTCTTTTTTGGCTTACCAATGGATCCTTCTACAATGCAGGACATTCTATTTCTTGTCTTTAAAAAAGATAACTTGAGATTTATCTTGCTAATGATCTCACTCTGTCTTGCTTTATCTTCCCATAGAAGACCTGACGACACATATTCAATGAAGGAAATCTTGCTGAAAGCCCCTTGTTATTTAAGCTTCTCTTTGCTACCATGAAAGTTTATAATCTAATGTCACGCACACGCTCGCACACACACACACACACACACACACACACGCACACACACACACACACACACTTTGAGATGTTTATGTCCTGACTGTCAAAAGACATGGGAGTTGAAAATAAATTATGTATAGAGATGACATGACCCTCGAGACTGAGACTGTGAGGTTGCTATTCTGGAGGACAACTCAGAATCACACAATCATTCCATCTCAGTCACATTGATATGCTCTCTTAGAATATCTTTTAATAACCTCATCTAATTATGCACAATGACAGCATTTCCTGTGAACTGAGTCCTCCTTCACATTTTCTCAAGTCTTGCCTGTGATCTTCATGTTCTAGGACCATGGACCAAGGACCTTTCTACAAGCTGTGTGAAAATTGACCCCCACTTTCTTGCATTGTAAGAGGGGCCACTGCACCCTAAAACTCTTTTGTAATGTCAACATGATTTACCTCTGTTCCCTCTGAACTCAGGGAAGTGTTTGGCTTGCTTGCTCCTGTGAATTACTGACTATTTTAATTTAGTAAACAAAGGTTTATTACTGATAACATAATAATATACCTCCTTTGCCACAGATGAGCCAAAAACATTATTTTAAAAGATATTTTTACTCCCACAGAACACTGGGGCTAAAACAGTTCCACTAGTGAAATTATTGTGGTCCTGAAACCATATCATGGGTTTACTCTTAGAATGGCACCCCTTAAAACCCTGCTGACTCCTGTAGATGGTGAGAGCCTTGATAGGAAAGGCAATCAAAGCTTCTGCAAGCTGTGCCTTCATTACATTTGCTTTGGTCTACTTACTAGGCCCAATGGTCTATAAAGGAGCTCTCTCTGTTCCTTCAGAGTCTATAGCCTTTAATATTGTACACACACTGCCTTTGCCCATAATTCTGCTTCATGTTAAAGAATATCAGAAGGATTTCAATTAGATCAGCACTAGAACATCGATAACATTAAGGATGATATTATATTGGTGCTTGGGAGAAAGAGGTAGAAGGAGGTACATTCCAAGGCAGGCTGCCTAGAAATACATGTCACAAATGAAATGTCATACTGAAGTGTAACTCTAAATTAAAAGGCAGAAGGCTTGATACATCTTACTTTATTACAAACAAGTGAGCTTAGGAAATAAAGTTGATAAATAAGCATTGTATATCTTTCACCATGTGGGGACTAATGCTGATGATCTCCTGAGAAAACAGTGAGAAGTTACCACATGCTGCAACGAATATTTTACGGCCATCATTCTCTTTAATTCCTGAAGAAATATCACTGCTGGCACTTTCTAGCTAAGCTGAAACTGCAAGTGGTTAACCAGTGTACACTAGGTTAGTTCCCGAGCCCCAGTTCTTGAGTATGTATTGTTCTGGATTCCCGAGAAGACTAGATTTTGTCTGTATCACTTTCTGCTTGGTCTCTGACAATCCAATCATCAACCATGAGTCCTAACTCAACATCACTGCTCCTGTCCATCCTCTGTATGTTCCACTGTTTGCGCCAAGCACAGTCTCACTATTTCTGCTCTGAACAACTTACGAACTTCCTAAGTGATCATTCCCTTGCCTACAACACACTGTGTGTATGCACTACAGACTCCCTTCTCCTTCAGTGCTTACAGTAGCACCACTCTTTTCAAAATCACGTTTGAAAAACACAGAATTACAACACTGAAAATCCAAGGCTGCAAGTATTATGCCATTTACAAACAAGCAATCAGTTTTTCTATGATTGTTAGTGAAACCTTTCTTTTTCTTTCTTGTCCTTAGTTTGTTTGTTTTTTTTTCCTTTTCAAACTATCTGTGACAGTAAATGTCCATTATTGGTCCTTAATGGTCCCTACTAACCAATGCAAAGAACACAGTGATCATTGCCTGCCTTGGAAAGTGGTGAGCATGTATTGTAAGTGCTTTAACGTTCTTCAGCACTGAGTTAAATATTTACCAGCATTTAGGATGAACATATCTACTTTGTCATCCAAAAGAGAGAACTCATTGATTAAAAGTATTGAATAATTATGTCTCAAATATCAACTATGATTCTCATTGATTCTTTTACTATCCAAATATAGTCCTAGAGAATAGGTTAAAACATATCTCTGAATATTTATAATACTCTGATACAACTACTGCCCTAAAATTCTTTAAAAAAAAAAAAAAAAAAAGAAAGAAAGAAAATTAAAACATTTAGGGAAAAGATGTTTTAAAATGAAAGTTGTGCTATTATGTAAAATCCCATGCTTTTATTCAGGCAGACCACTGGTCTTTATTGCTGGGTGTTGATTGTTTGAACCCTTCCTTCAAAGAGAAAATTTCTATATCATCATGTTTTCACAAAACTTTAGTAATTTACAATGTGTTTTGCTAATACAAATACCCCTTCACATACACTGAAGTTGTATCTTGATAAATCCATTAAAAATTATAAAACATCTGGAGATTATGAACGACAATGTTCATAATCTGACTAATCAACTAAATATTTGAGCATAGCATCTCAGCCTCCTATGGAGACTAGGTTGTTACACCTGTGATCATGGCTGAGCAAACACTGTGGTTCACTATGGCTGCCCAGCCTCATGAAACAACACCAAAGCATGTACCACTAAGCCAAGGAAAGATCCAATCTCAAAGCTAAGTTTCTTCTGCACATGCATCACTTTATTACCATTAGAGTGCTGAAATCATCAGCTAATAGCTACTGAAAGTCAGAAACCAGCTCTGGACTTTTGACAAGAAGCAAGTTTTACAATAAGTCAATGTCTCTGAATCCCAATAGCTTGTCAAGACTGAATCACATTCTTGCCTTAAATCAAATATGGCTGTTTTAAAACCTTGTAGGTTCAAAATCACAGGCCTCATAAAATACAAAACTACCACAGTCTATAAAGGTGAATAGTAGAACCACGAGATAAACTGCTGTTTGTGGTCTTAATGTAAAGGAGATTGGAGAACTTTTTAAACACTAAGGTTACTACAAATTGAAGAGGAAAAACAGAGATCACCCTGTACTAACTATACTTTAATGTCCCCTTGGTCACAAAGACGGTGTAGCTCTGTTAAGGAAAATACTATGGAATAAGAATGCATTGAACTTTTCTTCTCTGAGATTGCAAATCAGAACACTTGGCTATGAGCAGGGCATTGACCAAGAAGGAGCTGGAGTAGAAAGTTCCTGGCTGAATCTGTGACTTAAAAGTAGCATTCTCTTTACACCCAGTTTACTCATAACCCTGGTGAAATGTCTGCCCAGTGATACTGATCCTTGGCTTTTCTTAGTTGACCTACTTTTAACTGCCAACAAGACAGATGTAAGTCCTAGCTCTTTCCTCCTTACCCCGACTCCTGATCTTCAGTGTAGCAGAACAGAACACAGCTGCCTTCTCTGTTAGCAGTATTGACTGTGTGGGAGTCAGCCATTTGTGTGGCTATGAAATAATTGAAATAAACAGGAGAAAGGTTCTGGTCTATGGTTTCAGTCCATGGTCAGCTTGCTCCATTGCTATGGGCCTATGGTGAGGCAGAACATCACAATGGTGAGAGTGTGCAATGGAGCAAAATTACTCACATCATGGTGGCTGAGAAGCAGAGGAGGGAGGCAGAGAGGAATGAACAGAAGACAAGACACACCTTTCAAAGGCATTCCTGTGGTGACAAACTCCCTCCAAGTAGGAACACCTCCTTCTAGCTTCTCATTACCTCATAGTAATATCATAACATTATAAGTCTATTGCTGAATTGACCCACACATGAATCAGAGTCACCAGGATCCAATCACTCTCCCAAAGCCTATTGGCTGACAACAAAGCTAGCTCCCTTGTGTATACACGTCTATAGAAGCATTTTACATGCAAACCATAGCAGAGGTTCAGCTGTTTTTCTTTATCTATAAAATGGAATCATTACATGCAGAGATGTGGTGAAGTTTAAATGATATAAATCAGATATGAAAGAGTCTTATGAAATGCTACTGAGCTTAGTAAGAAGATCCCTTGAAGGGTAAGAGCCTCCTTCAAGATAAAGTGTTACAGGCTCATCATCCTGATGAATGCTTGCAGCCTGGCATGAGCCTCTGTAGATTTACAAAACTTCAGGGCACCAATGAATACATTTTCAAAAGTGGAATTTTGGCACTTGTTCAATCCATATTTATTAAAAGTGTCTTCTTTGCCAGCATTAAAAATACAACATAAATAATGTAATACCCATCCTCAATGAAGCTGGAGTCTTAAAGGATGACCACAGAACAGCCCAGAGCTAGAGGATAAATTTTTGGCAACAGGAATGGAAGGCTCTTTCTTCCTCTTGAGTGAAGTAAGGGAAAGACCAGAGAAATGTTTCCCTCCAGAAGACCTCTAATTTGAAGTTGAATTCTGTCTTTTCCTTATGGACAACATGGGATTTGGGAGTGCTGAAAACCTGTGGCATAATGGAATGTTGATTACCCTTAAAGGTAATTGGCTCAGGACTCCAAGACCAAGTTTTTAACACAGAGGAGATTT
Source organism: Rhynchomys soricoides (assembly GCA_019843965.1). Classification (NCBI taxonomy): domain Eukaryota; kingdom Metazoa; phylum Chordata; class Mammalia; order Rodentia; family Muridae; genus Rhynchomys; species Rhynchomys soricoides. The sequence goes on from JADRCH010000013.1 coordinate 16,200,987, forward strand.
ATTTGCCTCCGAGATACTAACAGTGGTGAATAAAAGACAAAGAAATGAAATAGAGGAAAAGGGAGAAGGGAGAAGGGGGAAAGGAACAAGGGAGAGGGGCAAGGATATTTGTCCTGGAGTGGGGACAAAGGATGCCTCTGGATAGGGAGGACAGATGTGCTGATAGGCAAATGGCAGTTTATAAAAGTAAAGGGGGAAACCCTGTGTTAGGATTAGGTGTTTAATTTTGATTGGACAGGTTAATAAAGTGAGCCAAAGGAGGCTTTGGATAGCTGGACCTTGATAGCCTCAGGAGGAAGAAGTGGCCAAATAAGGGAATTGACCTTGGTGACTAGCTTTAGGAATGTAATCTAACAATTTTTATCTGAGGCAGGAGGAATGGGGAGGACAAGGCTGGCCAGGACCATGTTTGCCATGCTTATGCAAAATCAGTCAACATTGATAATGTCTTACAACAGACTGGGTACTTTAAAAGAAAATTAATTGTTGAGGCTAGAAAATCAAAGATCAAGTGTAACTAATTGAACCTCTAGTTGCAAGATAGAACCTAAGATTTTGCATTCTCTAAAGAGAAGGAATGTTTTATCTTTTAGAGACAGGAGGAAGAGGGGAAATCTCCTCCCAAAAGGATTTTTCCTAGTGCCATTAACCAACTCCTGACAACTCTGTCCAAATCGTAGGGTCCTTCCCAAAGTTGTACCCTGGGGATTATGTTTACAACACACTGATTGGGGGCCTGTATTCAGAACAGAGCAGGTGGTCCCACTGCCTTTTGAGAAAATGAATGCTTATCCAGTCAAGAAAGATGGTTGTTATCTCTATAGAATTAGTTATAGCAGAAGCAAAAGTTTGCAAAGTAAGGCCAACACAATAGCTCAGTAAATAAAGCATTCCCACATGTGCACGAGGAATCTATGTAAACAACTAAATGCCATTGATATCTGTCTATAATTCTAATGCTCCTATTGCAAGATACAAGGTGGAGGCAGGAGAATCTCTAGAAGATCACAGATTAGTTATCTTTGAGCATGTAGCAGTGATAGAGAGAGCCCCTACTTTATACCATGTGGAAAGGTGTGGAGGTTGCTGTGGCAGGAGCATGCCCAAATATCACACCCATACACACCCCTACACTGCCCTCCCCAATACACCCCGTACACACACACACACACACACACACACACACACACACACAGAGGCAAGGTGGCTGTTTTGTAACAGTAACAGTTTCCTTCAAGATTGAAACATTTCATCATGAGGAAAGACTCCTTAAACAGGAATATAAATAGCTCAAAATAGCTTCAGGAAATCCTTAAAACTCATCAGATTTACTACTGTACCTTCCTCCCAGAGTAGACAAGCAAAGGTTCAAAGAAGTCCCTCAGACAAGCCAAGCTGTGAAGACAAAGACTCAGAGCCCAGACCAGCTGCCTGGAAGCAGAAACCAGCCCAGCTGCCTGGAAGAGGTTTTACCAACAGCTGCACCTATGAAGGACACTCTACAACCTTTTGAGCTGCCTATAAGCTATGCAGTATACACCAGGTCCCCAGCTTTGCCATCCATTCCAGGTGCAGCTGTCTCTGAGTCATTTCTGTTCCTGTAAGTAACCCCTCACCCATATTCTTGTAAGTGACACCAATAAAATCATTGGTTTACCAAGTCAGATTTTGGAGGTATCTGTTCTACCACATGTCATGGAATCTGTGTCTGAGGTGAGTAAGCATGTGAAAGGAAAAGGAGCTACTCAGGATCTCCAAGACCAAGTTCTCAGTGCAAAGGAGATGTATTTGCCCCAGAGGGACAGAGGGCAGGGAATAGAAACAAAGACAGGAGCTAGAGGATGAGGGAGAAGGGGAGAGAACAAGGAAGGAGGAAGGGGCATTTGTCCCAGAGGAAGACGAAGGACTGCCTCTGGGTAGAGAGGAGACAGAGGTGGCCTATAAGAAAGTGGTGGTTTATAAATGCACAAAAGAAACCCATGTGAAGATGAAGTGTTTAACTTTAATTGGACGTCTTAATTAGTGTAGCCAAAATGGGCTTTTCATTGCTTGACTTCAACACTTTGATAGCTGGACCTCAGCAGTCAGCCTCAGGAGGAGGAAGTGACCAAATGAGGCAATGAACCTTGGTGGCTAACTTTAAGAAGGTAATCTAATGTTTTTTATAACAGGGCAAAGAGAAAGCAGAAAGAAAGGTAAGCCTACCAAAGCCAGGCTTACAACACTTGAGCTGGCCAGAGTCCCTTCAACATGTATGTTGTGTCTCTGCAGAAAAAAATGTCACCCAACAAGGTGGAAAGCAGTAAAAATGACTAAAAGTAAAGGAAAAAAAACCAGACTGTACAGATGTATAACCCTCAGAAAACATTAACCCACTGTACCCAAGCCCCATCCCTGCATCCCCAGCCACCCACTGCAGCCAGACAGACAGACACACACATGACCGGTGGCCAGCATAAGGCACACTTTGTTTTGTTTTTTCCCCACTCTCACATAATTTTGGCTTTTGTGGATTTTATTTTTCCTTCTGGGTAAATGTGAGCTGAGCTGTTTTATTAGGAATGTGTAAAATTTTAAGTTCCTTGGGGGTAGGAGGGACTTGTTCAACAGCCTGGGTATCACACACAAACTCAGGGAAAATGAAAAAGATAAGTAAGTGGATTTTTAAAAACAAAATATTAAATAAAAAACAATAAAAGAAAGAAAGAAAGAAAGAAAGAAAGAAAGAAAGAAAGAAAGAAAGGAAGAAAGAAAGAAACTGTTTTCTACCTCTGGTCAGGCCTCTGTGGTCAGTTCCCACTAAGGCTGCAGCCTGTGTCCTGAAGTGTGGCTGGCCTCATTGGTCAGTTCCTGCCTAGGCAGTAGCCTGTGGCCTACAATGGTCACAGCTGTGCAGAATATTCAGGAAAATTCAGCTTAGTAACAGGAAAACTCAAACAGACAACAATGGGGGGAAAGCTGTGATTTTTGAAATTAAAAAAAACAAAAACTGAAAGTTTACATTTTATGACCTTATTGTGGATTGTATTTAAACCTCAGAAATATTTAATGGTATTGTAGCCCTGTAAATCAGTGAGATTAAAGAGTTGAGACACTTCTGTGAAAAAAAAAAAAGAAGTAAACAGTAAAGGAACTATTTCTATTTTTCATGGCTCGCCCAGTTCACTGAGGTGGGAAAAAGTGAGATCCTAGTACAAGGTGACACGTAACAGGAAATAGGTACCTGAAGCATGCCTGGTTTGGGGTCTCTTGTGACTGCAAAAGAACGTGGACAGCTGCAGCAATTTAAACACTGGCTGCTGGGAGCATTTCCTATTGGCACTGTAAGTTAGCACAAACTTGCTCACTCAACACAAGAATTCTTATCTTCTAGTCCTGAAGATCAAAGACCCCCAAATCAGTCTCACGGGCCCAAATCAAAGTAATAACAAGATATGTTCTTTCTAGTTCTAAAGGAGAATCTTCCTTGTCACTGGTCCCAAAGTCTAGAGGCCACTTCCATTCAAGTGCCCTTTATTCACCTTTGAAACCGGCAGCTCTTTGCTTACAAGTCTGTGGGGAATTGCTGCATTTGAAGCAAGTCAAACTCCCTAGCTCCTTTCACCTCATATCTACTTTTGATTTTCATTGTGTGTGTGTGTGTGTGTGTGTGTGTGTGTGTGTGTAGATAAGAAGTCATCATTTTCCCCTTAATTTTTGAAACAGGGTCTCCAGCTGAATCTGTAGGTGACTAGTTCAGCTAGACTGCTTTCCAGCAAGCCCCAGGGATCCTACAGTCTCTGTCTCCCAGCTTCTTTACATGGATGATAGGGATCAGACCTGTGTCCCTATGCTTACACTAGTACTGCACTTACTGAGCCATTCCCAAAGTCACTCTTTTTCTCTAAGTTTTCTCACAATTACACTATACCCACATGGTAATTGAAAATAATCATCCCTTTCATGATTGCCAACATCTTAAATCTTATGTGGATACAGTTTCAGGCACTGCAGCATACACAAAGAATTTTGTTTTGTTTCGGTTTTTGTCTTTCAGCTCCCACAGCCAGCGACTGAGGAACGGATGCTAGTATTGGCATCAGCGTCACGACAAACACATGATGGACAAGACTAAGGTTTTGTCTTTGCATCTTCTCATCATCTACACATACTTTACCTTTTCACAGGCTAAGAATTTCCCCAAAATAAATCATCTTTTAAACCCAGTACCAAAGAGAAAGGAAACCTTATTTCATGACTTAGCTCAGGAACCCATTACTCACTTGAAAATGCTCTGGACCTTAGCTTACCAGTAATCTTAACTGTTGACACCTTTGCCACTGGATGATGCCCTGCTTCTGCAGCTTATGTAACCACTGAAGATTTGATTTTCCTAACACTGCTTCTTATGAACCCAGAAGTCTGAGCTGAGTTTCTGTATCTATTTACTTTGCTCATCACTGTTACTGACAGTCTGACAGAAGTAACCTGAGGGAAGAGATGTCTACTTTAGCTCATGGCTTCAAAAGTTACAATTCATCACCTCAGAGTTCTCCATTGTGATGGAAGCAGGCATCTGGATTTCCTCTCTCACCTCAATGGCAAATCAAGAAGTAGTGATATGTATCAGAGATAAGGGTGAATATAACCTTCAGAGGTCTACCCGTAATAGACTTCATATGCCAGCTGTCCCCTATGTCATCAAGCTCTATATTCACTCAAAATGAAGCCAACATCTGGGCACCAAGTGTTCCACAACATGAATGAGCCTTTGGGAGAATTTCATATCCAAACCATAAGACAACTTTGGTGTGCTGCAACTCTTCAAGTCCATTCCAAATAAACCAAAATACTTTCATTTACACACACACACACACACACACACACACACACACACACATGGAAATACTATGTGGGAAAAGACTGGACACGTGTTACCCATCTCTGGGAAGTCTTTCCCTGGTTGGTTATATCATTAAAAAAATCATAAATCTGGATCTTTGGCTCACAAGAATAACAAAATGTATCTATAGAATGCTAAAGTCATCTATAGAAGCAAGAGACTGAAGACAACATATATTAACTATCACCACTTTCAGCTTAGAGATTTGTCTATATGTGGGTCTTGTCTCATCCTCAAAAGATTCTGTGTATTTACTCCATCCTTGCTTCTGTTCCTACAATACCTCAGCTACTTCAGCTGAGGAAAGATGGAGGGTCCTTCTTTATCACCAACTATAAACAACTCAATAGCTCAAGGATGGTAATAGACCAGCATACAACCTTCAATCACTGAGTTGTGAATCAGTGAGTGTATGCCTCGCCTTTTAATTCCTCAAACACACAGGTCTCAGGATTGCTCCTTGTTGCCCTATAGATGGTCTCAAAGGTGTTGGGTACCAATTCGTCTGCTCTCTGATAATCAATTGTATAGCATATTTGAATATTGGACTCGTTTTTTATTTCCTCCCTCCTGTATTCATTTCATTTCTCTCTTAGTCAACTATCCTCAACCTTTTATCTCAGGCTCAGACAAAGCAAGCTGATATCCTACAGATGGGATTCCCCCAGCTGCTAGACATGAATCATGACTTCACTGTTGGTGGTGAGTTGGGGACAGCCTCTGACCTCGGTTGTGGTCAGTGGGATCACACTAAGTAAGGTTTTGACCTTTAGTAATATGAGTGCAGTGGTGCCTTTAAGCATGGTGTACTTGATGACTTTGTGAAAATGTCTTTGAAGCTTTGGATGGAAATAATGAGAAGCTTCAGTCAACCAACCAGAAAGTGAAGTCACTCTGTGAAAGCCAAAACTTTTCCATGGCAGCTTCTAAAATGACTCCCAATCTCTTAGAGCATCAAGGTCAGTAAAGGTCCAATTTTATTTGTAAGTGTGGTCATAAACCAAAGGACAAAAATCTATAACCTCAACACATCTATGTGAAATCAGATAAGGGGACACTGAGAGGTGAGATGGGATACACACCAGAGACAGCAAAAGCAGTTCCCTTCCCTTCTGTGAGGAATATGTGAACCCACACTAACATAGGCAATTTGCACAACAGCTGCCCATTTTGGTATTGAATTTCTTTTCCCTTCATTACCTTCATGCCAGTCATTAGATCAGGTCTCAGAATATGCCAGAAAAGAACTGCCTGTCTCTCCTTTAGGGCAAAGGGGATTTATACAGCAAGATTTTCTCCTCCACCTATAGGGAGCATTCAATCTTGCAAAGATAGGGAGGGGGTGTCTTAAGGTTTTTGAACATAGTGGGCAGAATATACACTGAATAAAAAAGTAGTCACTGAGAAGGTCTTTCCCATGACTAAGATTTTAATATTTTTATTAAGGATTCCAAGGGTCTCTCAGATGGTTCAAGTGACATAGATTTCAGAAAGCTATAATAGCAGAATTTTATAATGGGTTTATAATAAGCTTTTGGGTAGGAATGCTAAACATTATATGAAACCAACAAATTAATCCTGGGACTTCCCATAACATACTCACTTCACTGCGGCGATATAGAATTGACTGTTATCAAAGGCATTGACATGACTGAGAAGCTAAGAATGATGCAGATGCAGGCTGACAGGATGATCCATGTTAGAATTTGGCTCACTCTTTTAAATGAGAATGACAAGAATCTGTGATGTTATATGTGGTGATTTGAATAGGTATGGTCCCCATAGGCTCATGTTTTTTAATGCTTGGGTCATAAGGAGTTGTACTATTAGGAAATGTGACCTTGTTGGAGAAAGTGTGTCACTGTAGGGGTCAGCTTGGAGATCTTGTATGCTCAAGCTATGCCTAGTGTGGCACATAGTCACCTTCTGCTGCCTGTGGATCAAGATGTAGAACTCTCAGCTCCTTTAGCACCATGTCTGCCTGCATGCTACCATGCTTCCAACCAGGATGATAATGGACTGAACCTCTGAAACTGTAAGCCAACCCCAATTAAATGTTTTCTAAGAATTAGTGTGTTCAAGTGTCTCTTCAAAGCAGTGGAAAGTCTAACTAAGACAATATAGGACATGTGGTTCATTTAGCCATTACAGGGAAAGTACTAACCTTCACAGCTAATAATCTAGAGGAACAGTTAGGTAGCCTAGACAGATTCCTGATAGTTTCTGATATACTATGTAATATGGAGAAGCAACGCTGAGCTACTTTCCAGCACCATGTCTCCTTGCTAGCCTGCTGTCATGCTCCTTGAAATGATGATAATGAAGCTGTAAGAAAGGCACCAGTTAAATATTTTCTTCTATAAGTTGCCTTGGTTATGGAGTCTCTTCACAGCAATAGAACAGTAACCAAGACAGATTTGGTTCTAAGGACTGGGATATTTCTGTGATAGGCCTGACTACGTTGCTTGTTGGATAAATGCGGAAGACTTTGAACTTTGGGTTAGAAAAGTAGTTGAATGCTTCCAGTCGGACTATGCAGGACCAGCTTAAGAGGTTTCAGAGAATAAGACTATTAGTGACTAGAGACCATTCTTATGATATTTTGGCAAAGAATTTAGGTGCTTTCTGCCCTTGACCAAAAAGTCCACTAGAGGCTAAAATGAAGAGTTCAGGAGTAAAGTCAATTGACAAAGATTTCAAGATAGCCTAGTATTAATATGTTATATAGTAATTAGTGACCACCCCTATGCAGATCCACAATGAAAAGGAGTGAGCAGAACAAATAAAAATATAAAATGTACAATTTGAGGAGAAAAAGAAGACCAGGAAATATAATGCTCGAGCCAAGTCCTAAGCTCAAGAACCCACCCAGCAGAGCTTCAAACTCATCAAGAGCAATTAAAAGAAAGCTTAAGCAGCAAAAGAAACCATTACAACAAGTGAAAACTTATGCAAGTTTTGTTCAAAGAGGGAACCAGGTACTAGACTCAGCATGTAGAAAAACTTGTTAACTTTACCACTCGGTTCTAGATTTAGTGGCAATAAGGATACATAAAAGGGGTTATAGAATCTTCTTTCACAGTTAAGGAAAGCCACCAAGGCCATATGTGTGGCAGGAAATTCCTGCTTGAAAGCGCAGAGCACTGTGTTAAACTGTGACGGTGAAGCCTGGATTGCACTGGAAACCCCCAGATGTTGGAGATGCCAGAATCATGGGATGCCTGCCAAGGAGAGCTACTTACAGGGCATGGAAACAGCCCAAGATAGAGAAGCATGATATAGCCAACAAAACTGGAAAAGAAGAGCCATCTAATAAATCCTTTAATATCAAACATGTAGACATGTAGTCTCAGAATTTCAAGTTTGCCCTGATGAATTTTGTTCTTGTTCTTGTCTAGTATCCTCACTGTGCCCTTCTTTTCTCCATTTCTGAATGGTAATGTATACTTTGTGCCATTGTATGTTAGAAGTATGAAATTTGTTTTATTTAACAGGGGGTTACAATTAATAAACTACCTTGAATCTCAAAAAGGACACTTGAGTAGTCTAGAGACTAAAAGACAATAGAGACTTTCAAAGTTGAATTGGGTGCATTTTGCATTATGATGCGGCTACAAGCTTGTGGGGGCCAATTTGTGTAATGTGATGATTTGAGTGAGAATGGCTCCCATAAACTCATGTTTGAATGCTTAGGCACCAGTTAGTGGAACTCTTTGGGAAGGATTAGGAAGTGTGGCCATGTTGGTGGAGGTGTGTCACTGGGATTGAACTTTGAGGTTTCAAAACCCTACACCAGGACCAATCTCTCTCTGTCTGCTGCCTGCATATCAGGATGTTTAACTCTCAGCAACTGTTCCAACACCATGCCTGCCTGCCTGCATGCCTGTCAATCTGCCTTCCAGCTACCACACTCCCCATCAGGATGATAACAGACTAATCCTTGGCCCCTGTAGGCAAGCCCCCAATTAAATGTTTTTCTCTATAAGTTGTCTAGGTCATGGTGTCTTTTTATAGCAATAGAACAATAAATAAAACAATGAGTTCAATATCACCTTGCATGTAGTTTACATAACTTTCAGAGTATGTATGCACTTACCAACTGGCATCCATCTACCACATTGGTTTCCTGATCCATGAAATGAGAACTGTCATTTCAAGGTAATCATTTGCAAGTCTCTAAAACTATATTCCCCATCCCAAACAAAACATTAGCTCAGAAGTAATTCCATGTACAAGAAGTAATCAAAGAAACTGATGCCATCATTAAAGTCATAAGAATAGCGAATCCCATCACATCCCAGTGTAATTTAAATATTTGCTATCCAAATGATTAGTTAATGGCAAAGACAATGGGTGCCATAAAATTAACCGAACAGAAGCCCAAGATGCAGGTGTTTTAGAAATGGATTAATGCAACTTTTTGTCCTGGACACAAAATTAAGTATCTACAATAGGTGCATTTACCCCAATCCCCCTAAATACAAGAGTAGAAAGGAAACATTTTTGTGAAGGAAAGCAAGGAACACCATGAGTGTTCACTGCTAACCCCAGAACCATGTGACTTCTCTTTTCTATCAACACTGATTCTTTTTGAACCTCTAGATTTCCAAATAACCTCACACCGGATGTCTCTTTGACTAGTCAGACAAGAAAGCTGTATTGTGGGAATTTTCAGATTTTAGATATCATACTTAGCCATTCTTTTATGGCCTGTTTATCAGCCTTCTCAGAAAGCAATCGATTTTGTCTAAAATGTCTTCAGCAATGTGCTGCAAGTGACCCTGGCATGCGGGTCTATGACTCAGAAATTAAGTGCTACTAAAGTTGCCTGTGGCAATGCTGTGTACAGTCTCTGGCAAGACCCAGTTGAAGCCACAGTGCAAATCATAGTCATTAGTCTAGAAATGTCAATGAAAATTTGTATAACATGTGGATTCTTGAATTTAATGTTTTTACTTTACAGAATGCATGCTGTGGTGGTTTGAATGAGAACTATCCCCATATACTCAGGTGTTTGGACACATGGTCCTCAGTTGGCGGTGTAGTTTGAGGAGGCTTAGGTGGTACAGTCTTGATGGAGGAAGTGTATCATTGGCAGTGGGCCTTGTGAGTTTGTAGTCTTGTTCCACTCCACTTCCAGCTTACTTTCTCTGTTTCATGTTTGTTGTTGAAAACATTATCTTTCAGCTTCTTTCTCTGCCTGCTACCATGTCCTCCCTGAGAAATACGGATTCCCCCTCTGAACCCATTAGCCAAATAAACTCCACCTTCCTTAAGTTTCTTTTGGATGCAGTGCTTCATCACAGCAACTGAAAAGCAATCAATATGCATTCAAGGTGGACAAGCACCTCTCTAATGATGAGGACAGTCTGACTCATCCTACGAATCTCTCCTCACACCTTTACTAATTCCCAGTCACCTACTTTATTTCCTTGTCATTTGGGTCTTTATTTTATTTCCTGTCATCTCACATTCATAGTTTCCTATTTTTAGTCATTTAAAAATATTTTAATGATCAATAAAAGTAGTATATGCTATATAATGTTTTAAAATAGCTATATATTTATTATAAATAGGTAATTATAAATTACTAAGTTGAGGTAATTACTGTAATATTCTGCCTTATAATTTTTCAATGGTCAGGATGCTTTCAAACCTATTCTCTTAGTCGTTTTCAGGTATACAGTGTACTACCAAGCATGATACACAATAAAACTCCTTGCCATCTTCTCCTACCTGACTGAAATTGTATGGGTCCATGTTTGTGTCCCTAACTCCCCACCCAGGGTAATCGCTGCTCTGTGTCTTGAGAGTTTAACATTTTCAGATTCTGCAATTAGGTGAGATCATATTGTGCTTGTCTTTCTGTGCCTAGGATATTTCACACAATACAATATTTTCCAGGTTCATCTATGCTGTCAAAATGCAGATTTCCTTCTACTGTGGTTATTTACACTTTGTCTTTGTCCATTCATTCATTGATGGCTAGACTCATGTTCTTCATTCATTTATGGGTGGAATGTGTGTTATCCAAGTAGTGGTTCTGTGTTTGGATGCTCTTGGGACTTTAGGAGGTAATTCCTAGCAGGCAGAAGTAGGTCACTAGGTTTATTATTTATACAATGAGCCATGAATTCAGTGGCGTGATGACAAGAATGAAGCCATGAAGGCTGGCCTCATTTCTTCCTCTGCTACCTGATGTGCAGTATACATGCTGGTTCCACTAGTAAAACACTGTCCCCTGAGGTCATTAGACAGGTACAGAGTTTTAAGTTAATTACATGATAGCACTTCTCTGTATGGTTATCCAAACTGACCAAATTTGATGCTTATTAATCTGACTTCCCCACCTGCAACATCTGTTTGAATCATTTCACAGCTCATTTGCATATAAATTTATACACTGCATCTGCTGAAAAACCCTATTTTATAGTAATGGAAGTGTAGTAAAGACTGCATGGTAGTTGATCTTTACTGGCAATATTTTAAAATAAAGAAACATACTTCTGATCATGTCTGTAAGAGTGTTTCTAAAGAAGTTTAACAGAGGCTGGCAGAGTGTCAAGAAATATGTGATCTATGCCCAGACTTAATTAATGAGGACAAAGGAAGCCTGATGAGCACCAGCATCCCTCTCTCTATGCTTTCTAACTGCAGATACCCTGTGCTGTTCTTTCCTCTCTAGCTAGGGCCACTATCAGTGCACACCTCCTCACCAAGATGGACTGTACCTCAAATTGTGACACAAAATAAACTTTGCTTTCTTTGCATTATCTTTTTTGAGTATTATTATAGCAATTTAAAAAAGAAAAGAAAAGAAACAAAAAAACTATCAAAAGACTATCTGTTCATAATATCCACTGAAGAGCTGCCAGCCAGATAGAATAAAGAGAAAAGAATGAAGAAAGGGAGGGAGAAAAAGAAGGAAAGAGGGAAAGAGTGAGGGGTAAAGGGAGAGAGGGAGGGAGGGAAGGAGGGAGAAAGTGAGAAGAAGAAAGGAAAGACAGGGAGAGAGAGCACAAGAGAGAGACTGAATAGCCTGGCTAAAAGCAGGGACCACACCCTATAAGTTTGTGATGCTGCCTTTTAAGATGATGTTATTTTCACCACAGAACCTAAAACTGTGTTCCCAGGGTTTACAACATATAGACCCAAGAATAAAGGTGTTAAGTAGTATTGAACTCCACTTGGCATCAGACAAGTGACCTGATGGAATAATGTGTACTTTTGTATCCTCAGACATTCCCTGCTAGATTAGAGGGCCAGAGTCCAGGGGGACCACTTTCTCCATGGTAAAGTGTAATGATTCCATTACCATAAAAGCTATGGCCATGCCAGGGTATCAGCAGGCAGAAGAAGGCTTTAGAAAGTAAATAAGCTTTAATTATGAAAAAGATGGTATTGCTGCCACACAAATAGGGAAGGAAGAGAATGTATGGAAGCCAGAGTATTCAGTGCTATATTCCTGCTTTGATGGTCACAGATAATAGCAAACAGCAGCTGTAGCGCTCAAGTGTAAATAGAGACAGGAAAGTTAAGATTGGGTGCCTTGTGGTGAATAGTCAGGTAATCTCTAGTAATTAATGAGGAAAAGGGAATGCAGAAGAGAGGGCTTAGTGGTGAGTTAACAAATACCAACTTCAGTCTTAGAAACCGCTGTGACTATGAAGAGACTGGAACTTGTTTTGTTATAGTTTTCTGTGACTTTATTGGTAGATGTTGACTACTCCCCTCCCCACAGTGGCTCTGTGATGTTTGCATTTAGGGGAAAGTGAGATCGGATAGATGCGTGTGGGTGAAGTGAGGAGGTCTGCTATGCATCTAGTGTTCATGGCACATGTTCATGGCACCAACTACTTTCAGTAATGGCTGTAAAGACATCTTTCCTTTTTGACTTTCTCTGGACTCACAATTCTGCTTACTTTTCAAAGATTGCCTACCCATGCAAACCTTTCATTAAAACCCTGCTTCTAGGCCACCCCAGACGTGATAGATATTTTTAGTTTCAAAGTAACTATATCTGGAAGGAACTATGATCCAGACATGGAGGACACACTCATGAGAATTATTCTGCTTGATTTGAAGTGGGTCAGTTCACTTCCAGTTCAGATCTTTAAGAGAGACAGACACATACAGGTCTGATCTGGATCTTGAGGTAGGAAGACACACCTTTAACCTGGGCCGCACATTCTGCTAGAAGCCTATGTAAGGACATGGCAGAAGAAAGGTGTACTGGCTGGTTTTGTGTGTCAACTTGACACAAGCTGGAGTTATCACAGAGAAAGGAGCTTCAGCTGAGAAAATGCCTCTATGAGATCCAGCTGTAAAGCATTTTCTCAGTTAGTGGGGGGAGGGCCCCTTGTAGGTGGTGCCATCCCTGGGCTGGTAGTCTTGAGTTCTTTACGAAATCAAGCTGAGAAAGCCAGGGGAAACAAGCCAGTAAATAACATCCCTCCATGGCCTCTGTATCAGCCCCTGCTTCCTGGCTTGCTTGAGTTCCAGTTCTGAGTTCCTGTAGTGATGAACAACAATGTGGAAATGTTAAGCTGAATAATCCCTTTCCTCCCCAACTTGCTTCTTGGTCATGATGTTTGTGAAGGAATAGAAACCCTAACTAAGTCAGAAGGTTTTTTGTTCTTTGCCTGTTTGCTCTCACTGTGCTAGGACATCCATTCCTTCACTGGCATTAGAACCTACTTCTTTGTGATTCCAGTATATAGTGAAGACCAGCTACAATCCAGTGAACAACTACTAGATTCTTGGACTTTCCTTCCATGACCAGCCATTGTTGGATTAGTTGGACTGCAGCCTGTAAGCCATTTCAATAAGTTCCATTTTTATAGATGGATAGATGGATGAACTGATGGATGGATAGATGGATGGATGGATGGATGGATGGATGGATGGATGGATGGATGGATAGGTAGGTAAGTAGGTAAGTAGATAGATAGATAGATAGATAGATAGATAGATAGATAGACAGACAGATAGGTAGGTAGATAGATAAGAGAGAGATTTATTCTATAAGTTCTGTGACTATAAAGAACCCTGACTAATACACCAGGTTAGAGCTTAGTGTTTTCTCCATGTTTTGCTAAGCAACACCCAAGCACTAAAGTCTCCAAAGCTCTTCTTCTCAAGCCAAGACCTAGAGAGGCCTAAAACCACATTATTTAGTACTGTAGTTCCTTCTCTTTTGCTAGTCATTTGATTTTTTTCTTTTATTCACAGACATCTCACATTCACAATTTCCTATTTTTAGTCATTTAAAGGATATTTTAATTGATGGGTAAAAGTAGATATATATTTATTCTATATAAAATTTTAAAATAGCTATATATTTATTGTAAATAAGTACCTATAAATTGAAAAGTTGAACTAATTAATTTAATATTCTCCCTTTCATTTATCAATGGTGGGGATACTTTCAAATTTGTTCTCTTAGTCATTTGCAGGTATACAATATACTATCAACCATGTTACAGAATAGAAATCTTTAGCATCTCCTCCTATCCAACTGAAATTGTATGGATTCATGTTTGTGTCCCTAACTCTCCACCCAGGGTAACCACTGCTCTGCTATGTGTCTATGAGTTTAACCTTTTCAGATTCTACAACTAAATGAGATCATATTGTACTTGCTTTTCTGTGCCTGGTAGATGTCACACAATGCAGTATTCTCCAGGCTCATTCATGCGTCAAAATGCAGATTCCCTTCCCACTGTGGTTATTTGCCATTTTATCTTTGTCCTTCCATCTGTTGATGGCCAGACTCTCGTTCTTCAGCCACTGATGGACGGGGCATGTATTCTCCAAGTAGTGGTCCTGGGGACTTTAGGAGGCAATATTTAGCAGGCAGAAGTAGTTCAGTAGATCTGTGATGGTTTTGCTGTTTTCTATAGCTCCTGGCTCCTGCTGCTTTCACTGTTACCTGCTCTGCCATGATGGGAACAGCATTTGCCACAGACTCTCACCTCTATGACATGTGCTTCTCTGCCATGCCTTCCTTGCTTTAATAATGTAAAACCCTCTGAAACTGTGAGACAAAAATGCTTGCCTCTTATCAGATGTCTATGTCAGATAATTTCGTCACAGTAATACCAAAGTAACTAATACAGGAATTCAGTTTAATTCTCTATCTTAGTTAGCTATTGTAACAGTGAAGTGAGGATGAGTGTATATATGTTAAGTATATTGATCCCATGTGTGTATGTACATCAATTCTGATTTTAATATTTAAAGAGCATTTGAGACACAGAGCTTCATTTCCCAACATACTAACTATTTTCAAATTTTCTCCTTCTGAAGGAGAAATCCCAATGCTAGCAGGAAAGACAATTTGCAGAACTATAAAATTGGTCACCAGTCACATGCAGCCTTCTTGGCATGTACAGAGGGTTGATCATATGGCTCAGTTGCAGCTAGTAAGAGGAGTTTGATTGATAGCTTCCCAGAAGGGAAAAATCACCTTCACGGGAACCAATTTTTTTGCCATATAACTTTTGGAGCCTCATCCTTCTTCCAGCTTGAAAGGTTGAAAGGAAAATGGACATGGATCATTCATCTTGCCCATGAGATGTCTGTATTGAAGACTTAGGGTAAAGTGAGCAGAAAGAAAAAGTAGAAGAAAATTGTTTCCTGGTGGCATCATGGAGCTTCTATGCTAGGTTTTTTTTACATGGTGACAATTAAGAGTCTATTTATTAAGGCATTGTAAATCTGTTTTCTGCCATGCACAACTGGACATAATTCTAACTAATAACAATTTATTTTTACCTCTCTAACCTCCTGGCCTCTTTTAATCCTTAAATACATCAAGCATGCTTCTGCCTTAGATCTTGTACTTAGTATTCAGCAGTCTGGAGCTTTCCTCCAGTTCCCACATGACCTACTGTTGATTCTTATGCTAATAAGGTTTCTCAAAACCCTGTTTGCAGTGTCCTATATGTAAGACCTACTTCCAGTTGGTTTTGATTGGTAAATAAAGGTGCTGGTGGCCAATGGCTGGACAGAGAGACAGAGGCAGGACTTTTAGGATTTCTAGGCAAGGGGCAAAGGAGGAGCAGGAAGAAGATAGCTTCATGTTGGGGAATCAAAAGAGATCCTAGACCTGAGAGATGCAGAGGTCAGAGAGATAGGCATCATGTAGGTGCTGGGGAATGGGGAATGCAGCTGAGGGGGCTGCAGGTCTGGGTCCAGGGCAGCAAAGATGGAATATAAATTTTAGTACATAATAACTCAGGAATATTGAAGGGTACATCAGCCACATGGAGATTAGGAAGTGGCTGTTTTGTGTGTATTTCATTTGAGAACTCGGAACATTGGGGCAGGTAGTGAGGAACACCACCGCCACAGAATTGGTTTGGGCACTGCCACAGCCTACAACTTCATTTCATACAGGTCTCTCCTCACATGCCATCATAAAGCTTAGTTGACAGTCATATAATGTACCCCCCCTTTATAGATTTTTCTCCCTAGCATGTTCTTCGTTTCTAATCAATTATTAGTTTTGACATAACATGCTTAGTTGAATAGTTTATTTTAGATTTGTTTGTTTGTTAAGATCTTTAAACACAAAATCCTTGAGCTATTCATTGAATTATTCCCCAAACCATGGATATTCCTTACCTGAATCTGTAGGGAGCATGGAGGCCTTCATGCTCACAGTTTAACACTAAGAGGAATGTTAAACACTTACGGTTGTCTCTTCAAATGGGAGAGATGTATAACCTGTTTTCCACCTAGAAGGCTAGGAATAGGCGTCATTAATAAGCTGATGACCTTTGTGTTCATGTGTAGCTGAGATCATACCAGATTCTCTTTTACACCTGTATCTTGAGCTTGTTTTTCTTAGTTAAACTGTAGAACCTAGCTTTATAGAAGATGTCACTTGTACTTTACAAATGGTTTTGATGTAGTCATGTTTTAAGCTTTGTTTTATACAGGGGATTGAGTTCATTATCATGATACTTTTCATCAAGTTTTGTAGGGCTTAAATATGCTGACAATAAACTACTCTTCATCAGACTTTCAAAATTTGAACTAACACCGGCCACTGAGTGTGAGGAACTGAATTGCCTTCTTGTTTCCCATGGATTGTTAATCTGTTGGCCATAGTGACCCTCCCTTCCCCCTGCCATAGAGACTCCCACATGAAGCCAAGTGTTAATTATAACAGAGGTCCAGGTAGTGGCTACACAATGAACTAAATGCATAATAAACTGGGCACAAGAGTTAGAATTTAACAAATTGGCAGATTCCCATGAGCTCTCATTGCCCTCCACCCCTTGACTGACAACTACTTGGAAAAACCTTGCAAAAGTCAAGAAAAAAAATAGTATTCCTCATGAATAAACTTTCAAAATACTCAACAATGTAGTAGCAAAATGAACACAAGAACATTTTAAAAAGGATTATACATTATGATCAAGTAGGACTTAACCAAATAACGCCAAGCGCATTTTAATGTCTGAACATAATTAATGTAAAATGTCATACCATTAGAATAAAGGAGAAAATCAAACAGTGGTCTCAAAAACCATGAAAAGTACATGAAAATTTATTTATCAGAATTCTATACCTCTTCATAATAAACAAACACACAGTGAACTGAAATAGAGGGGGATTTCCTTGACCTAGGAAGGTTATCTGTGCAAAGCCAAACTCATTATCACTGGTGAACCATTTAGGTTTTTTTTTCCCCTTAACATCCTGAAGAAATAATGTCTACATTTGGCACTACTGTTCACATTATACTAGAGACTGGTTACATAATTTAGACCAGGAAATGAAAATAGAGAGCATCTATGTCAGAAGGGAAACAGTGACACTATTCTACTCCCATTAAGCATGATCCATGGAAATTCGTCAGGGGAGTGCAGCTTTAAAATTAATAAAAATTCTAAGTGGATTATATGTTGCCACTTACAAATCTAACATAGGAAACTCAATTCTATTTAGGAAAACACTGCTAATTAAAGTCAAAGCCCATCATGACCCGATAGCCTC
Organism: Rhynchomys soricoides; assembly: GCA_019843965.1. NCBI lineage: Eukaryota > Metazoa > Chordata > Mammalia > Rodentia > Muridae > Rhynchomys > Rhynchomys soricoides. The sequence goes on from JADRCH010000013.1 coordinate 16,218,877, forward strand.
TAGGCTTAGCACAATATAGGAGACCTCTGTTTTGGCAGAATTTCTCCTTGTATAGCCTTGTCCAGGGGATTCTAAGCCCCCACACTTAACCTCTACCTGATGAATGTCATGTAGCCTCAGTTATAGGACCAATTTCCTTTCTCCTGACAAAACTTGTACAGACAATACTTGAGACTCTTGAAATGCTTCCCCATGCTAATGAGATATTCCAGGTACTCTAAAACTCCAGCTATTGCCCATCCTGGATGTCCCTATCCTCAGTCCCCCAAAACTTTATAAACCTTGAATCACCCTAAATAGAATTGGTCTGCCTACTGACAAACAGTCCCAGTGTGGCCATTCACAATAGGTGCTCACGGGCTTCCAAAACCCAATGTCTCTGCTCCCACTGTCCTTGTAGACCAACGATCCACGTGAGCAGGAAGACCCACATTTCTATATGATTATGATTCATGGTCTAAAAAATGAAATTAAACTAAAGTACTTCTACACTGTTCTCAACAAAATAAAATAGAAATTGGTTTAACAAAACTCTCCAAACCATTACTCTGAAAAAGACAAAACAGTGTTAAGAGAAAGAGAAGAAAACCTCAGTAAGTGAAAAGATGCCATGTGTCTGGGTTGGAAATATGCCACCAATATAGTAAAATTTCCCAAATTAATCTACAGATTTAAGACATTTTAAAAAATATTCCAGGATGCCTTTTTGTAAGCTGATCCTAAAGTGCATACACACCTAAAATAAAACAAACTATAGAAATAAAAGAAAACAAAGTAGAAATGATCTCCCAATTTTAAAGCCTACTTTAAATCTATACAAAGACGATAATTTAAAGGACCCTCCATTTAATATATGAGGGGATCTTTCAATATGCCTAATTATCTGGTGAAGAGAAAGAAACTTACTAGACTATTCTGCCTAAGAAAATTAAGGTATTTGCCACTCACAGTGAAAACCTTGACTCACCACTCCTAACCAGAAAATGTCATTAAGGATTCAAAGAAGCTTTGAGATATGGTTTGCACATTGTCATTATTGAAATTAGACAAAGAAGGACAGGGATTTGTATGGAGATACTCGGTTCATAGAATACTGTCACTCCTCAAATTATCTTCTTACATGTTTTTAAATATAATTGCATCATTCCCCGCCCCCTCTTTCCTCCCTTCAGTCCCTATATACCCCCTGCACGAGCTACTTCTCAAAATCATGGCCACTTCTTAACCCCACCCCCCTGTCTGTGTGTGTGCATGTGTGCATATATAATAAAGTTCTTTAGTCTTTTTAGTGTTACTTGAATGCATATGGTTTCTGGGTTACCCACTTGGTATTTAATAATCAATTTGGGGCTCACCCCTAAGGAAAACTATTTCTCTGGCTCTTAGCCTTTCTCTGTAAGTTTCCTATAGCCCTTTAAATATGGGAAAGACCCCGTGAAATTGTCCCCTTTCATGTTATCATGTTAGCATGTCTAACAAGAAAATAGGCTTCAATTTTGTTTAGGCAGTCATTCTGTTCAGGCATCTTGGGTAAGACAGAATACCTAACTGCAGTCTAAATATGTATTTTACCCTCATATAAACTGCTCTCCACCAGTCATCAACCAAACTTCTCTTGCAATAAATGGAGACCATTACAGAAAATGCAGAAAATGAGTGGGGAGCCCAGCGCCAAGCACCACACCCTCAAAACAACTCCTGGGCCTAAGGTTCAGGAAACACCAAAAAAGAGGGGAAGAAGAAAGTGGGTTAGAAACAAAGGACCCGAGAATTGCTTTGAGATTGTGTTTCCTAAACTGCCTATTAAAGATTTATTTTTATGTGTATGGGTGTGTCTGTGCAGCATTTGTATACAGTGCATACAGAGGCTAGAAGAGCATATCAGATCCCATGGAATTGGAGTTACAGACAGTTATTAGACACTATGTAGGTGCTGGAACCAAACCCAGACTCTCTGTAAAGCAACTACTGAGTCTTCTCTCCTTCCCCCAACCATCTTTATTTTTATTTCTAAATGTCCAAATTGTGCCTTGGGGTTTTCATCTCAGAATATTTTCTCATAGATTTTATTGATTACAACCCATTGTCAAAAGTGTTTCTGATGTCTCGAATCAGAATCTGCCCACTATTCTGTTTAGTATAATTTCTCAAAGCCTACATAATGTTGAGATTTAGTTTTATAAATACAAAATTGTTTTGCCTTTTCTGCCATATGATAGACAAAAAGAATCATTTGAATTGCCAATAAAAATCTTCATTGTTGATGACGCAGAATGGTAAAATTGTTTTGCTGTTTGCCACATATCACATTCATTCTGATTTACAAGATTTGAGAAAATGAAGAAGAAACTTACCATCTCACGATTCTCTATATAGAACCCATGCAATTTTTCCATATTTCTGCGCCCCAGACCTGGGACATAAGGAACTCTACAGCAGCCTCACATCCTTCACTTGACCACAGGCCATACTGATTCTGTCTCCTACACTGAATCACTTAAAACTCAGAGAAGCACTCCCACTCTCTGTGCAAAAACATATCATCTAAATATACCCGCAAAAACTCCAAGTGAGGGTGTGTGGGTAAGGCATATGTAGGAACTGTATTATTTGCTCTGTTTTGCTATGAAAAATGCTACTCTAAAAATAAATAGTATTTTTAAAATTATCATTAAAAATATCTCTGTACTGATGTCACTGCACTGCACTGCCCACAGATGAGCTCCAAGGTGTAACAGAGAAGCTGACTTCTTCTGCAACCTCTTCCCACTCCTTCATCCTTCTGCTCCTCAGAAGTACAGATGCTCAGACCACTCTAGGCCATAGCTCTCCTGCTGAAGTCTGCACCCATCTGTCACTCAGAGAGGCAGCCTTATTCATTCTGTTGGGACCAATTTACCCTTCCCCTCTTCCAGTGGTGCCTAGCTGACCCTCCAGCAAAACCAGTGTCTTATAGTACAATTATATGTTTTGCACATTTACTTTTTTCCCAGAACTTCTTTGAAACCCGACTGTATTCACAAGTGTATTTTCCAACTTCCAAAGTTTTTGGAAGTTATACCAGTTAATACAAGACAAATAGAAAACATCACCACAGATCATCTTGGCCAGAGTTTCTTATGCTTCAGGGAACAAACCCAGTGTCTGAGGCATGCAATATGCTCTATCACTGGGCTACAGCCCAGCCCAAGAACATGTTCGCTCTTATTGAGTCTATTGATATCCATTATAGTGTACTAAATAAAGGTTAGTCTAGTTTTGCTTTTTCAATTTTTCTATATACTTTTAACAGACACTAGTGGGTATTTAAATGCTTTGATCAAAAAAAGATCTTATATCATAGAACATTTCAATTTTTATGTTCATTTTACGGTCCTTCCCTCACTTCTAAACTGTTTAAAGTAGGATATCTCTATATTTGATGTGTCTGCAACATTAATTGAAATGGAAGCAAGGGAAGGCATCAGAGCTAGCATGAACTACAGGCACTGACTTATTCTGTAGCTTTTACTTGCTCACTCATCCACAGTGATGGTTGATCTTGATGGAGAAACCAACTATGAACTGAGCATTGCTGAGGAGATCACTAAAGCATGCTTCCAGGCATGTCTGATAGCCTTTGTCCAGAGACATCTGTCATGTCGAAAAGCAACTAAGATTTCTCAGTGTGGGCTGCTCTATCCAATAATCTCAGGACCCAGAGGGAACAGAGGAAGGAGGGATCCTGTCAACACAGGCTTCACACCCTCTTTACCACAAGGGGACTTGGTCTGCCACATGCCGCCTCCCCCACGACTTTACTGCCCTTCCTCAAGCCCATAACTGAATCAGTCTGAGGACCACAAATGCTTAGCTGAACGTTTTGCATTTGTAAATGCTTGCAAAGAAGAAAGATTCATAAAGGAGAGCAGAGACTTATAAAGCACAATACAAATATTGGTTCTTATCAAGGAAGACTCGGAAGAAATTAGATTTTCTTCATTCGTCATTATTCCAAAGCACGGAAGTGGACCGCATAATACACAACATACTCACCTAAGCAATGAACCTAAGCAATGAACGGGTTTTCAAACGGTAGTTTAGGAACCAGTAGGTAGCATTTAAAGACAGTGGTTGTGACTGGAAATTCTTCAGTATGAAGCCAACCCTTACGCCCTTTACGATTAGTGTAAATCTATTAATTGCATTATTAAGCTATTTCCATATGTAAATTTGGTTCACAATGTCTTTGGATTCTAGACCCTTTAGAGGTTGTTCCTTTTCCCAAATAACAGCTCAGTGCTGGGTGCCTGAGTCCTTCACGACTGACTCACGAAATGGAAGCTTCAGTGAACTGTTAATTATATCCAAATAGCAAGAGCAAATGATAAAGGGAGGAAATGAGTAAAATGATTCACTTCAAAAATTATGTTTAAATTTAGTTTGAGAGTACCAAATTTCCCAAGGACCTAATATTTCAAAACCGCCATTGAGTGATACAGTTGAACACATACTAAAATATCTGTGTGTCAATTTTTGAAGCTATGAATAAGCCATATCCACAGCAAAATTTGAAACTTAACCTGCAGTCACACTGAGTTAATTTTTAGATTGTGGCATTGCTTTGAAAACTAACAAGACCCTGTGATGGGAACAGTGAGTGGTGAAGTGTAGGAGTTTGGCCTAATGCTACTTGTGTTATGTTAATTTGGGTCCCCAAAATTGTTTGTGTGAGAATCTGCATGTCCGCACATAAGACACTGAGTGACTCTACCCCCAGTTGGTTCTGATTGGAAAAAAAGAAAAAAGAAAAAGAAAAAGTTGCCAGCATCCAATTGCTGAGCAGGATAGAGAGAGGTGGGACTTTTTCGATTTCTGGGCAAGGGAGAGGGAGGAAATAGAAGGAAGGGGAGATTCGTCATGCCAGGAGAAGGAGGAGTGGAGAGATGCCATGCCTGAGAAGTTACAGGACAGAGAGCATAGCTGCCACATAACAGCCAGGAGACAGCAGCCCCAAGAGGGCTGCCTGACTGGGTCCAGGACAACCAAGATGGAATACATATTATAGTAAATAATAACTTGAGAATATCAGAGGGAGGTGGATTAGCCGGGTGGAGATTAGGAAGTGGCCCAACCATTGAGATGATTTAGGCTTATCAAAACATAAAGGCTGTGTGTGTGTGTGTGTGTGTGTGTGTGTGTGTGTGTGTGATTAGGGGACTCAGAACATTGGGGTGGGTAGCGAGGAATGCCGCTGCCCAAATCATTTTGAGTATTTGATTGGGTACTTCTATAGTGAGGGACTGAGCCTAAGCAGTACCCATCCTTCACCTGGGAGTACTTGGACAAGTAAGTCTGCCCAAGTGCCATCAACCCTTCATTTCCTAGGTACATAGATCATTCTCAGGACCAACAAAATCCATACCACCAAGCATGAGTTAGATCTCAGACGGAAAGACACACAGATGGACAAGATCACAGATACCCAAATCTTCAAGGAACTCACTTTTTCCACAGCTTCAGGAGGTTGGTAAAAGGCATTGTCTTAGGGTTTCTATTGCTGGGTGATAATACTATACCATATACTAACATTACAACCAAAACCAACCTGCAATGGATAGGGCATATTTCATCTTACACTTCCACATCATAGTTCATCTTCAAAAGAAGTCAAGGCATGACTTCAAGTAGAAACTGGCACCAAAGAAGAGGCAATGGAGGAGTGCTGCTGACTGTCTTGCTTCCCATGGTTTGCTCAGCCTGCTTTATACATTCTGAGACTATAAGCCCAGACATGGCACTACCTACAATGGATTGGGTGCACCCACATCAATTACTAATAAAGAAAATGTCCAACAGGCATGCATACAGGCCAGTCTCATGGAGGCATTTTCTTAATTGTGGTTCTCTCTTGTCATACAACTTTAGCTTGTATTGACTTAACAAAAAAGCCATAACCAGGACAAATACATTTCTGGCAAATGAATATTCACTACCTCAGTCTGAGATTTGGAACCAATTTGAATATTATCCCTGTGTTCCATACCAGGTTGGATACCTCATTAGCACCTTTATTTTCTCATCATAGACTTCATACTCTGTCTTCAAAGTTTTTAAAAGCAGAATAAATAAAGCATCTTAGAATCTCAGTGAGGATGTTCCTCCGTTTTAAAATTTCATAATGGAAAGTTTCAACTACACAGAAGTAGACTGACTAGTAGTAGCCCAGTCTCTAGAATTATCAGCACTTCATTAATCTTGGTCAGTTACCTTAGGGGTCAGCAAGAATTTTCTATAATGGATTACATAGCAGAAATTTCTCATTTAGACAACAAACTAGTCTGTGGTCATTATGTGACCTCAACCCTAGGAAACATATAAACAAATAGTATGGCTGTATTCTACTAAAGTTTTGGTTACAACACAACAGCAATAACAACAACAATAGCCACTACTCCATCCTACCACCCATGGGCAACCACTGATTTCTGTCTTCGGTAATAAATTTGCCTTTTGAACATTGTCAACAATGTATGGTTTAGGGTCTTTTCCTAAATGTAAATTCAGGATTCCCCCATGCTGCCAAGAACATTGGCAGTTTGTCCCTCCGTTGTTGAGTAGCACCCCAACAATGTTATTTTATATATTTTTCTGCTGATAAACATTTGGGTGGTTTACAAGGTTTTGTTATTATAACTAAAACTGCAGCCAGACTTGAGTTCCACAGAAAGGAACCGGTAGCTCTCAGGATAACTATAGGAACACAGTAACTACGGCAGTAGTCAGACCACTTTATACCTCTTCCGGGATTGCATAAAAGACCTAGTTCTGAACATCATTCAAATCCCTGGTTTTCTCAGGTTTTTTACAAGTTTAGCCTTTCTGTTGGTTTAGTGACTTTTACTGTAATATGTAGGATTACTTTTTGTTTTCGTTTTTTTCCTTCTACAGGTACTGGCCAGCCAGCACATATCTTTAGTGATGTGTCTTAACATTTTAGTTCCGTTGTATTTTAAATATTTATTTAATCAGAGATTTGAGATGTATTGTCTCTTATCGGATATAGCTATTAAAAATATTATTTTCTCCTAGGTTTCCTCTCACAAAAGTTGACTTTATTCTTCACAGCAATTTCATATTTATAGGGAAAAAATGTATAGGAAGAACAAGGAGTTCCCCTGCATGCTTCACAGTCTTTTCTAACAGCAACACCGTGTGGGGGGCGGGGGAGACAGAGAAAGAAAGATTGATTTTCTTTTGTTGGTGTAATAAAACACTGCAACTGAAAGTAACTAAGAGAAGAGGGTTTATGTTGGCTTATGGTTTCAGAAGGAGCATCCCACAATAGTCCAGGGCAGAAAGCTAAGCAATCACATCTTTACACAGCAAACATGAAACAGAGTGAACCAGAAGTAAAGTCAGGCTATGAACTCTCAAAGCCTGCCCATTCAATGACATACTTCCTCCACCGAAGTTATACCTCTTACAAGTTCTGAAGTATCCCTGAACAGGAAAGGGGGCTCACCAGCCAGTCACTGTGCCCGCCTGTCTTTCTCAGCTACAAGTGCTCTTGGAAGATGGAGTAGATGGAAAACAAATGGTCAACTGAAACAGGATTCTGTGGTGCAACCTGCTCAAGGTCGTTGTCTTTGCAGTGATTCAATTGTTTTAGGATCTCCCGTGCTACAGCAAGTAACTCTTCGGGCATGCTGTGTATGTAAGCCAAATGAAATTATTAGACACGCAACTGGACTTTGGAGGAGCTGTTTGCTTCAGCATGTCCCTGGTGCCCTCAGTGAAAAGAGATTTATACATATCAGCCCAGGAAAAATTAATGCAATGATCTATTTTTATGTTTACTAACACTTGAAAATATAATATTTACTCTTTTCCCCTTTTATTTTTACATACCTTTTGTTTGTTGGAGAAATTGGGTTGTTAATTCTATGTTTTTTAATGGATATTTTATTTATTTACATTTCAAATGTTATCCCTTTCCTGGTTTCCCCTCTGAGGGGAAACTCCCTATCCCATCTCCCCTCTCCCTGCTTCTATGAGGGTGCTCCCCCACCCACCAACCCACCCACTCTCCCCTCCCTGCTCTGGCCTTCCCCTACACTGGGACATTGAGCCTTCACAGGACCAAGGGCCTCTCCTCCCTTTGATGCCCAACAAGGCCATCTTCTACTACTATGTGGCTGGAGCTATGGGTTACTTCATGTGTATTCTTCGGTTGGTGGTTTAGTCTCTGGGAGCTCCTGAGAGGCTCTACCAGAGCCTGACAAATCCAGAGGCAGATGCCCGCAGCCAACCATTGGACTGAGCATGGGGACCCCAATGGAGGAGTTAGAGAAAGAACTGAAGGAGCTGAAGGGGTTTGCAACCCCATAGGAAGAACAATAATATCAATTCTGTATTTTTTTATTTCCCCTATTATGGTGGTATCTATCTCTGTTCCAAGTACAAGAACTGTAAACCATAAACCCTAGAGGAAGGCTTGATTAACTCATTTAATTTTTTTTTTACATAAACATTTCACATCCACATCCCATTGAGAAGTACATAATACCTCTTATGTGGTTCTAAAATTTGTTAATATGCCAAGTAGTGGCAGTGGACTCCCTCATTTTTAAACTCCCCTCAGCCTCTCACCAAGTGGTCCTGATGTTGCTTTAATGGCTATCTGAGAATATTATTTTCCTAACATCAAGAAGAGGCTTTTACATGTCACCACATTCTCTACATTTATTAGCTAGGATTCTTCTCTAAAGAACACCTTTATATATAACAGTTATTACTTCTACAAATGATCTGGCATTCATAAAATGAATGCACTCAGGATTTTACCTAATAAGCATAATGGATTTCTATGATGAAACTGAAGGAGGCTTGGGTAATTTTATAGTCAATATAATATAAGTACATAAACCCCATTGAATATAGCACAGTGTTTAAAACGTGAAGTCCTTAATTAAATATTAAGTTATTACAGGAAGTCATGAACTTTGCCCTGGTAGTGGACATGACCTTTGCTTGGCAGAAGTGTTCTCAGCTTTGATTTAGGAAGAAGTGGTTATAGAGGATTTCATTTTTAGGATAAAGTATAAGAGACATGAAGCTACAACAGATCCTCATCCTGTTTGTTGCTTTTCTACATCAGGTTAAAATACAAATTTCAATCTTGTTGTTTTATTAGAATTTTTTTCTCTTTCACAAACCAATAGATTTTACAAGGCACCAGGACTAGGTGCCTCCAAGTGACACACTTTATCAGCAAGCACTTCAATCCCAGGGAAGGGAGATGGTGACTGTAATGCATACAGATCTATTGTTTCTTTCATTTTGCAAAATTGTCTCTTACAGTGTTTGATGTACAGTCCTGTATATCTGGGGTCCCTATAGTCACACACATTCTTGTTTATTTCAAACCAGTTTATTTCAAGTTCCTGTTTCACATACACATTTGCCTTTTTTATTTATTGCTTCGATTCTGATAACCAGGATACTTATTCATGTTTTTAGATTTTTCTAAACTCAGGAGAACATGAGCTATACTTGAAAGACAAAACACACCAGTAGCCGATGAAAGTTGGGTGTGCATCTGAGCCTGGCATTGTCTGCTCTTCCTCAAGAGCATCAGGATCCCCAAATGTATTGTGTACATCTGAGGCAGTGTGATGACCCAGCATGAAGCAACATTCACCTTGCCCAAATTTCTGACTTTTTTTCTGTTGAATTTGATGACTATCATAGTCTGGACAACTGGAAAAATTCTGTCACAGTAGGTAGACCTAGAAACAACAGAAATTTTTTTTCTTGTTGTTCTGGAGGTCAGGGAGTCCAAGATTAAGGTAAAAGCAGATTCAATGCCTAAGAGGGCCTGATTCTTGGTTCTTCCCTCTGTATCTTCCAGGGTAGAAGGAATACGGCAGGTCTTTGCAGGCCTATCGTTTTCCAGGACACTAATTCTATGCACAAAGACTCTGCCCTCAAAATATAACAAGCATGCAAGGCCCCAACCATCTAATGAAGTCATTTGAGGGCTTAGATTTTCAATATATAAATTTGGGAGACAAGGATGTATACATTATTGTGACCATCCTGATGTGAGTGACAGCATTCTAAAGAAATCACATGTACCCCTTCTCTGGCTACCAAACTATTAGATCAATACTCTCAAGGAATGCAGTTTCCCCAGGCACCCACACTGAGTGAAGAAAAGGGTAAAGCCTGGTGCCAGACAGCTGGAAAAAGAAATTGTTTTCCAGGCTGAGACTTAACAGAGGTCTGACAACATGTTAGCCTTCCTTGCAGGAGGAACTGAAGCCCAGTCATATGGTACTCACAGGTGAAGCTACACCTTAACCAAGAATGCTTAGCTATACAAAGTGATACCCATGTTCACGTGAAAACACCAGTATTCTTTGTAAACTGCTTCTGTTTCTGGCATCAGACATCTCAAAATAAGTTTGAACATTTTCTAGCTCAAGTGTGAGGACCACAGTTTAGATCCCCAGCACCTATGTAAATATCACTCAGGCATGGTGGTCCATATCATCTGTCCCAGAGCAAGGGAGGTAGATACAAGGGATGCCTGGAGCAAGATGGCTTGCTAGAGAAGGCAAATCAGCAAGGTCTGGTTCAAGTGAGAGACTCTGCTAAAATAAATAAAATGGAGATAGAAGACACCTGATGTTTACCTCTACCCTACACACACACACACACACACACACACACACACACACACTACCAAATCCTCAGTATTAGAAGTACCTGGTACCTTTGGAAAGGGCAAACACAGGATAGTGGATGACAGTGTTGTTGAATTTGGGGATACAACTTGAGTCCCAACTCAGGTCCAGCCACCAATCCTCAGTAAGCCAATAGAATTAATGATGCAAAGCAGAAAAGGGTGATGTGTTCACCATGGCTCCCTTGGGAAAAGGGAGGAAGAGTTCTAGCAATCACTTCAAGTCCGTCTTGGGTCCTGAAGTGAAATTAAAGTATAAGTACAGGTCCAAGAATTATGTATGTCTAAGTAATCCTGGTCAGTATGTGAGTTCCCACCCTGACTTACATCCTTTCTTTCTTCCACCATAAGATTCTCTAGGAGAATTTCTATTTCTTTATGGTCTATAGTTTCAACAGTCTCATACTCAGATTGAGAGATACAGGCACCTGTTTAGAGTATCTTCATTCTGACAGAGCAGTTACAATGGCTCTCCACACAAAACTGGTTGTAAAAGTACATACTAACAAAGGGAGGTGAATGATTAATGTTCACACCAAGAAGAGAGAGAAACATGCATACTTTCCTTCCTAGTCAGCTCCTCTCAGATCTCTCAGCACCCTAAAAAGCTAAAGTGGCTCCTATTGTTAGTCTTCCTAGGAAATACCTCACCAAAGACTTCAGAGTGATAACTAGGGTCTAAAGGGAAGCCTACAGTTGACAGGTTTTAAAAGGAAATTTCCTTAGTTATAAGTAGATAGCCAAGATTAGTAAACACCAGCAAAGTCTGTAAAGAGCCTAAGGAATTATGTGCTTAACATGCACCTGGTGGAAAGTGGCCCTTCTGTGAAGGAACAATCTCAGAATAACCATCACCAGTAACTTCATAGGAAAAAGAAGATAAGATGTCTTTAAAAGATACATCCAAAAAAGCAAAGAAGAACTCTTCCATATAAAAAATGAGGACATTAGAGAATAGATAAAAATGACAGAGTATTTAAAAGATGAAATCAAAGGGGTTTATATGAAATTAGACAAAGATGGAAAATGGCAAAAAGGAAAAAAAGCAAGAATATCGATATACTAGATTTAGAAGCCTACAGTTCCCACAAAGCAAGCCCAGGTAGAGAACAAAGAAAACAGAAAACAAATTTTTGTGTATTTTCCATGAATTAATGGCCGAACTTCCTAGACTCAAAGGACTCTTAGACACCAACAGAGGAGGTGAAATTAAACTCTCTTCAAGAGTCCTTTCACAATTCCAGAATGCTGAGGACAAAAGAGAGATTTGGAAGTGAGTGTGTATGCATGTTTGTGTGAAGGGGGGAAGGGGAGGTCTACTTCTCACTCCTCTACCTACTGAAGATAAAGGGTAAACCCAGTCTGAAGAGAAACATTTTTCCACTGCATCCTCCAGGCCACCCCGGGGTGTGGTGAATAGCTAGAAGTTGCACTAAAAGAATTGTACATGCTGCTGTGGTTTATCCCAGAAAGAACAACAACAACAACAACAACAAAGGCACAATGCAAGCAAAGGGAAAGGGAAAGGTATGCTTGGGTGAAGTTCTGAAGTCTAGACTCCAACTTCCTGGAGTTAGTTCTCTCCCCTTGAGAACACAGATGGCAGGTTGACTCTGCAGCAAGGAGCTGTGCCATCAAGTGTGAAATGCCATTCTCCAGCAAAGCTCATTAGAGATACAAGGCCTACATTGGTTGAGTTTTTAAATTGGGGACCCTCTGCCTGGCATGTATCAAAGTTCCAGGTCTCTTAAAGGAAAGCAGGTGTTCCTCATAAACCATATTGTTTGCACAAATAACTTAAACATAATAAAGTGTTCTTTTCATTTGGAGAACATTTGTATCAGTGTGGAGAATGTTTATAATTCAGCTTCTGCAACAACAGCCTCCACAAGCTTCTAGTTCTCACTAATGAGCTGGAAGCTGGCTTGCTGGCCAGAGTATAAGCAAAGCTTAATTAGTTCTTGTTTCACTGTAATGGGAAAGCCTAAGAAAAAGAGCCCATGGTTTTCATTTGTCAACAAAACTCTTCCATTTAAAGAGTGTGAAAAGTTCTTCGTTTGGTGTTCTAAGACACTTTAGAACACTGCCAATTGTCAGGAATGGAAAATGTAATGTTTAACCTTGAATCAAAGTTTCAAATACCTATTGATTGGTATGTGGGCTATGAAATATTGTTTAAATGCTTCCAGACAGTCTGTGATTGAAGAAGAAAAAATTACTGACATCTGTATGATGTTGTCATAATGAAATCCATCACTTTGTATACTAGTTTAAAAATAATAATTTTTTCAAAAGGACAGCTAGGGATATGGCATAGTAGATATGAGTGCTTGCTATGCAAGCATGAAGACCTAAGTACAAATTCTACAATAAACTCTACCCCCACATAGAACCAGGTACGATTGTGCATGCCCCTGTAATCCCAGACGCCTTGGAGATGGGCAAATGACAGCCTAGTTCTGTCTTCTCAGAAAGATCCTGTTTCAAAGAGAATAAGGTAGAGAGTGATAGAATAGGACATCTGATGCTTCCCCTAGTCTCTGTGTGTGGTAGGAAAAGACAGTGCAGAGGTTCTTCCATATTCTTCTTGATGAGGTCATTTTAGGTTTAAATAGAATTTGACCTACCCAGTTCTATTCTAGGAACCCGAGGTCAAGATGCCCTAGCTAATTTACCTTGGCTTCTGTTAAAATGCTTGCTTGTGCAAAACCTCCTCCTGAAGCCCCCCAACAAGATAACAGGCTGTGGTTTATGCCTTGCTCTAAATGCTCTGGGCTACACATGGGTCCTGAACACCTTAGCATAGTCCCAGCCAGCTGAAATACAGACTTTCAATTAGTTATAGATTATATCTAAGTAATGTTCTCTTGGGACTTCATGTTATAGTACACATGTTCATGAACACCTATACAGACAGATAAAACACACATATGTATCATACAGAGAAACATATGTATAAAAATAAATAAATGCAATAAAATTTCAATTGACACATGCCAAGTATATTGGTATTTGTAAGCAAAAGCAAGGTGAGATGACGAAACTAGGCTGTTCTGTGGGGAGAAAAGTTTATTCCAAGTACCAAGGCTATCTCTTAGGATCAGAGAGAAGCAAAACTGGAGTGGAGATTATTGGCAGTTATAAAGAGTTACGTTGCAGCAAGAAGAAGTTGAGTTAACTGGAGCCACCTAGGAACTAGCCTGGGGGCTTTGATCTGTGGCAGGCTTGAGTTAATAGGGAGCCAGAGTTTCCTGAGGGAGTGGAAGGCAAGGGGTGGGTATGGGAAGTAATGCCTTTTCCTAACAAACAGAAACACACTTTACAAGATTTTGGGGGGAGTGCTGACTTTAAGGAGAAATCCTTCTGCCTACCTGGTTGGTGTCTAGCCTGAGATGACTTCAGATTGTCATTAGACAGTTTGCAACTGGTGGCAGTTTGAATGGCAATGGCCCTTATAGGCTCACGTATTTGAATGCTCGGTGTTCACTTGGTCGACTGCTGAAAAGGGTTAGGAAGTGTGACCTTATTGTAGTAGATGTCTCACTGGGGATAACAAGCCAAGCTTAAACTCAGTCTCTTCTCCCTGTCCCTGTCCCTGACCCTGTTCCTCTCCCTGTCCCTCTTCCCCTCCCCCTCTTTTCCCTCTCTTCCTGACCCCCTCCCCACCTCCTCTCTCTGGTTACAGACTAGGATGTAACTTTCAGCTACTTGTCCAGCATCATGCCTTCTAGCCTGCCTCCATTCTCCCCTCTGCGACAGTGAATTAACCCTCTGAAACTGTAAGCAAGCCCCTAGTTAGATGCTTTTCTTTATAAGAGTTGCCTTGGTCATGGTGTCTCTTTACAGCAAGAAAACACCAAGACAGGACCTAATAGTATAAACATATAATGCCTCATTCAGCTGGTAAAATTCAGCTGGTAGAATCATTCAATTCAGCTATATCGTGAATTGAATGAAATACTGAGCTACGTGAGATCCTCTTTCAAACTAATTAGGTAATTAATTAAAAAACCAGGGACAAAAGGAAAGAAAACTAGAAAACTAATCAACTCACTCAAACTTTTGTATCCACACCTGATGGCTTTGTTGTCACTTCTTTCTAAACTCATTTTCCCATTGGATGAAACAAATAGAATTGACAATATTTGCTCTAATTATACTTAAAGTCCTTAATTACTCTTCAGCTTAAAGCAAAGCTTTAAACATATCCCACTTGATCCTAAGCAATAGAGAGATAGGAAAAATAACTTAACATGCATGTTCCTTCAAAAACTTGTTACTGAAATTGTCACTCTTAGTCATATTCACTCCACTGATTTCTGAAGAAGCAAAGAAGGGAATCCAGACTTGGGAGGCTAGTTGCAGGCAGTTTCCATTGTCTTACCATAGCCTCACACATCACACTAAGTCATGTGATTCTCAGGTGATATCACAAAAGCTTACACCCTATAAAGATAACCCTTGTTATTATTTGCAGCACCATTCTAATGCCATAATTTATAACTCTGCTAATCAGTAAGCCAAATGGAATGGCTTACGTCATCTACCTGATAGAAGTGTTGTGAAATGTAACTAAATATCTCCATCTATCAAGCCCAAGAGCTCCTATAAGATTTTTATAAAGTGCCAACATTCAACTTGCAGAAAAGGGCCATGTGCAGCAATTTCTCTGTAGAAAGTGCAGCTAAGGCAGCAGATTCTACCAAGCTTCTCTGCTTTCTCTTCCTTATTTTCCACAGTTCCTATATACTACTCAGCAGCATCCTACAGGACCTTCTCACCTTCAGATGCTTGGAGAGTAGCCAGCAGAGTAGAAGAAGGGACTAGGGTGCATCAAATATGCATTGCTGTCTGAAGGTTATGATGTGTGCATCCTGACTGCTGGAAATGGGCAAGGAAGAGAAAGGACAATGGATATGCACACCAAGAATGAGTGTAGTGGGAACACAAAGGCACTAATCTACCACAGCAGAGTCTCCACAAAATGTTCAGCAGGTGTTCTCTCTGGGAAGTGATGAAAAGACTATGCTAGAGAACTTTGAGTGTTTAGCAGTTTATATAAAGTTCTATAGTTTGAGTCTATAGGCTAAAAGGCTTATCAGACCATCTCTTTGAAGGATGGAAAAAAGCAAGGGAGGCAGGCTACTAATAAATGATGTAAAGAAAATGAGCAAGACACTTCTGCCAAGTTGTGGAAGGATATGAGGTCAGGTACATTGTTAAAATGGAATGAGAAATATTAAATATAAAGAATAACAGGCATTTTAGAGCAGGTCTTATGGAAGGACCTAAAAACAAGTAAGAATAGTCAAACATCTCTTTAAGAAACCTCAAATTCCTGACCCTCTGTACTTCTCTCCCATTTCCTCCCATATCTGAACCAGCCCCCCTTTTTCCCTCTCCCTCCTCAGATGATCAGGAATTTGAAAGGAGAGAGTAGCAGTGACAGAGAGGGAACTAGGAGTAGCCACTAGAAAGTCCCAAATACCTGGGACCCAACAGGGGGGACATTAGTTGAAATACCCAACAAAGGGGAGATAGAACCTATAGAGACCATATCCAGTGGATGGGCACAGCTCTCAGTTGAGGGATGGGGTCACCCAACCACTCACCAAAAAAATATTAATCCAGAATTCTTCCTGCCAAAAGGAAATGCAGGGACAAAGAGTGGATCAGAGACTGAAGGAAAGGCCATCCAGAGACTGCCCCACCTAGGGATCCGATCTGCAGACACCAAACTCAGATACTATTGCTGATGCCAAGAAGCACTTGCTGACAGGAGCATGGTATAACTGTCCCCTGAGAGGCTCTGCCAGAGCCTGACCAACAAGATGCAGATGCATTCAGCCAACCAACAGACTGAGCACTAGGATCACAATGGATGAGTTAGAGCAAGGACTGATAGAGCTGAAGGGGTTTGCAACCCCATAGGAAGAAACAACAATATCAACCAACCATATCCCCTAAAGCTCCCAGGGACTAAACTACCAACCAAAGAGTACACATGAAGGGACCCATGGCTCCAGCCGCATATGTAGCAGACGATGGCCTTGCCAGGCATCACTGGAAGGAGAGGCCCTTGGTCCTGTGAAGACTCAATGACCCAGAGTAGGGGAATGCTAGGGCACTGAGGCAAGAGAGGGTGGGTGGGTGGGTGGAGGAGTACCCTCATAGAGGCAGGGGAGGGGGAGGGGATAGCAGGTTTCTGGTGGGGAAATTGGGAAGGGACTAACATTTGAAATGTCAATAAACAAAACAACCAATTTTACAAATGAGAAAAAAAAAACACAGACATTAAAAAAAGAAAAAGAAAAAGAGACTTCAAGATTTCCCACAACAAGCAAAGAAGCCATTAATGGAGCACCACTAGAGAAGACATGGGTTCTTTTCATTCTGCTTTTTACTTGTTAGAGAGCAGGGACGTAAGAGGAAAGCAAGAACCACACCTGACCCTGCCAAATCTCTCCTGTCAGGAAGAGAATTAAAACTGAGGATAGAAGAGAAGTTAAATGAACTTCTACACAGAAGCAAGAGACATTCATGTCGCACACTTGCTTAATCCCTGCAGAGCTTATGTTCTAGGTCTAGGGTGGTTAGTTTTAATCATCAACTTAACAGAACCTAGAATCACATAAGAAGAGGGTCTCAATGAGCAATTGTCTTGATCAGGGTGCCCTATGAACAGGTCTGTGCAGGATTGTCCTGATTGCTTCTGTCAATATGAGAAGACTCAGCCTGAAAGTGGATGACATTTCCCTTCACAGTGTAAGACACAGAAAGTTGGCTGAGCCCTATGCCTGCATGAAGTTATTCTCTCTGCTATAGGATACAACGTGAATAGCTGCTTTGAGTTTCTGCCTGGACTTCCCTGCAATGACATCCTGTAACTCCCTCCCTTTACTTAATTTCTATCAGGGTCTTTTATCACAGCAACAGGAACAAAGCTAGGACAGAGTCCAGCATTGTTGATAGGTTTGATTAGTTGGAATGTTAAGTTTTACACATGAACCCTTCCGTGCATTAATCTTGTATATCTCACAGCAAAGATACACATCAGTTGTTGGGGCACTGTTTGATGGACTGCAATTCTCAGGGTCTAGTGTGCTCATATTTGCCAAATCACCCCAAACCTTGCTAAAAATGAACACTTCCACCCCCAGCAGGTCATATCTGCTATGATGGTCTCCAGAAAGTGAGTCTTGGGGAAATCTTTAGAACAGGTGGTTATTAGTCATATTATGTCTGAGAAATGGTGGGTTTAGGGGCTCTTACTTCAGTACCATTCCCCAAAATTATACTCTAAGAACTGTAAACTTTTTATCTGAATAACATCCATTTATCTAGCAACTAGGAGGTCTTATTCTAGAAAAGGGAGTGCCATACTTAGCAAAACATACACTCGTTGCCCTCACTGGGGTGGCAGCATGTTAATGTTTTCCAGGGTTTGGGGTAAACATTCTCCAGTGCTTGGCACCACCCCAATGACAGCCCAAGCTCTGTGAGAAGCCTAGAAAACATCACACATACCCTGGAGATCTTGTATGACATTGCAAAAAGGAGATCCACAAAATAGCAGAGTTCACAGACAATTGCAAGAGACGTTTGAAAAATTGCACCATGCAGCATTGGGGTATAGACCATCTGATTTGTTGTATGTGATTAACTTTAGGGGAGTCTATTGCACTATGTCTTTGGTTTGAATTCTTAAAGAGACTAATACTTTTCATTTGCCCAGATTTCTTCCTCACCATAAATGTCAATGTGTTATGATTTTACATTATGTATATGTGTGCTAATCAACACATGTACTCAGCAAATAAAACTGAACATCTTCTGTGCATCTGGCTCCTTGATGGGCACTAGACAAACACTATAAAGTCTTCTTGAGATGTTAGCATAGAAGTGGACATAGACTGAGGAGGAATCCTGGCAGGTAGAGACACGCACTAGGAGTCTGTATGTCACACATTATATGGAGTGATATGCATAGATACTGATTCATATGTTATGAAGAAAAGAAAATTGATATGGTTGTCAATAAGAATAAGTCCTCCTGTCGCTCCCCTTAGGAAGCTCACATATAAGCAAAGGTATAACCTTGTCAGCAGTGCAATTCCTTCAGTGTTAACAGTCACAGATAAAAGCAATTTGGGACCATGTTGGGAGATTCATCAGTTGCTCTGGGGAACCAACAATGTTAGCATAGAAGCTGAGATAGACTAAGGAGAACAGGCAGAGACATGCATGGTGGGTCTATATGTTGGACATTGTATGGAGTAATCTGCAAAGATACTTACCTATATGTTCTGAGGTAAAAAAAATCTTGTTATGATCGTAAATAAGAACAACCTGCAACCAGATATGTTCTAGGACCTTTTCTGGGTTGCATGCTCTGTGAATGGCTGAGCTGAATCAGGCTTTGGGACTCCACATGCAGTGAGCTGTGATAAACTACTCTGTCCTATCAAAGGAAGAAAGGGACTCCACAGAGAAGGGTTCAAAGGCATATGAGACCATACCACATCCAAGGATGGAAATAGGCACATGGTCCATGGGAAGGAGAGGTAAGACTAAAAACACGTAAGAACTGTTCTCAGCAATTTTCACTACAAAAGCTCATTCTCTTATTTGTAGGAGTTCATGAGGCAACACTACCATGCAACCAGGACAAACCATCAAGGTCAAACGATGTGGTTCACAGGGTGCATATCCATGAATTCATCTGCTTTACTAACATCTATTTGTAACTCTCAAATCAATCACTCAGTTCCTCTGCAGAAATTTGTGAACATGTGTATAGAAATAGCAGTGAAATCTTAAGTTCCCAATGTCCAAGTCCCCAGCCAATACCACCACCGCCTTATTTAGGCTTCTATACTAAAAACAAGTGCACTTACTGCAGCCTGTTCAGCTGTACATATTTAACATTTTCTGCTTTTCTTTGATGATCAAACTCATTTACATTTCCTCTAAGTATAGTGTTTAAGAGCTATCTAGTGTCCTTTGGAACAAGGGGACTGTGATTTGCTTTATTCAGAAAACACATGTATTAGACAAGCTTTTGTTCAGACATGAGCTATGGTGCAGTTGGCTGTGAGCTCAAGGTTAATCAACTAATGAGCTATCATCTTTAAGAAGAAGAACACATAAAGGTTATAAGTTGATGAATCAATGATAATATTAAAGCTGCAAGTCAGGATTTTTGCCACAGACAGTAGTTCAGTTTTTGCTAATTCAGTCTTGAGTCACATTATAGATTTGCCACAGACAATGAATGGGTGAGGTCAAGCGTAGAGTGAAATGGCAATTTTAACCATATATTACACACATGTGTGTGTCAAGCTTGTTAATAATTTATCATTTAAAACTCTGAAGTCTAGACTTAACATTTAAAAGAATGCTAAGCAATAAGCAAATTACTGATCACAACCATTTTTGAGTTGCTGAGAACAATTAGGACAAACATGGAAGCAAATTGTCCCTTTATTAAGTTCTGATCTTTAAAGCATCTGTATTTTGGACAGGACTGGGAACTGAGGGCTTTCCACTTGCTAGCCAGTGCTCTGCCACTGAGCAATTTTTGTTTTTAATTTTAACTGAGCATTCCAAGTAATGGGATGCTGGTGACCTTCTCTCACATCACCATTCTTTGTTCATGACCCTCCAGCATCTTCCTCACCTCCCCCTGTTCTGTCCTACTGGTCCTCCTCCTCTTAGACAGTTCTCTTCTCTGCTTCCATGTCACATTGTCACTATTCTTCTATTTTATCCTTCTTTTAACTTCTTTCTTCTCTCACAGACCCAATCATACTCTGTGATGTGCCTAATTCCCAACAAACACACACATAGTGAAAATTTAAATCCAGATTGTGCATTATTCAGAAACAATGTTTAATGTTTTCTCGTAGTTATGATATCTAAATAACACTATACAAATGCAATTGCTGTGCTGTTGGGATATGTCATTTCCATAAATGGTATATAAGTCCATAAATTAAATATAAGTTTACTATTATAACTTGCAGGACAATTCTGTGAGGAAGGTATTATTCTTGCTCTTCTGTGATGGGAGAAATGGAAGCAGCAACAGCTCAACTGTCTGTATAGGGTTATGCAGTTGATTGAGGGACAGAGCCTAGTTGCATAATCAAGACTGACCATAAAATATAGGAGACTAAATAAATCCCTCTTACATCATAACTGCAGAATTTAAAAAGCTTGCAGGTTTGTACATTCTTTTTTTGGACATTCTTATACCATCGATGCGTACTTCTTTAATGGCAGTCACTTCGAATGATAGGCTATTTCTTGGGCCCTCATTCATACCCTTCACTACCCTTTTCTATACTACTTAGTCAGACCTTTGATTTAGATGTCTGTGCCCATGATAGGGATAAGGATTTCTGACATTAAGGACATGCATTTTTAGCAAACTCACTAAAGTAACTTTCATCTTGCATTTCTAATTACAGTGTTCAAGCTCATCAAAATTCTGGAAGTGGAAAACTAATGTGCAAAAAAAAAAAAAAAATCCAGTCTTTGCAAAGAACAAAGTGACCAAAAACATGTCAGCTATTCCAACATCCCAGATCCTGATAACATAAAACCTAATAGCTAGGTGCTGAAGACATTTTAAGACATTCTTTTTAAAAAATCAATGGCGGTATCAAGCCAAGACACTCCACAAACAGACATGACATAATGGGATTAATTTATGGAAATAACATGTCCCAACAGCACAGCAATGGCATTCACATAAATCATTTAAATCAGTGACCACAATCTAAGGCTGCACACATCTTTCTTCAGTGGGAAGAAAGCCTCTGAATACTTAGTTGCAAATGTATTTGAATTCCTCCAGCCAAATCTCTGATCAAGTACTTATATACCTTAAATATAAGATATTTCATCTGTGCCAATAATGTCACTGGAGTCAAGAAAGTCATCCTGAAGTTTCAGAAGGAACAAGACAAGTACGGCCACCTCCCCCCCCCCCAAAAAAAAGAGGCCAGCTGGCTGCCTAAGTCCCACAGAGTGAGATATTCTGAATCATCTTCACGTTTTGGCATTGATTATTACATTTTACATATTATATTTACTAATATGATTTTGTGAAGAGCTTGCACTTTGCCTCATGATTTGAGTTTTCTTGGCTCACATCTCAAATACAGTTTTCTCCAAACCTGCAGCATCCAGATGTCTGACCTATTGATCCAGCACAAAACTTTTCCTGAAAATCATTTGTGAGATGTACCTTCAGCATAATGCTTGCTCCATTGAACCCCGGGCCTCTACATCATTACCTTAAAGACCTTAAGGAAACCCAAAAGTCAATCCTCCAACCTTCTTGTGTGTCCTGTTTGACTTAAAACAGCATTAGAAAGCTTATACTTCATGTTTTTCCACTAAGAAACATTTTCAAACCATGGATTGTGAATGTATCTTTCTTCCAAACTATTCTTAAGCTTTCTTTGTTACAGACAAAAATACTGAGAAATTTCTGTAATAAATTGAAAATTACTTCTGAAAATCACAGAAACCTAAATTCTGAACATAAAATTTAAGTTGAGACTTCTATAGTACTTGATTGCTTGGAAGTTTGAGCTGCAGGTGATGGGGTGGTGGCCGTCTCTGGAAGTCTGCTGCAGGGAGACCCACATGGCAGGCACCTGTGTCTTCACATCATATGTCATACTGGAGAGTCCCTGATGGGCAGCAGTATGGGATCTGGTGAGTCTCATCACCCATGGAAGTGGAAACTGGTAGAGCACCATGAGCATCAATGTGGACGATCCTCAAAGAACTAGAAATAGATCTACCATACCAGGCAATCCAGCTACACAGTGTCAGGCCGATGCCCATAGAACTCAATGTCCTCCTCATCAGTGTTCATTGGTGCTCTATCATAGAAAAGTCAGAAAATGAAAACAGTCTAGCTACCCATCAGCAAATGAAGGAATAATAAGGATTTGGTACATTTACACAATGAAGTATTATTCAGCTTTTAAGGAAAATGACATTACAAAATTTGAAAATAAATAAAGCTAGAAATATTCATTCTGAGTGAGGAAGCTGAGACCCAGAAAGATCAATGTCACTTCTCTAATTTATGGATGCCAGCTATGAACTGTTAGATATGCAAGTTTCATTTTAGAATATAAAGGGCCATGTGGGAACTTTCAAGAGAGAGGAGATTGAATGAAGTGTCAAGGGGATTAAAGAGGAGTAATGGAACATGGAAGGTTAAATTGGGGTAGAGGATGGGGAAGATGACCAGTGTGTATGTTGGGGGGAGCGAACATGGAGGATGGATAACTAACACTATAGACCTTTCAAAAGAGTCATATAGAAACCTATTACTATAGAGGCTTTCACATATATGCATACATATACATATGATATCATATATATATCATATATGTATGCATATATACCTAAACTATATACATGTATGTATATATGTATATAAACATACATGTATATTTAAACTATATACACACACATACACACATATGTATATGTGCATATATATGTGGGTACATTCATATGTATATATTTAAATGTACTTATTTCCTATCACAGTGACAATGTCCCTACTAGACAGCACGAGCTAACATAAAAACCCAGTGTCAGGAGTGGCTGATCTCTTCTAGGGTTGTTGGCCAGTGAGGTCTCACAGGGCACAAACAGTTCTGGCTATTGACAATGCTGTTGGTTACCATACAGAACTTGACATACAGACTCTGCTTCTGAAGACGTCACATACTAAAATCATAAAACATGGGTACATAAAGCTGTTACTGATCTAAAAACTTCATCTTAACTTGATAGCTTTTACAGTATTGGAAGATGCCATGCACTCTACCAGAAGAAAAAGAATAATTACTAATCTTGCCCAGCTGTGAACCCTGCAAGCCACAATAACAACTGGAATAGCAAACCATGCTCATTGGTGCAATAGTGATATAAACATCATGAAAGTAACCAAACGCTTTCTGATGATTAGATTTAAATCCTAATCCACAAGATGAAACCAATACCTGATATTATTAGCCACCAAGAACCTATGGCCAGACAGGACGTAGGCCCTATCAGAGAACCTACTACTGTTATTTTGCTAAATGGACTATTAAACTATCTCTTTATGACATATCCTTCTATCTACAGATCAATGCATCTCTCAATTCTCCTCAAAAAAATCTTCTGTTTGTAGTAAATGGAAATTAACACAACTAGTCAAGGTGAATAGAATGAGAGACTGCAGAGTGCTCCTCCCTGAATAGGACATCTACACCACACCATATCCTGCCAAGCCTCAGGGATAAGTGCAGAAGAGGACACTGGCATATAAGACTCAGGTGGCGGATGGTTACAAGGAAACGATGTTTTCCAGACTACCAGGCAGTTGCATATATGAGCTCAGAGTTGTTTTACCAGCATAGTAAGACTTGTGTAAGATCAAGCAAACAAAACTGGAGAGGGAAGAGATGATAGATAAAAACTACCTCTAACCAAGAAGCGATTGACATTTGATAGCTTCTGAGAAAGGCAGTCTGTTTCTTACAAATTCCCAGGGGCCAGACCCTTAAAGAAAACTGAGTCCTTCCCGACCCCAACCCCCACCAGAAGCCATTAACTGTGAAGATCTACACTTCAGTATCACTTTCACAATTCCTAAGAGCCCTCTTTGATGGCTGCTTGTCTAGACCGTTTCTTCAGGAGAGGTGATGTTTGGAGAGAGAGGTTGGCATAGTATCCTTGTCTCTCATTTCAACTGCGAGTCTGCACATCACTGATACCACTGCAAAAGAAGCTTCCTTGCTCTTCATAGTTAATGGCAGCACAGTATTTTTCCCTTTCCACTCTTCCTCCCTCCTCCTCCTCCTCCTCCACCTCATCCTCTGCTTCTTCTTCTTTCTCCTCCTCCTCTTCCTCCTCTTTCTCTTTCATTTTGGGAAGGTCACAAGGGTGGAAATGGACCTGGGAGGACTGGAGGGAATGTTATCAGAGAGCATTATGTGAAGTTTCCAAATAATCAATAAAAATATTATGTTAGTAAAAAGTGTAGCCTCTGGTAAGTTGACTATGCTTCAGTGCATGAACCCTCCCCCAACCCCCAGGATTATATGGACAACACAAATTAGATTTCATTTTTTCTTTTAGGAGGACACAAATTTGGATGTTTTGGGGAAAGAGGTGGATGTACAAAGAGTTGAGTGTTTGTGGAAGGGGGAAGAGCTAGGTTGTTTGGGAAGGAGGAGGACCTGGGAGGAGTTGGGTTGTTTGGGAAGGGGGGTGAACTGGGGAATGGAGTGCATGATCAAAACAAATGTCATGAAATTCTCAATGAACTAATACAATTTTCAAAGAAAATTCAAGATTCATCCAGGTTCATCAAAAATATCCAGTATAATGTGAGTAAATGACCTGTTGTCTGTGATGAAGCCTGGAGATGGCTCTTTGGCGTGAATTACCATCATCACTGCAGTCACAGTTACCAGACAAAGCAGGTGCATTCTCCTTGAAATCCAGTTCTAAACAATATTACCAGCTGTGAAACGTTCATGCACATTTTCTTTGTTCTTTATCTTTCTCATGGCCTTGCTCGCACATCATAGAATATGAAACTTCTACATTTACACACTCCTGTTTTATTAAAACTGTCGCTTCTATAGAGCCTGATTTCTTTTTGTTATCACTCGGTTTCTTTTTGGATGCTGAGCCTGCCGGTTCTTGGTTCATTTGCATGCTCGAGCTGCATTGTTTAAGTGTGGCTTTAAGTGGGAAACATTATGCATAAAATAAAGCACTGTAGATAAATTAAAATCACCTGCCATTCACCATATGATGAAGGAGCTGCCCTTACCTTGCCCTGTTCTCCCCTCCCCTCTCAAGTTAATTACATGTTCAATGATAGCTTGTGGCTCATTGACATGCCCAAGCCTTTCCTGCAGTTGTTCTTACCTACATTGCTCAATCCTATAACCCTGCACCTCCATATCATTGCCCGGAAGAAACTTTTTTGTAATCCATTTGTCAGTAACTCAGGGCACTTCTCACAGAGAATTCTTCTCAACTCACCAAATTAGGACAGGCTACCATGTTCTATCCCCCAACCAAATTCCTACCAAGCCACCCTCCATAGACTAGAACTTTATTTCCCTAGATGATCACCTTGTGGAATGGTACTGCAGACTCATTCATTGCTTAATTTTTTGGTAGGCCAGGTCTATTGATTTACATAGGGTTTAAAGAAGTCCTGACAACATTGCACAATTAGAATGAGCCAGAGAAAATTAAAATATGATTATGTATTGAATTTTAAAGAGAAAGTTACATTTGCTATAGGCAACAGATAGATACTTGAAAAGTTGCTTATGAATATTATTTTCTATAAACCACACTGTCTTTAAACCATTAACTAATTTCTACTATGTAAGAAATAACACAGACTACTTATAAATCACTTTTCTGTTCAGTATATATTTTATGATGACTAAAAACACTTATTGTAAACTATTAGAAAATATAAAAGTATATGTAAAATAGAAACAGACTTTTATCACAGACAGTATTCTAGCAATATTTTACCCTGTATTCCACACTATGTACACAAACAATACATTTTCATGATATAGAATATGCAATTTAGGATCCTTTTTCCTGGTGTTTTCTTATATTCCAGGCTGGCCTCATGAACTCATTATCACCCTGCTTCAGTCACATAAAATATTTATTTTTAAACGGATCTGTCTAATGTAGTGGCATCTGTCTTGGAACTGGCTATGTAGGCCAGGCTAGCACAGGCCTCCTGGATGCTGGGATTGATGTGAATGACCCAAGACATCTCAGAGGTCAAATCATCACATGTTAGACATCTCCCTGTTCTCCTACTTCAGTCATACCCTATGTAGCAGTGCGTCAGTCAACAGCATACCATGTACTCAAAAGTAGTTCTAAATCATAAAACTAAAAAGTTACTCCCAGTGATATCATAGTTTGGTATCATACTATGCATTACTCATGAGTAATATATGACTAGCCACCATGATGATTGCTACATAATGTAGCACAGATAATTCTGAAAGAACAAACTAGTTGTCAGAGTTTCTATTGCTGTGGTAGGCATTATGACTAAAAGGGAAGAAATGGTTTGTTTGGCTTATACATTTGAGGTCATAGTCCATCACTGTGAGAAACTCAAGGCAGGATCCTGAAGGTAAAAACTAAAGCATAGGCCCCAAAACACTGTTTATTGCCTTACTCTCCAAGACTTGCTTAGCCTGGCTTCTTATAAACTCAAGACCACCTGCCCAGGGTAGCACCACCTCTGCATGGCTGGACCCTTCATTATCAGGCATTAATTAAGAAAATGCCTTGTATACCTGCTTACAGGAAGCATGCTAGAGGTATTTTCTCTGTTAAGATTCTTCTCAGAAAATTTTATCTTGTGTCAAATTTACAAACAACTACCCAGGACTATTGACCTTTCATCAACTTGACACACCAATATATTACTATTAAACCATAAGCTTTCCTTTATTGTTTATCCCCAATATTTTATATTGAATATCAGTATCACAATATAAAATATATTTCAGCTTTTAAAAGTCCTACAGTCTTTAAAATTCAAGCATATAAATGTTAAAACTCAAACACTTAAAATTTCAGTCTCAAAAAGAAGTTCAGTCTCTTTAAAATATGCAGATTTTTAAAAGCTCAAAGTCTCTCTAAAAATCTAAAATATTAACTGTGAATTCCTGTGAAATAAAAAATAAATCACATCTTCCTTATTCCAAGAAGGAAGAAGCAGGACAGAGACACAATCTGATGAAAGCAAAAACCAAAGTCTAACTGTGTAAATTAAATTCTATCACAAAATGGTCACATCTGGAATTCCCTCAAAATTCTGGGATCAAAAGGGGTTGGGCAGCTCCAGCTCTTAGGCTCTGTTTTCCATAAAACATATACATAGTCTCATATGCTCAGTCTGGTTCCATTCCATTGCTATCCTCATGGTCATCTCACCAAAATGGCAATTTCCTATATGCTAACGTCTCCACAACCTGCACCTTCACCAATGGCTCTCCTAGCCTCTCACAGTTCCAAAAAGCTCATCTGCTCTTCATGACCTCTTCATGACTTAAAAGTGGACACAGAGATTCTTACATATAACCCGCATGAGATACCTTGGCTCCCTATCTGGACCACAGCCTTTAGGCACTAACCCTGAATATACAGTCCCAGATTTTAACAGATGATTCTGGTCTCTTCTTAATAACAGCTGATTTCTCAACTCCAGCTGACCAGCATCAATGTTCCCAGGCAGGTCAACACTACCGCTGGTCTCTTGTTAATCACTGATGATTCATCAGCCCCATTTGACCAGAAACCACAAAGTCTTAGTACAAAATATCACACAAATGGCTTCCATTGACTCACTGACTTTTAACCTTCCTTTTGAAATACTCCATATCAGGCCTCCTTAATTGACACTGCTTTCAACATTGTCTCCCAAGGTCACACCATGATACTTTAAGCTGAGAACTTAATGGCTTTTCCAGCCTATACCATCTTCCCCAAAACATGGTCAAGTCTGTTACAGCAATATTCCATGATCCTGATACCAATATTGTTCCTAATTTGCTTTCTATTGCTGTGACAAACACCACCACCAAAAGCAAATTGTAGAGGAAAGAGTTTATTTAAGCTTACGGTTATAGGCCATCATGAAGGGAGGTCAGGGAAGAAACCCAAGACAGGAACCTGGAGGCAGAAACTGAAGCAGAGACCACAGAGGAATCCTGCTTACTGACTTGTACTCCACAGCTTGCTCACTCTGCTTTTTTATACTACCTAGAACCACCTGCCTAGGGATGGCACAATCCTAGGTGGGCTGGGCCCTCCCCCGTCAATCATTAATCAAGAAAATGCCCTGCAGACTTGCATCCAGGCAACCTTATGGAGACATTTTCTCATTTTCTCACTGAGGTTCCTTATCCCAGATAACTCTAGCTTATATAAAGTTGACAAGACACAAACCAGGATACTAGATAATACATAACAGACTACACTACTAGTTTATGTAGTGGCTGTCCTGAACCATTCACTATTATTCAGACTTAGTAGCTCCTTCAGTAACTATTCCAAACACCCATGTTATCACAGACAAGGACAGCTCCTCAAGCCCGTTACCACCCCTTTACACCTTCAGAGAGATAAGAAACAGGGATAGAAAACAGTGATACTGATAGTTGTTATCTTGTGTGGACCTGGGCTTTGCTAAGATGCTTGTGTATTAGTTATTAACCAAAAGGTTTGTTATAAAAAATGAAACAGTAGAAAGTTAAAATCATAAGTAGAAAGTCTGGCATATTCCTACATGCCTAAATCCAACATTTGAGGGCCCAAGGCAGGAAGATGATGCATAGTGAGTACCATGCAATCCAGAGGGAGACTCTGTCTCTTTAAAAATTACAAGCAGCAAAACCTTACAAAATAAAGTGAATCATATAGTTGTACATTATGTTTCTGTTTTAAGCTGTTATTCAGAGACAAAAATAAATTAGTTTGTAAAAATACAGTAAGCTTTTTTTTTCATTACTAAAAAAAAGTATTTTAGTAAATTCAATGTAGCTTATGTAGAGTGTTCTAACATGTATAGCTGGGAACAGTCATGTCCTGCTTTCTCACCACTCATTCCCAACTCAATGACTCACCAAGAACAGCTCCCTACTGTGTAAGCTCCACTCATGACAGGCATCCTAGGCAGATGGGCCAGTATAGTTCACCTATACTGCAGCTATGGCCTTCCTTTCTACTATCTGCTATATGGCATTATTTCCATCGGCTCCATTATAGAGCACGCTTTAATAGTTATTAAGCTGAAGAATGATCTAAGTATGAAGTAATCTATTCCATCTGAGGTAGTCACACAGTGATTAAATTGCCCTAGAATGTGTCCCTGATATGAAGTGATTCATGGCTGGTCTAAATTCACAAGAAAATCGTGTGGTTATAAATAAACAATTTATAGAAACAGTCATAGAAGATTATGAGGAATAACATAAAGATGGGATTTATAATGCATACCAGTGTCGCTGGGAAATGTGGAATGGCCAAATCATTGCATTAGTTTTTGGTTACATTGCTTCTACAGGGCCAATCTTGGATTTTCCCACATTCTAAGATATTTTTTTTTTCTGATAGAAAATTGAGATATCACTCACTTCACAGGTTTCATTTAGAAACTAAATACAGTAAACTCCCTCACTGTTACTTAGCATCTGCCACACCCTCATCCTCTCATAAAGCACCAAAGAAAAGTCATTAGCAAACGGCCATCATCAAATAGAAGCAAGTGGAAGAAATAAAGGACCAAGATTTGAGAAATAAATAGCCATAGGCCAAGAAGGAAGAAATGCTAGTGGGAAAATGGTCAGGTAGAAAACCCTAAGGTCCAAACCACATTGATGTGTAAAGGTTGAAAGGGCCAGACAGTTAATGCTCCAGAGTAAGTTACACACCCCTTCCCAGAGAATGTTAGACATTTTCTTTCAGCTATTGTAATCATGTCCAGTGGTGGCCTTGAAAATAAAGCAAACACCTGCCAGCATCCTTAACATGACAAGCTCCAAGCTTGGTGGACCCCCTGTCTGAAGAATGGAGCAGGTACACTTAAAGCACAAAAACATGTTTTCATTCAACACAAAGTACAGAGAGGCTGGTAAATGTCTCAATTAGGTAAATATGCTTGCCATGCAGGCCTGATGACCTCAGCTCCATTCCCAGAACCCAGGGTGGAAGGAGTGATCTGACTCAGGGGTTGGAGGAGTGTCTTCTTACCTTCATGCACACACACACACACACACACACACACACACATACACACACACACACACACACACACACAATACATGCATAGTAACACTTTAAAAACATTTTAAAAGAAATTTAGAAGTAGCTCTGATGGTTTGAAGCTCTCTGGTGCCATGACGGTTCTAGCCAGTTTTCAGCCTCCCAGAAAGCCATCTCCTTTATGCCAGAAATGCCTTCTCCTCATCTAATCCCCAAATGCCTAGCCACAGCTCTAAATGTTATACCACCACCTCAAGAAACCAAAAAAGATGAAGAAAAATGGTTTTCATATTCCTCTCCCTTACTCTACCCTCTTAGAGTGCCTCCAAACCGTGCTTACCAGTGTCTTCCCCAGTAGTCCCACATCCACTTGGGGAGAGATCACCATTCCATAGTGCTGTTCTATGTTTAGGTCAGTCATGATCCCTCCTATGGAGCTAGGTATATAGAAAGAGACACAAAGCCTGAGCTCTCTTGACAAGCAAGCAGCTGACTGTGGGTGTTGGAGACGTGAGTAGAGGCATAGCATAGGCTGCAAGGGAGTGCCAAGGCACCTGAGCACTGGCCCCATCTCTTTTTTAAGCTAATGGCTGCTCATATTGCTCAACTTTAAGACAAGTCTCATTATCACACAGGAGATAAAATGGCATCCAAACTCTGGCTTGTATATGGTGTTTTCCCTCTGAAACTCATGGTGGACTTTAGTCCCCCTGGAAGGTATTAAGAGAGTAGAAATTTACTCTGACTGTAGTGTCTAGAGATGTAGCCTTGGGATGGTGATTAGGAATCTTTGTGATCATCAAAGTCTAACAACAGAATACCAAGAATACATAAAAAGGAAAGGGACAGAACAAACACACACCTATTCACACTCCATGTTCCTGCTCTGAGACTCTAGCAACAAGACCATTCATCTGATACAATGTGACCTTAGATCAGAATTATCATCAAAAGAAACTTCTAGAGAAAAAGCAGTCTGCAGGATTCTATCACTCACAATAGAAAATGAGCTAACATAACTCCCAAGTGTGTGTGCTGTTACAAGGGTTAGAGATAAGGTATGCACAAATGCTTTGTA
Source organism: Rhynchomys soricoides (assembly GCA_019843965.1). Taxonomy (NCBI): domain Eukaryota; kingdom Metazoa; phylum Chordata; class Mammalia; order Rodentia; family Muridae; genus Rhynchomys; species Rhynchomys soricoides. Next base: position 16,250,541 of record JADRCH010000013.1, read on the forward strand.
AACTGTTACCTGAGAGGTACAGGTGCAACTTCTGTTGAGTGACAATGGGGTGTCCGCTTTGAGCTTCTGCCATCTGCAGACTTGTGAAGATTCACAAGCCAGGAAAGGTGCTACATGACACTATTATCATTATTACAACTCTCAAGGAAGTTGGCAGACAAAGCACTGATATTGATCACATACACCAACTAGTAAATTGGGTAGCCTGGAGCTTTTCAAAACACTGAACCTACCTTGGAGCTTGACAATGAAGATTGTTTACAGCCTATCTGACAGTAGGAGCAACTTTAAATATTCTGTCAAAGACAGAAATGTCATGAGTGAACCTCAACAGGAAAATAATTTGTCAAAATCTCAACAGGAACAATTTTCAATGTATTAGGACTCTGAATATTATATGCTTGAGTTACCTCCAGAACAAGGCTCTATGCATGAATAAACAGATAAATGGAAGGGAGACAGACCAAAGGGTTATGTAGCCCACTCTCTCCCGGAAGTCTGCTAAGACTGACAAGAAGGTGACCATTACCTCAGTTTCTTGATGAATCAACCCAGCCATTTGGCAGTGACATCAGTGAAAACAATCAGCATCCGGAAGAATGATGTAACCATTTGATGGGCATTTGAGTTGTAAAACCATCTGTCCTTGTGCCCGGGCACCATTGATTTCTATGTCACACTGCCATGGCCTTGTGGAAATTGCTTTGTGAATTATTTATATGCTGAATGAGGAATCAGAAACTTTAGGTCAGGACAGGTAGGTAATGATTAAGGGTCGGACTGCCAGGGCCTACCTTTATGCAGTATACAGGGAGGAATATAACTAGGGTACCATGTTGATCCTACGGCCATTGTGCCATCCTAAGAATATGAGGAAAAGACCCAGGGTACTGTAGCAGACTGTCTTTTCTGCTAATTATCTTCTATACCTCAAGTTTCCCCCAGCTCTCTTCCCTTTAAAATAGCTATGTATGCTTTCTGAGTTAAGTATCAGACAATGTAAGGGACTTACATTAACACCCTTCTCTCTCAGTCACTCCATCTTTTCTACAATGCCTCCCCTGAATCCTCATCTATGATGGCTTCCTCTAGAGATGCTGAAATCAAGAAGGTAATTGTCATTGCTTAGTTAGCTATTATTGATGTCATGTGTATGGTAGAAATGAGATGAGAGGCAAAAAAAAGTGAGTGACTATGTTAAAAATGCATGCAAGATGCAGTAAAAATAAATAATAAATAAATAAATAACACAGAAATGAAACTGGAGAGGTACAGTGGCTGAGCAAATACTTTTGGGTTCCTAGTACATGAAGATGCTCTGGGAAGTTTGATACTTAAGCAGTGAGGTGGACACTGACAGGTGTTATGGTTGGTGGGATGGAGGACAGACACACTAATAGATTTGTATTGTAAAGTGTGGTGAGTGATGACATATAAGTACATTTAAATATTTATTCAAAATGATTATTCAAAATGATTTGGGACAGATAATACTCAAGGCCAAAGAAACCTGAGTAAAGCATGCTTCCACCTGAAGGATAAATGAAAGGGGAGAGAAAAGCAAAGGAAAGAAAGATTGAACAGGAACAAGACTCATAAGGCAAAAATGTTCATGCTCAGAAGCACAGATCAGTCAGGACAAAGTCTACATGCTCCAGTAGTACAGTCTGCATCGTCTGTTCCTTGTGGCGACCCAGAGAGAACTGAGCACTGCTACCCATGTCTTACACTGGAGATAACTAGACCTCATAGCAATTATATCAGCCAGGAAGAATGAGGCCTCAAAGGCTCCTGGCTCCATTTCTAGGGTCCTGTTGCTTCTATTACATCTCCTTAACTGAATATTGAAATCTGCACTACAGCATAATTCAGTGATTTCCAAATTCTGGGCACATCCAGTAAAAGAATGACTTGTTCATTCCAATCCAGTATCTGCTCATTCGTATACATACATATGAACTAAAGCAGCATGTCTAGGATTCCCTGATACTTTCTGTTCAGTTTCAATTCATTTCAATGAAAATGAGACCAAAGAACTCTCCTTCGGAAGTTGGTGGTTCTGATGAACTTGGAAAGCCCACATGGTATGTGCAATGACATCCCTGAGTTCTCTGTACACTTTTAGACAACTGATTCTTTCATTTGGAGACCATCATCTCTCCAGTAATGTTATTACATTTATGACATTGGAGAGGAACCTTGTGACTCTCTGATGTTTCAGGAGCTTTCTGGGCTCTTTAAGTTTTGTCTATTCCCTGGGCTTTATAAGCACCCCTTTCTTTCAATTCAGAGCAAGATTTTATACAAAAGGGTGATTCCCTCTTGTTTCTGCAAAGCCACAACAGTATTTTAGTGTGCAGAAAATTGCAACTGCTCTAATAATGGAAAAAGATTTGTATCCCACATTGGGTTCTATAAATGTAGGGGACACAGACAATTTTTGTGAATTATAAAAAGCTCTCACATTGAGAGATGATAGTCAAGGAATTTTAACATATATCATAAAGGTATGTTTCCATGTTGAAATTCTGCTATTTTGTAATTAATTCTTCACCTATAACACTCCAATAAGTTAGTTGCTATGTTCACATGCTCAATAGGAAATAAAAGTTCTTATCAGGGTCTGTACGTTGAGAATTGAGCTTATGCCTTGAATAAGAGTATCAGAGTTCAAGAAGTATTGAGAAAAGATAATCAGGGTAGAGCTGGGCTTTACAATGGGAGACCATTTAAAGCAGACCTTGGAGGACTTAAGAATGTAATTCAGCATTTGGATTTCGAGGAGATCTCCCTGACAGCAGATCACTCTTTAGAAAACAACCTCAGATTTTCTCCTAAATGAGAAATGTATGCAACAAGAAGAGACTCCAAGAAACATGGAGAAATGTCGTGAAAGGCTGGCACAGATCAACCACAGCCCTGCTTTTTACCTTTTTCTTTCTTGTGAGTCTTTTTACCTCTTCTTTCCTGTGAGTCACTTAGACAATCAGGCAAGGGCTGATTCCTCCCATATGCTGCCACTTTTCATCAGCAGTGAAACTCCAGGAAGCCAGGATCCTGGGATTTCATCATTTGGCTAACTTAAGTAAGAAGCTAGCTCCCTTCCTGTCAGTCCAAGAAATGAATTCATCAGCCTGAAGACTGAAGACAAGAGACAAGGAACCTCTCTATTTAATAATAATAATAATAATAATAAGAAGAAGAAGAAGAAGAAGAAGAAGAAGAAGAAGAAGAAGAAGAAGAAG